>CAMTDV010000001.1:82531315-82931315 GCA_947069175.1 Scalesia atractyloides | reverse complement strand
AACAACAAAGTATGAGTGAGGCGGGTATACAAGGCATCTATGGACATGTATACAAGAATGTGTGGATGATTCATGAGGGTATGGATTAGTGTTGGAGGTTTTGTGTAACCACGACAATGATGTATCTCAAAGCATTGCTTTAACCATCTAGATAGAATTGCATTGTGGCTTGCTTAACCTTTGAGGTTATTGTTGGTATTTATAACGAGAACATACTGTTTCTTGGTGCTCACATGTTGGTCACATGAGGATGTCTCAGTAGTTGAAATGTTCGTCAAGAAGCAAAGAAAGTGGGGTTGATGGTTGACATAGCACTCTCTCACCTTACTTGCCTCAATCTTATCGAAGTAGCTTTATATCAAGGGTTAATCATAGTTGGTAAATGGGTGATCAAATCACCGATGATTGAAAGTTTTTTTTGTATGAAAGCTCTTGTCATCAGCCTCCTCCACACTTTTCTCAGATGGAGAGTCATGCCAATGCCAATGTGAGGGAACCTCATCGAAAGTCATCTGGATTTGTTGGTCCAAGGGGCAGGCCTTACGCAATTGGGTTTAAACTCCCAACATTTCATTTATGTCGTGTGGTTATATCCTGTGAGGGAACGATGGTTCTTCTTTTCCTCATAAGTACAAAATTCTAAGTAATTATGTACACATATACACTTGTTTATATTCATAAATTCATGTGCTTATGATTTACAATGATGGACTGGCTTAAGCGTCGAAGAGTGATCCTCAAGACTTCAACCTCTATACCCCCTCTAACGGGCTGTTTCAAGCGAGGGGAGATTCAATATAACCACCATAACCATCTATATGTTCTCATCCAAATAAGATTCATCTTCTTCACTCAATATCTGTAGAACATCTACTTAGAACTCCAATCCAAGTGACAAGTTTTTCTAACAACAACCAATGAATTTAGGTTGCTTTATAATGGTCACGCAATACTCATGTTGTAACTTCATATCTATTATTTTCATATTTCAACTTAGATTAACGTGTCCCTGAAATTCCAATTAACATGGTGTAACTTAGATTAATGTGTCCATGAAATTCCAATTAGCATCGGGTGTGTGTTTCCACACGATGAATATATGATTACTCGTAGGTCTAACGTAACTTACATTCATATAGTTTTTAACTCTTTATGTTATTCTCACTGAAAAATCTTGTGCGTTTCCACGAGATGAATATATGATTACTTGTAGACCTAACGTAACTTACATTCATATAGTTAGGGATGCAAATGTACCGAACAAACACAAACAAGACCTTTTTCGTGTTCGTTTGTTAAGAAACGTGTGTTCACGAACTGCTCACGAACACTTACCAAACAAGATTTTATGTTCGTGGTCCTTTGTTAAGGAAATGAACTTGTTCATGTTCCTTTGTGTTTGTTTGTCAATTTTAGGCAACAAACAAAAACAAACGTTGATGAACACAAATGAGCACAAATAACGTTCATTAACACAATAAAAACAAACGAGTACAAACAAGTGTTCATGAACAAAATATATAATACACTAACACTTAACAAATATTTTAGTTGTTGTAAGATATAAAAAATAAGAACACTAATGAACCATCGAACACGTTATCGAACGTTCACAAACATAAACAAACGAACGCGACTTCTGTTCATGTTCGATCATTTAACTAAACGAACAACATTTGTGTCGTTTGTTTACAAAAAACGAACACAAAAGAATTTCCTAACGAACAGTTCACAAACTATTTGACTAACGTTTGATTCGTTTGTAACCCTAGGTATAACTACTAAGTTTAAAAGCTAAATAACTTTACATTTATGATAAAAAAATCCACTTTGTACCCTGTACTTTTCACAACAAATGCAAAACAAAATAAAAAACAAAAAGAGACCGATGTGCGGATCTCTCTTTCTCTGTTCTCTCTGATCCGATAAATCTTTTCATACAAATCTCTATTGCAATTATAAACGCTTATACATAAATACATACATACCTATACGTTTATATAAATTTATATCAATTATGATAATTTTCAATTGTGTTTCTAATTTTCCCCCAATTTTGTACACCCAAGAAGAAGAAAATTAGAAGCTACGAGCTCTCCTAGGGTTTCTTCTCGAACAGTTAAATTAAAAATTGTTAGATATGGCTGCTCCACTTGCTAGGGCTCGAGCGGATTATGATTACCTCATCAAGCTCCTGTTAATCGGTGACAGTGGTATGTAATAATGTTTTCATTATTGTGTAAATCTCGAATAAATCTGTTTGTGCGGTTTGATTTAGAGAGATCTGTCAAGTTTTGATTGTGATTTTGTGATTTGGTGTTGTTTTTATTTTGTGATTATTAATGTTAATTTAGGGAATGATTTTTTCTAATTGTGTTAATATTACATTATTTAAAGCAAAGATGGAATTCTTTTAATTTTGATGGTGGTCAAGGAAATTTTTATATGTGTCTAAGGTATGATTGGTTTACACTGTTTTTGGGGCGGGACCCACTGGACCGGTCCGGTTGAGTCCATTTGAACCAACTCTATTTGAACTGGTCGGTTATCAGTCGGACTGGTTGAACCGATATCAGACCGGGTGGGGAGACTAGATTTCAAAATTTTTAAGTTTTTTCTTTCCAAAATCTTATTTATGGATTCAATTACTACTTTGGAGTTCGGTCTAAGTATTTCGTTTATTCCAACATCGCAAATCTACACCAAAAAGGACAAATAGTTCTGTATCTTGTCTTGAATTAGTTATGCATGCATATTTTTAACTTTGGAATATTTATGACATTATCCGGTTTTGAAACTGGTTTGACCTATGGACTAATAAGGAGACTGGTTCTATGACCGGTCCGATTATAAAAACATTTTCGGTTTCAACTTTCAAGTAATGTTGTTTAGAGTTGCATTCATGGGACTTTGTCCATATATCTTCTCACAGTTAAAGTGGCTTAATGTGATAAGTGATAACCGAATGCTTTCATCCATAACTTAAAAGTGGAGACAATTTTTTCGTTGCAATAGTGCTGCTAATGTAAATGATCAGATCATATATTCTTTTGTTTACCCTTTAGATTACAGTATTCTGGTCACTCAGACGTTTATGATTATATTTTGTTACCTACTGCAGGTGTTGGTAAGAGTTGTCTTCTTTTACGTTTCTCAGATGGTTCCTTCACCACTAGTTTCATACAACCATAGGGTTCGCATGTTTACACTTTAAGTTGTCTTCCTTACTGTACATAACTTTGTCTATAATTTGTCTCCGTGAATACTGATGATTTATATTTTGTTCTTCACGTATATAGCATTGACTTTAAGATAAGGACCATTGAGCTTGATGGAAAACGAATCAAATTGCAAATCTGGGACACTGCTGGTCAAGAGCGATTCAGGACAATCACCACGGGTGTATTATCTATGTGGGATTATGATTCGTATCCATTTAAATCATGTGTTTTATTACTAATCTTGATGTTGTGTAGCATATTATCGTGGCGCCATGGGTATTTTGTTGGTGTATGATGTAACCGATGAATCATCCTTCAACAGTAATTGCTTATACCTCCGTAGTTGGTTATTTTTCATAATCTTGTCTCCGTTATCGGCTAAAAGAAATATTACATCTATTTTTGGAACGCTACTTTCCTTTCGGGTCAATCATTGATTTTTAGTTTATATTCTTTACCATTTTTTCGACTGATCTTAGTATTATGATCTATATTGTTAGACATAAGGAATTGGATTCGTAACATAGAACAACATGCATCTGATAACGTAAACAAGATTCTTGTTGGGAACAAGGCTGACATGGACAAGAACAAACGGGTCTGCACTTTCTCTATTTTTTAATAGGAGTAAAATGTCATTTTTGTCCCTGTGGTTTGGTTACTTTTGTGACTTTCTTCCAAAGGTTTGTTTTTCCGCATCTAGATCCAAAAGACTTCAAACCTTTGGATCCACATGCGAGAAAAACAAACCTTTGGACGAAAGTCGCAAAATTGACCAAACCTCACGGACGAAAATGGCATTTTACTCATTTTTTAATTATGATATATTTATGCACACATGCTGACTTGGCAAAATCACATTGTCTAGGCCGTTCCGACGTCAAAGGGTGAGGCACTTGCTGATGAATATGGAATCAAATTTTTTGAAACCGTAGGTCAAACTTCTATCGCTAGTCGAACATCATCAATTCATGCTTAAATTGCTACTTATATTAACGTTCAAATAGAGTGCAAAAACAAATATGAATGTGGAAGAGGTCTTCTTCTCGATAGGTCGGGATATAAAACAAAGACTTTCTGAAACTGACACCAAGGCCGAGGTATATTCATATGCCATTTTTCTTTGTATTTTTGTCAATCACTCATGAATATGATCTATATGTAAACATGATAAGCATCTTTTTTGGGGTTGTGTTTAATCTCCAACGGATAACTAGGTCAAATATAAATAATTAGCTATATGGGGAATTGCTACTTATATTAACGTTCAAATAGAGTGCAAAAACAAATATGAATGTGGAAGAGGTCTTCTTCTCGATAGGTCGGGATATAAAACAAAGACTTTCTGAAACTGACACCAAGGCCGAGGTATATTCATATGCCATTTTTCTTTGTATTTTTGTCAATCACTCATGAATATGATCTATATGTAAACATGATAAGCATCTTTTTTGGGGTTGTGTTTAATCTCCAACGGATAACTAGGTCAAATATAAATAATTAGCTATATGGGGAACCGGTTGAATTGGTCAAATGGGTTGAAAACAGCCATACGTCTATTTTTTAATGCGTGCAACCTTCTAAATCGTTTTATTCAAATGACTTAAGATTATTATTTCATAGTATTGTTTTGAGTAAAATGCCATTTTCGTCCTTAGGGTTTGGTCAATTTTGCGACTTTTGTCAAAAGGTTTGTTTTTCCGCACATGGATTCAAAAGGTTTGAAATCTTGTCATTTTCATCCGGCTTGTTAACTCCATCCATTTTTCTCTGTTGAGTCAGGATATTTCCATCTCTTTTGTTAACTTAAAAGAAAAGGGCAATTTTGTCCTTTTTAGGGATATTCGATCTTTTTACATAAAGTGAAAAAGACCGAATTGCCCTTTGAGTTAACAAAAAGACGGAATTACCCCTGACTTAACGGAGAAAAATGAATGGAGTTAACGAGGCGGATAAAAATGGCAAGATTTCAAACCTTTGGATCCAGATGCGAAAAAACAAACACTTGGACGAAAGTCGCAAAACTGGCCAAACCTGAGGGTTGAAAATGGCATTTTACTCTATTGTTTTTCTAATCATCATAATTAACATGTTACTCGGTTTGTTTCAACCCTCAGTCAAAACAGACTGAATCTTTTGACTCGTTACTCACCTACCCAACCTAGGATCTTGCCACCTTTAGTTCTTGGTTATTTCGAAACCTGGTTCTGTTTTAACCATTTTGATGTTTTATATTTGCAGCCTCAGACTATTAAGATTAACCAACCAGATCAGTCAGCAGGAGGTTCACAAGCTGGTGAGAAATCTGCATGCTGTGGATAAATCATGAGTTGTGTTGAAAGGCATCCATAGGGTAGTTTTGACTCCGTTAAGATTTTCTTGTACTTTTCTCATCATTTTAAATTTGGTTTACAAAGATATGTTTTTAAAGTTGTTCCCATTATGAAAAATGTTTTAATGTATCTTTCTTGTTTTAGTGTTTGCGTTTCTAATCAAGTTTTTTTTGAGAAATGGTGTTATATGGTTTCATGTTTTGGATAATGGTGTAGGATTGAAATAAATTTGGAGAATGGTGGTTACACTTGTACTACAAGCGTATTGTCAGAAAAATTGTGTATTGCGCTTGTAGTACAAGCGTGTTACGTTTAAACCCAATCTCCCTGCCAGAGATTGTTACATCTCGCCGTAGAAGATGCAGTAGAGTCGCCGGACAATTTTCTTGACACCGGAATTGCAGGTTTGGCCGGAGGTAGCCGGATAAGACGACCGGAACTGTAAAAGCTGTGATACGCTTGTTGAACAACTCCGGCCAAACCTGCAGTTCCGGTCATCTTTTACAGTTCCGGTCATCTTCTCCGGCTACCTCCAGCCAAACCTGCAATTCCGGTGTTAATAAAAATTATCCGGCGACTCTAATGCATCTTCTCCGGCGATATGTAACAATCTCCGGCAGGGAGATAGGGGTTTAAACGTAACATACTTGTACTACAAGCGCAATACACAACTTTTCTAACAATACACTTGTAGTATAAGCGTAACCCCCATTCTCCAAATTTATTACAATCCTACACCAGTATCCAAAACACGTAACCATATAATACCATTTCTTCAAAAAAACTCATTTCTAATCACCGTGTTAACGTGTGGAGTTATATAGAAACTACAATTTGACCGTTTTTATCTTTTAGAAAAGAATAAAAACTGGGAAAAACATGGTCAAAGTTATTATCAATCGTTATGGGATCAAGAGACTAATAACTTTGAAATAATGTTAAAAAAAGCGTTAAGTTGTAATTGTTTTTTGAGTTGAGAAAATGCCTGACATTTTTTTGTTTTTTCATTTGAACTGCTTCAACTGAAATGGCCAAACGGGCCCTCTTTGTGTCAGTCAAAGTGGGATAGTACTAGCATGACTAAAGCTTTTGTTTTTGTCCCCTAAACTTTTTTTGTCATAATTAACTAGTGTATTAAATTAATTTTTTTTGTTATAATTAGAGTAAAAGGTTATTCATAAAGTTTAAAAATTATTAAATTAATTTTTCTTTGTTTGGTATCTCCCCGACGGTAAAATTCAAGGCCTCACTGTTTGAAAATTTGATGCGGTAAGAGTGGGATGGAGACCACGCCCATTCCGGACTTGTGTGGGTCATGAGGGGCGACACAGTGTTTCCCGTGATCCCGATTGTCTACATACTACATGTACATAACACAGTTTGATGCAACACATTTGGATTTGCTTCTTGACACTCTCGGCGTAAACATCTTTTTATGAAGTTACTAATATACCTTTACTATTATAATTAAAAAGCCAAATAATTTAAATAAAGTTAACGTAATAAAAACAAACCCCCCTTAACGTCCATTCGTCGAAAGGTCAAAAACAACATATATCATAAACTTCCGTACCGTAAAATAATTTTTTACCAAAATGCCCCTTGTAAATTTTATAAAACCAAAGATCAACATAAACTTTTATAAAAGAGTATTAATCTAGACAACCGTATCAAAATACAACTTAAAGTTTCCCCACAAAAGACATAAGTATTCCGTGTAAAAGAGCGATGTGGTGTGTTCGTTCCAAGCACGCCAATGTTATGATTGCGATTTTCCTATCATACACAACACGAATGTATTAGATAGTGCTGTCACACCTGACCCGCAGCGAAATGGTAGTCGGGGCATGATTGGGTTTTCATCAAAGCTCATGACATTTACTATAAAGTTTCATATTTATTATTTCCAAATTAAAAGAGAAATTACATCAAACATATAAGCACAACATGTTCTAAACACAAAATTCATGAACTCTTTATTTTTCTTCTAATGCAAATTCCTATGTGTTCCTTGCTTCAACCTGTTCACCTGTATCATGTGTAAAAAAATGGTTTTTGGGTCAACAAAAGTTGGCGAGTGAATCTTATATAAGCATTTGAACGAGTTAGTTATATTGATTATTTGAATAAAAATGTGCATAACCAAATATGAGCATACGTGTATGTAAATTTAACCACAAAACATATAATATCAATTAATGCACACACACATATCAAATGATGAACAATGAGATCAAGGCTCAATCAAACGTAGCCGATCTAACAAGGCACCTGATGTTCAACTCGTCTCCAACGAGGAACTGATGGGCCTAATGAATGATTTGCATGCAACTTGACAAAATGTAAACACGCAATACAACAAACAACATTTACATCACACGTTAGATCATAATGGTAATAGCACAAGTGTTTGAATAAACGAAATGTATAAACGACACATGATACACCCTAAAACATAAATAAAAAGAGGAATTTGTAAGAATTCACTCACCGTGGGTGCGTTTCCTTGGTTTGACGACAAACGCGCATGAATTTAGGGATTTTAACCACGAGATTATCTAACCTAAAAGTAACGTAATAATTCGCTAAATAAGTAAATTTTATTTGGATTTAACATTTTCAATTAGTACTATTAATTAGATTTTTAAATTTATTATTTTGTGGTATTTAATGCTATTTCTAAACATTAAAAATCTTATTTAAGTGTTTTAATAAATTTTTAATGAAAGTAATAAAGATTTTGAATAAAAAATACCCTTTTTTTCAAGGGTTGACTGGTTCAAACCGGGTTGATTTTGATATTACTGGCTTCATGTGAGGATCGAACTCGTGACCTCCCGTATGCGTGCACGCAGCTCTACCAACTGAGATACGTGTCTAAAACGAAATAAACCCCTTTTTAATTACATATATATACTAATTAGAACATATCAGAAATTATTTAATTTAAAAAGGATTTAAAAATCCTTGAACCAGCGTGTATTGAGAGTTTCGAACCCGCGACCTTAAGTTAGTTTGCACCCAGCCCTACCAACTGGGCTGGGTGTCTAACCCGCTATAGTCCGAATTTAAATTATATTTAAACACTGCTTGAAATTCATCATCCTCATACATTTAAAACCCAGAACTGTTTTCTTTCGATTACCATGATGACATCAATAATTGTTGCGATTCGTGTAAAGATTTAAGTTGGGTATAGCGAATTATAAAGGGATAAATGAAGGATTTACCGATAGAATGTTGATACCGGTTTTCCGGCGATAACTTCCGGCAACTTGCAGAGAATTCCGGTGAGCGTCGAACACGAAACAATGAGTTTCTTCGAGTTGCTTTGGAGTAAAGATTGGGAGAGGGCGAGTTTAGAATGGTTTGAGATCGACAATTTATAGGCAAAAACATCCTTGTGTTCGGTTTTAAATTTTCAGTTTTTAAATCATTGATTTTTGACGGTTTTTCATCAATTGGGTTTAATTCTTCCATTATAACTGATGTTTGATATCAGTTATACATTTTAATCATAAGAAGCAACGATAATAACTTTGATTTGCAGAAATTGTGTTTCTTGACCGTTACTGGTTTCTGCCCATTTTGAATGGTAGATTTGACCTCCGATTGAGTATATCATTTAATTTTTTCAAATATAAAACCAATAGGTGTGTGTAGCTCAGTGGTGAAAACCGTGTGTGTGGGTATGGGGACTCGGGTTCGAGTCCCGGTTTCCCCCTTTTTGTGTTGATTTATTTTATTTCAACCTTTATTGATTTGTATTTTATTCTTTTATTTATTCAATATATTATATATCTAATTTATTTATTAACTATAAAAATTAACTAACACATTTTATAAAAAGAATAAAATGCGTAACGAAACATTTAACAAATTTTTGAATTTTAAACGGAGCGGGTTTTGAAATCAATTTTACGACAAATGTTACAAGTGCGACTCATTAAACATAAGTATTTCATTCTTCATTTATTTGACCTGTTAACAAGGTCATGACTTTTGTATCATTCTTTTTACTTACATTTCTTACTTACAACAATCTTGCTTACTACAAAATTGTAGCATTCATTCTTTTAGCATCGAAAGCACAATTCATCCGACCCATTCGTACGGGTCCTTACTTTGAACATATCATCCATATCGACAAGTCTACAACGAGTCGTGTTATGTGTACTTTCATCACCATACTATCCTTTCGTCTTGACCCACTTGTAATGGGTAAATATACCTTAATTACGAAACCATTTTCTAACAATTTCTCTAATGTTCATCATATCGCTTTACCGTACATTAAAGTATATCTAACAAGCTAAAAATATTATGATTAAACTAATTCCATGGATTACACTAGGATGCTACGAAGTTCATACGAACTTACCTTTGCCTTGTGTTGCTTGCGACCCGGATTGGCTCGCGCTCTCTTCCTTCACTCCTACAATTTCATGTTCAACATTCTTTAAATCTCATGTTTTCGTCTCACATTTACGTTAATATAGAGAGCTAACAACTTATCATTTAACCAATCCTAATCATTTTACATCATATTCATATGAAATCATCATCATCATCACATAAACATCAATACCCAAGAATTTTATCAAACACATAGTGTGCATAACATTAGCAAAGCATAACGTACAAGTATCTTATGCATAACTTCACTAGTTCATGTCAAGGTCATCAAATTCAACTAATTTCATATACCCTTCATTCAAAATCAATTTCATCTAACAAATGTTCGTTAAGCAACTTCATACATAATCATTACACTAATTAGCACATAATTCATCATTACACTAATTAGCACATAATTCATCATTACACTTCTCAATATCCCTATTTCAAGTGGGTTTCCACTTTTAATCATCAATTTAACCAAATTCAAACATAATTCATGTTCTATGTGGTGTTTATAACCCTTATTCATACTAATTTCACATACTTTGGTGGATTGCTTGAAACGCATTTCATACAAGATCATCAAAACATAAAATTCCACTTACCCTATGCTTTAGTGTGCTTAGATGATCAAGAAATCAAAGACATGCATGAATTTTAATCAGTTTTACTCCTTCAATTGGTTGTATTTTCATTGTGCATTCATGGGTGTTTTTCTCCCCTCTTCTTCCTCTGGTCGACAACCAAATATCACCCACATTCAACATTTCTAGTTTTCTTATAACACTTAATTCCCATGTTACACTTTAAGCCCTTAATGTTTTAAAACATGTCACTTTAATATCAAACTATTAACTAGGTTACCTTTCAGTACATTAACTTTGTTCATACTTAAATAATTAAACTTACTAGCATGATATCATATTTTATTATAATAAACAAATGAAATTTGGGTGTTACACCCCCCCTGAACAACCCTGAAAATTGCAAGTAGCCATGATAATAACCCCTGGCCCCTTAATTATTCCACTGAGATCATGGGAAAAACAATTGCATAGATTGAGGCTTAACTAATTCTCAACGTAGATCGTAACACTTGCTTATATTTTAACTATCCTCAACTCCACTTAGGTGCTACATCACTCAGTTTTCCAATTTCACTTCACCTAACTGTAAGTGCAGCTATTGTCGGGTAACTGTGCTTTATCAGTTTTGGTCAATCAAAGCAGAAGTCCAAGTCAAAGATAATGAAGATTAACATGAGTTTCGGATTATCAGGATAACTTGGAATGTGTTCCGAGTTTGTTACCTTGTCCGAACTTGTGGACCTTTCAGGGTTTGTAAAGTGTTCAGAGTTTGTAAACCTTTCAGGGTTTCTGAAATGTTCAAGGTCTGTGAAATGTTCAGGGTTTGTAAACCTTTCAGGGTCACGTGAAGTGTTCAGGGTTTGTGAAAGTGTTAAGGATTTACCATTTATTCTGAATTTACAATTGGTAATCCCAATTACACTTATTCCGAATTACTTAACCAGCAGAAAGATAGGAGATTGATTCATGAAGAGACGTGACGAGATGAGATCATACATGAAGGGTTGAAGACTTTTGATCAAGATGGTGGATGTACATTTACGGACTTCAGTTTGTTATTAAGTTATCGAACTGAACTTCATGTCTTCGTGAAGTTTGAAGTGTTCAAGGTTGGGCATTGGAAATCCAATGTTTCTTTCTGCTGCCGGTTAGGTTTAAAGATTATGGTCTCGAGCGATGTTCTTACATGAGGATTGTAGGATGGTTCGCGTTAAATTGATTCGGGAGTAGTTTGAGGGGAGGATCTACAGCGTTTGATGTTGGATTCTTCAGGTTTCTCAAAGCGGCAATATAAGTGATCATCATCAGGTCTTTTATTAGAAGGGTTAAAGATCGTTGTGCTCTGCTGGAAAGATCAAGTCTCAGCCAAAGTTGAAAGCAGGCATGATATCATCAGTCAAGGGGGAGTCTGTAAGTGCAGTATCCGGTGACTGAAGATTATCGATGCCACACAAAACTGATAGCAACAGTTAAGGGGAGTCTGTAAGTGCAGCTCTTGCCGTGTAACTGTGCTTTTTCAGTTCTGGTCAACCAAAGCAGAAGTCCAAGTCAAAGTCAAAGATAATGAAGATTAACATGAGTTCCGGATTATCAGAATAACTTGGAATATGGGTTCCGAGTTTGTTACCTTGTCCGAACTTGTGTAACTTTCAGAATTTGTGAAGACATGAGTTTGTGATTCCGAGTTTGTGAGATGTAAACTCGGAATTATATTTAGTACGAATTTGGGTTTGTTTGTAGTGAGTCCGATTTTTAGTCTCAAATTCATAATGTTTATTTTGTATATCCCGGGCAATATGTTTTGTTCGGGTTTAGTCCCTAGTCTATATATATGTTTTGTATAACATAGATTAGGGCAAGCTTTGTGCAATCTTTCAGAGCCTGCTAGGTGTGCACATTCTAGAAAGAGAGAGACTATGTGTTAGAGAAAGCTAGGTTTAGATCTTTGTGATCTAAACCAGCTTGTAGAAGGTGATGTATACTCGTTCGGTATGTTATATTGTTGATTGTAATGAAATGAATGAGTTTCTCCTACATCTTATTCTCCATCTATCTTGTTTATGTTGTTTCACGTCATGAATCAAGTGCAATGTTGATATTCGTTATCGATCCAGTGCTTTCACACTAACCTTATTTTTTAAGGCTTTTGCTTTAAAAAAGAAGAAAAAATAATAATAATTCGATCTTTTAACATTCTGTTAACATATTAACAAACTAGGTTATAGACCCTATGTATTACATGGGTTCGAGGATAGAACATGAAAGCTTTTAAGATAATCATGGAGTTAATCAGGTTCTTTGGAAAAAAAATGTGATTTCCATTTATATAAAGTTGAATGAACTTTTTAAAATAAATATGTTATTGTTAAAGTTGGTTGCGTTTAAAGGACAGAACAATTATAAATCTTGAATTATTTTTTATAATTTCATATTATTTCTTATATCACACATAATAAATATAAATTTTGATATGAATATATATAACCCTAATATGAACTATACATACAAAATTAAAGAAAATATAACATTACCCATTTTAAATGTTGCGTTTACGAATAAAGAATTTTTTTTTTTTAATACAAAAGAATTAGTATATTTTATTTCAAATTAATATTTTCTTATTTAAAAAAAAAGTGTTATCAAAGTTGGAGATGGAATGGAATTAGTTCACGGTCTAAGAGCATATATATATATATATATATACACACACTATTTATATGTTTATCATTTGTAAAAACCATAATAACAAATTATAAACATGATGAGGTTTTAAATTTTTGGTTACGTCAAATAGTGATGGATATACAATTTTTTTGTTATTCCCACCTTCTTTCGATAAGTTTGTTTTTATTTATTAAAGTAGACATATTTTATTAAAGTATAGGTAAGTAGATAACTAATATTAATTATTAAGAATTAAGCGTATCTAAGAGATATAATGATAAATATAAGTGTTAGGGGCTAAGTTTTATGAAGTTTGGATCATGTATCCTGAGACCGGGCCTGGATCACTTATCCTGAGCGGATGACACAGGAAGTCTGAGGATCAAGGATCCTTATTTTAACTTACGTTATCTAACAATTGTTCTCAGTATTTCTAATGTTTGTATGCAGGTAATGGACGACACGGACTTAGTCGTTGCTGGAATCTCGCCGGATATGCTTCGAATAGGCACGTGTATAATCAAGTGTAACCGTTATGGAAAACATGGGAGACTTGCACATTTTTCGGATAGTTAGTTAGATAGATATTTCTAATTATATCAGGGGTTTTGAGCTTTAATTAGAATATACAACACATACACAACTCGCACACTTGTTGCTCTAGAAACTGCTCTCATACACACACACTATAATTCAATTGTAACAAGCTCAGGGTCATCCAAAGTTGTAATCTTTTTTATGCAATATAGTCGGTGATCGGTAGTTTCCATCACCCGATGTTTTTTATGCCATAGATCTTCTAAAGATCAAGAGGCTTTTTCCTCGTACAAATCTTTGTGTTCATCTTTGTTTACATTTCTCATTTGCTCATACAATTGTTCAATGCATTAGCACTCTACCTCACAATCAAAGTTTGGTTACATTATCCTTAAACCGATTTTGACCAAAATAGTTTGGCGCCCATCATGGGGCAAGTGGTGCTTCAATCCTAAGAAATTTCGTTCATTTCCATCAACTACATGGCTTCTCAGGGAAATCCACTTCAAGTGCCATGCCGGCGGTTACCTCATCTCAAACCAGTTCATCGTTGCCTCCCATTCCTCCTGCATTCTAGAAGAATGCTGAAAAGGCTCAAAAGAAGACATCATCCATCTTCACAGGATCAAAAACCTCTGTTGTTTCTTCTTATACAACTACTAATAATGATATTTTTGTTTTCGTGTTGCAGATGAAAGGCTACATGGAACAGCAAGACAAAACCAACCAGAGGATCCTTCATGAAATTGATGAGAGCAAGAAGCAGAAGAGACCGACAGAAGACCAGTCTCCACAGATACCTAGATCATTGGATTTTGCTACTCCATCATCAACAATCCAGCATTCAAGGGGATCCAAGGTCCAGATTCAATGATCATCCAATCTTCAGCAAGGATCACTAGCAATGACACATGCTCAAGGATCCTACTTTCAATCTCAAGGATCCTCTATCCTTCGGCGAGGATCACTGGAGACCACTGAGCCTCAAGGATTCTTCTACGAACCTGGAGGGTCACAAGGAATGTACCAGCCCCAAGGATCCTACATTCAGCATCAAGGATCCTCAACTCGGATTCAAGGATCCATGGAGTATCCATCAAGGCCTTCAGCACCAATGTATCCGGGATCCAACATCTTTCAGGATCAAGGATCCTCAAGGAGTCAATCACTCAGAAGTTCTGAAGTTCACGAAGGGGATTTCATTCCTATGCAGACCATTGCTTCTTCTGGTCCTACCATTATGCCGGACATATCTTATCCTAGTTACACTTATTGGATACCAACTTCAAAACAGTCAGGAGGTAACAATTTTAATACATTTGTTAATACTAACTATGGTTACATGCAGGATGCAGGGATCAACCAAACCATAGCCAGAGAGTTGCAGAAACTCAATGACATGATATTCAGCGTCCCAGGAGTGGTCAAACCAATTCCTGAGATTCTAGACGGAAGTCACAGGGTATCTCGCTTTGCACCTCCCATATGCAGTGTTGAGATACCAAAACGTTTTTAGACCCCCAATATGAAGTTATACGACGGTACCACTGATCCAGAAGAGTATGTGGCTCAATACAAAGAGAGAATGGAGATTAACCTCATTCCTGAGAGATTGAAAGAAACCTATTTATGCAAAGGCTTTGGATCCACACTCACTGGATCAACACTAAAACGACTACTAAGTCTTCCTCCCTATTCCATAACTTTATTTTCTCACTTAGTTAATTTATTCAATAATCATTTTTCTTGTATTATAACCTTTGGAAGATTAACTAGTGACTTATATAGGATCACCCAATCTTGTGATGAATCACTTAGAGATTATGTTACTAAATTTGGTAGAAAGTCCTCGAAAATCCCAAATTTAGACATTGTCACTGCTGTGGAAGCGCTTAAAATGAGACTACAAAAGGATTCTCCTTTCTAAGATGATCTTGTTATGACACCTTTAAGGAACTTAGATGAAGTAAGGAACATGGCCCTGAGGTTCATCCGACTAAAGGATGACAAAAGGATCCAAGACAGGTTATTCGGATCGTCAGAACAGGAGAAGCAAGGATCCTTCTACAAGAACAATCGATCCAAGCAATACTCTAAGCATGACAATCAAAATGTTCATATAGTTGAACAAGAGGAAGATGAGGAGGAATATCCTCATATATCTGAATATTGTTTTTCTGCTGACAATAGTGAATTAATCCTTGCTTTGTAGAATCTAGGTGAAAAGGCTAGATGGCCAAGAAGAATGAAAAGTCTACATCCAATAAGGATAAATCAAAGTGGTGTGCATACCACGAAGACTTTGGCCACCTTACCGATGAATGCATTGCACTCAGAAAGTAGATAGGTTACCTACTTAGCAAAGGTTACTTGAAAAAGCTTATCGAAAGGAAGAAATCAAGGATCCTGAAAAGGTGCCCGAAAGAGCTCCTGCACCACCTGCAGACGCTCAAATCATTAACTTCATTTCCGGAGGCTCCGATATATGTGGAACCTCATTCTCTGAAGCAAAGAGACATGCTAAGGAAACCAAGCTGGAAAACGAAGACTGGCCTATCCGAACCTCCACCCTGACTCAACAGAAAATTATATCCTTTGATGAGGACGATCATGTTGATATTCAGGATCCTTATCATGATGGTTTAGTCATTACTTTATTTATATCTAACCACTTTGTTCGCAAGATCGTTATTGATAGAGGGAACTCCGTGAACATTATTCAACTATTTGTCCTCAAAAGAATGAACATCCCAAAGACATAATTAGTTCCGAGATAATATGTCCTTATAGGATTCAACAACGAGACAAAGAACACGTTGGGAGACATCAAACTCCCAATCTACATTGAGGGGGTAAACTTTATGCAAAATTTTTGTGTCATTGACTGCTTGTCCTGTTGCAATTGATTCTTGGCGGGTCTTGGATACACGATATGAAAGTTGTTCCCTCTACTTATCATCAATGTGTCAAGTTACCGACACTCTAGGGGTAGTGAAGATAGAGAGTGATCAACAAGAGACAAAGAACTGTTACACCTCTTCCATGAAACCGGCATCACAACAAAGAGCGGCATAGCAATCACAACAACCTCCAAGAAGTGTCCTCGAGGCCGTAGAACAAGACGTCAAAGATGTAATTTTGGATCCTCAGGATCCTGAAATCAAAGTCCTCATAGGATCCAGGATCCTTGACTGTATAGAGCAGGATCTGGTATCCTTCCTGAAGAAAAGAAAGTCTACCTTTGCTTGAAACACGAGGATATGACAGGTATATCTAAAGATATTATAACACAAAAACTTGGAATTGATAAATCTTTCAGGCCAATTCAAAATTTGCACCTGAAAGGAACCTTATCATCCAAGGAAAGGTAGACAAACTCTTGAAGGCAGGTATGATTAGAGAAGTTAAGTATCCAAGATGGTAGCCAATATAGTGGTGGTTCAAAAGTAAAACAGAAAGTGGAGGGTATGCGTCGATTTTACAGACTTAAATAAGGCATGTCCCAAGGATCCTTTCCCACTTCCACACATTGGCTCCATGGGGATGCAACAGGAGGACATGAATTGCTAACTTTTATGGATGCTTCATATGGATTTCAACAAATTCAGATGGAACCATCTGACCAAGAGGATACAACACTCATGACTCCTACTGGCATATACTGTTATATTGCAATGCCTTTTGGACTGAGAAATGCAGGTGCCACCTACCAAAGACTAGTCAACATGATGTTCAAGGAGCAAATTGGAAACATTATGGAAGTGTATATAGACGACATGGTGGTCAAGTCCAAGAGAGCAGAGGAACATCTCAAGGATCTTGAAGTGGCATTTAATATCCTTGACCAATACAACATGAAGCTGAATCCTTCAAAGTGTCATTTTGGTGTTAAAGCTGAAAAGTTCTTAGGATACATGGTGACTAAGATAGGGATTGAAGCAAGCCCATAGCAGATTAAGGCGATTGTGAATATAAAATCTCCTACCAATGCTAAGGATGTCAAGAGACTAACAGGAAGGATCGCGGCCCTAAACAGATTCATTTTGAAATCCTTTGAGAAATGAAAGGCTTTTTAAGATATCTTGAGGAAGAATAAGAAATTTGAGTGGACTTAAAAGCATGAAGCTGCACTCAAGGCTATCAAGGATTCTTTATCCTCAGCTCCAGCCCTGATGAAACCAGAGGATGGTGAACCATTGTCCTTGTATTTAGTCGTCTCAAGTAAAGCAGTAAGCGTTGTGTTAGTTAAGGACCATGAAGGCCAACAACATCCGATATATTATGTAAGTAAAAGTATTCTTAATGTTGAAGCCAAGTACTCTAATTTAGAGAAATTAATTCTTGCATTAATTATGACTTCCACTAAACTTAGACATTATTTTGAAACACATACAATTATTGTGAAAACTAACTTTCCTATTAAGGATCCTTATTTTAACTTACGTTATCTAACAATTGTTCTCAGTATTTTTAATGTTTGTATGCAGGTAATGGATGACGTGGACTTAGTCTTTGCTGGAATCTCGTCGGATATGCTCCGAATAGGCACGTGTATAATCAAGTGTAACCGTTATGGTGAACATGGGAGACTTGCATATTTTTCGGATATTAGTTAGATAGATATTTCTAATTATATCAGGGGTTTTTGAGCTTTAGTTAGAATATACAACACATACACAACTCGCACACTTGTCGCTCTCGAAACTGCTCTCATACACACACACACACTAGAATTCAATTGTAACAAGCTCAAGATCATCCAAAGTTGTAATCTTTTTTATGCAATATAGTTGGTAATCGGTAGGTTCCATCACCCGAGGTTTTTTTATGTCGGAGATCTTCTAAAGATCAAGGGCTTTTTCCTTGTACAAATCTTTGTGTTTATCGTTGTTTACATTTCTCATTTGTTCATACAATTGTTCAACGCATCAGCACTCTACCTTACAATCAAAATTTGGTTACATTATCCTTAATCCGATTTTTTACCAAAACAATAAGATTATTTTAAAATATATATTAAATCAAATCATTTATTGTATATATTTATTATTGTTGAGAGTGAAGGATATATTGCCACATGGCATATAGGGATAATATTTTTTATTTGTAATTTAAACTATTTTATTTTAAGAAGTACTAAAATCATAGTTTTTACAATTATAGATCATTTATGTATATTTTTTAATCATAAATTAGGATTAGATATTAATTATTATATTTATTAATGAATTAAAGATAAAAATGTCACGTGGCATTAACTGAAAAGGAGATTAGAAAAGAGAATGACATGTTACATTAAATGTAATTCTTTATTGTATTAATTAGATAACCCATTTAACACCCTTTAAATAATAAAAAAATAATAATTCAGTATCTTAACATTCCGTTAACATGTTAACAAATAACTCTTTTACTGTCCTTTAACACATGGAATGAGTGATAGGCAATGCTGGTTAACATGACATGTCACCCTTAACGCCCGGATGTTAGAATACACCCCAGGACCTAATGAAAGCTACGCCTTTCCATATCGAAGGAGATCAACTTGTAGACCTTTACCTTGGTATTCTACTAGGTTTGAATAAAGGTTTAAACACGTAAATAATTTTTCAGTTTAATAATTCTCATTACTATCAATAAAAAACAAAGCTTATTTTACGACGTAACAACTATTACACGAATGGTTTTCTTGATAAGACCATATTGCGGTCTTGATTTCTTTTGGCTCACACGACACCCAACCACACCATAGGGCACCATGATCACCACCTAATAGATTTAAAGATGGCTTCCAAACAACTAAACTCTTCATTCTTCACCATAATTCCATCCTAAACATCACGATCTTCACACAATAGTTGGGCACACGTAAGTAGCAAAGAAGCTTCGAGAAATCTAGAAATGAACACACACTTGAAGCTCCTGCAAACAATTCACCTTTATACAAACATAGTTTAGAGTAGCCACAGACGTCCACAAGGGTCGTATGGAGGGGGGGGGGGATCGGATGCAAAGCCATAAATGTTGTACTGTGCAGGTCTTTTCGTGGCCCATGGCGCGAAACAGCCCACGGGCATAATGTGAGCCTCTTTAGAAAAATAATAAACAAATTATTCATTTGCAAGGAAAATACTTGAATAAACAGGTTATACATAAATATAAACATGGTAAAACTTTATAAAAAAGCTATTTGTGACGATAAAATTACTATTTTAATAAAAAAAAAATCTAACCTAACATATTTGAATTAGAAAATTCTTTCAATTTTTAACTATAACCCTACACATTTTTACGTACTTAAAAATTTTAAAAGTTTAAACAGATCAAACCCAAAATCTAATCCAAATCTCAATATAAGAAACATCCATCCGACGGCCCAGATTTCCCCACTTTCTTACCAACACATCATTAGCACACGGATCACAATCCAAATCAAAATCCAAACAAAACCCCAAAAACCATTTCAAAATTTTAATCTTTCACCGCCAAAATCCAAAACCCTCCACTATACATAACCCACCACAAACCAACTGTCACAATATCACTAATCAACAATCTTCACAAACCGATATTCAATTTTCAGATTCAAAATGGCCCGTACAAAGCAAACAGCCAGAAAATCCACCGGAGGAAAGGCTCCAAGGAAGCAACTAGCCACCAAGGCAGCCCGAAAATCAGCACCCGCAACCGGAGGCGTGAAAAAGCCGCACAGATTCAGGCCGGGAACCGTGGCGTTGAGGGAGATCAGGAAGTACCAGAAGAGCACTGAGCTTTTGATCCGGAAGCTTCCGTTCCAGCGGCTTGTGAGAGAGATTGCTCAGGATTTTAAGACGGATTTACGGTTTCAAAGCTCTGCTGTTGCGGCGCTTCAGGAGGCTGCTGAGGCGTATTTGGTTGGGTTGTTTGAGGACACGAATTTGTGTGCCATTCATGCGAAGAGAGTTACGATTATGCCGAAGGATATGCAGCTTGCCAGGAGGATCCGTGGGGAAAGGGCTTAGGGTTTGGATCTATTTCTTATATGTTTTGGTATTCTATGAATATATGGGATGAACAATTGGATTTGGTTCAGGGCTATGTATGATTTTGTTAATTTACAGTTTGGTTTTTTGTTATCTTTGAATTTTTCAAATTCGCCGCTTGATCAAACTCTAGGGTTTGTAACAACCATCTCCATCACAACTGTAAATAGAAAAAAAAATCAGAGGTTTTTTTGACTATGGATCTTTAATAAATGTGCCTAAAATTGATCATGGTAGGGAAACGTTTAGAACCCAAACAGACTATGAATGACTGCTTTGATGATGAGGGTGGCTATGAACCATAGACATAATATCGAGTTATAATATCAGAACTTTTCCAGTGAAATTTAAAAAAAAATATTTTTATGGTTTAACAGTTTCACATTCCCCATTGCTTTTGGACGTTCGGATTTCAGGCCTTGATTACAAAATGTTCGGCAACTATCAACAGCACTTTCGGGATGCCCTGTGGAGCTGGCGGAGGAACCCAGCTACTGGTGCAGAGCTGGAAGAATTTCAGAAGTGTACCAACTTAATTATGCAACTTTTCCCTCTCAGAACACAGCGATACATCACCTCTGTCCAGGTATGCGGTCCCCTTCTACCCACTCGATCGGGTTAAATGGATGCCCATGAAAATCAATATATTTATGTGGTGGGTGGAACAAGATAGATTACCAACTCTTAAGGGACTTCACAAGCGAAATATTCATCAGGGGAAGTATCATGGAGGCTATACCATGAAGGGGTGGAAAACACTGATCATTTATTCATATCATGCTACGTTGGAGGGCTGGCCCATTTGGTTTATCATTCTAGGCTAAGGCGTAGGCCGCCAAAAAACAAGGGCCTCCATTTTTTTTCTTTTCATATATTAGACTTGTTTTTGACCCATTTAAACAAAGTTTCTAGGCCCAAGATTTAGGATTTTACTCTTGGAGTCCACAATCCACATTGTACTCGCACGCTTCATTCCAGAATCCAAAAGTAGCGCCGCAACACACCAACTCTCGTTACTGCGTCTTTTGAGTAACCAATGTGAAACTGATTGCAGATTGGGTGAAATTAGGGCTGACATTAAGAAAAATCATCACTATGGTTATTCAACGTCTCAAATCTCAATCTCAATTGCTGATTTTATTTATACCGATTCTATAGGGCCACGACTTTGTAGTTCGCTTAGGGCTTCCAAATACGTTGGAACGACGTTGCTATGTTGCGGCGGTGATTTGGAGTAAGGTGAGTCTTTGGTGTAAAATTCCACAAGTGTTTGCCTTCTCAACTAGAGACCTGTTGAAAATTCAGAAGGTACCCGGGCTATGCGAGGTAAAGAAAAAAGCGGTACAAGGAGTTATGAGGGTGCCATGTTGGGCGATATGGAAGAGTCGGAACTCGGAATGAGCTAATATTTTCCAGAAAAAGGGTGGTACTTGACCGAATATTTGGAGAAATCCAATCTTCAGCTTCTGGTGGTTCAAGTATCGGGCAAAGATACGTGATTTGGACTCGGAGAAGTGGTGTACTTTCAGTTTTGTTTGAGATTTGGGAGATGTAAAAGGGATCGGGGTCTGCTCATGCGAGCTGTGTACAGTTTTTGTACTGTTGTTCTAGTGTCTTACTAGAGGCAGTAATGCAGTATGTATGTATATATGTTGTGGGTGATCAATAAAATATAGCTGTTTAAAAAAAAGATCAGTATTATGGTCACATGTAATTGCTAGGACATTTGAGACATACCATTTTTATTGATGGTTGCAATACAACAAATGAAACACTTGTCAGTTGTCACCTCATTACAGTTCATAAGAAGAACAAGAAACTACATTTGAATAGATGATATGATTTTTTTCTTTGTTAACGTATACCCGATCCAACTGTTTTGGTAAATGACATGAGAAGAGGACAAAGACATGAAAATATAAAATGAAATTATACTACAGAAATATATAAAGTACATGTCTTGAATGCTAGACATGCCAAAGTACAGAGCTTAATATGTTTTAAATATTAGGAACTTGTTTTCACAGAATCAGTCACAGGAATAAATAATTATTCATAATTATAATTACTTCACCTATGTCAACATATATATACGCATACAGAAAATCATGCACTTGCTTACAGGCCAGGTGGGCGTGGAACATCTTGCCATCCTGTACAATGTTGTAGAACATGTTTGAGCTCGTTTGTTGCAGGCACAACCATCCATATCTGGTAGTATTCGTTTGGATGAAACGGGCTACTTGTTGCAGCTGGTTCCAATAAGCCCGATTTAGTACCGTCCATAAACAGGTCACCCTCAGATATAATGCAGCCTGTGCACTCCTCCTCTTTGTCAGCCGCCTGCACAACATAATACGCTCTTACGGTGATTAATTATTATAGACAACTGTAAAAAATATCAGAAGAATATAAACTTACCTTCTCAGTAAGGTATTTAAAAGCGACCTTCTTCTGACCCGCTTCATATATATTGCATTGTGAGTATATCTGATCAATAAGTTGTATCAATGTTACATAGATGCTCTAAGAACAGATATAGAAAACATAAATCGACAAATCTAGTGCCGTAATTTGACCTGTGATTCGACACTGGCGCACACAGCATAAATGCCCCAGTCTCTGGTGTAATTGTTGTATAGATGTACTTTAGCAAACCTAACACGAGGATGCCGTTGTCGGGTCCCATCAAAGAAACAATGGTGAATGGTGACACGCATACATCTGTCACCACAGTTGGAAGCATCACCTCCGATGAGTATTGTTTTGTCATGGTTCGAAAAGTGACAACTGTATGCACAAAGTAAGATGGTCAAATAACAATACAAGTATATCCAAACACCATCTCATGACGTTTAGTTACAAGTTTCAAAATGCATTGCCAAACACCCTAATAGTAATCTATGCAGTTACCATCGCCGATATATCGGTTATTGGTCCCCTGGTGAGATATTGGTGCAAAATATCGGTCAGAATATTGGTACCAATATTATCGGCGATGTTGATCGATATTGGACCGATATATCACCAATTTTGCCGACATCAGTACCTTTCTTCTTAGTTCTACCATTCGTCTTTCTTCTTATTGCAGCTATTAGTGATTTAAGTCTTAATGAGTTCCTACTTGCTAGAATTGTTAGTGTTTTGCAAGATGCAAAAGGTTAATTTCATTAATGGTAGGGGAGTGTACTGAATTGTTAGTGTTAAATTGCTAGATATTAAATTCAGCATGATATTAATATTACGGATATCCCACCGATTTTTACCGCATTAATTGCTTAGATAGTAATTACCGAGAAATAGTAACATTTGTGCTTTCTTTGGTGATATCAATCAATCCGTCTGCGTAATCTTTGAGGCTACAACGATCAATCCATATGTGTTTCGAATTGGGCTTGATTTGAATGGCATCTACATCGTGTCCTCTACCACCTTCAAACTCTAAGTTGCATATGATCACATGTTCACATTCTTTTAGCCTAAGCCCCATGCCTGTTAACTTAATCCGTTGTCCCCGCCCATCAATGGTCTTGTAAGATGAAACACTCAAATGAGACCGAAGTTCAATGCTACCTGAAACTTCAAAAACAATCCACAAAGGTTCTTTCTTTCGACATCCAACGCGTAGTGATCCGGGCCCGTCATCTACAACAAATTTAAAACTCAAAATTGGTTATGTATATGTATACATGGAGTGTTCAAATCAAAACCACGAAATATGTTGACTACTGCGAGAACGAAGATATCATAAGGCACTTGCACATGGTGCTTTGAATGTTATATATAAGACGGTTACATAATGACCATATTTTCTTTCTCCCACTACCTTTATTATCTCCAATATTGAATTATAAATCCTTAATCCATGTGGGTAAAAGTTAATGTGTCATTTATGTAATTAGAATAAAGTTGTATTCAAATGTAAGGTCTCGGGGCTAGTATGTTAAAATCCAACTTCGATAATCATCAAGTTTAACATGTCATATGTATGTAGGGTTCGAACTTAGAAGCGACACCTTCATGGGTTGCGTCGGTTCATGGAACGGTACAAGTAAATAGGGTGCCAAGAACATGTTTATACATATGATCATAAATCAAGAAATCAAGCCTATTGTTTGTGTTTTTCATTGTGTTCACAAAGATCATGCGCAACATCCAATGCATTATATACAAGTACATTATGTGGTTCTCGCAGTTTCCAACATATTATTGGTTGAGAATAGAACATGTCCCTAAACATGTATATGTATGCATATGTGTATTACATTCCATATCAATTTCTCAACTAATTATAAAACTGGCAAAATATTCCACTTCCATAGTTTCAACCTCAACGCAAACAACAATTTCAGATTAAAAAAGATAATTTCCTATTGAAACACATAATTTAAGATAAGACACCAATCATCTCAAAATGAAGCACACAAGTGAACCCGAAACCAATCGAAAAGAACGGTCTGGTTCTGTATATGTATATCAGTATATGTATATGTAGGGTCACACCATTTTCGAATCCAATTATATATTGAGAATTGTGAGAACCGCATAAAACATTTGTATGTAGTAGTGCATTAATGATTTATTGAGATGGTGACTGGTGAGGTAGTAACCGCCTTCCGTCTGTATCACATTTAAAAACAAAATGTACAAATCCGTTATGCAATTTTCGTAGTTCTCAACATATATATTATTGGTTCTTAAATGGACGCCGGCTCGAAAAAAAGCTCGAACGAGCCAAGCTTAAACGAGCTCAAGCCCGAGACTAAAAACAAGCTCGTTTAGTAAACGGCCCGAGCTTTGCTTATCGAGCTCGAGCCGGCTTGCGAGCCTACACGAGCTTTATATGTATGTAACTTTTTGTAATATAATTAAATATATATTTAAATAACAATAATTACCATCTATAAAAATACGAAAAGGTAACTAAATTATATGTTTAAATTTAACTACTAATGAGCCGAGCCCGAGCTTTAGAAACAAAGCTCGAATAGAGCCGAGCTAGAGCTTTCATATGTTAAATGAGCTCGAGCTCGGCTCTTTTGCACCCCTAAATGACAGTAAATGCATATGTATATTACATTCCCTATCAAATTCTCAAAAAACTGGCAAGAGATTCCACTTCCATCCTCAACACAAACAACAACTTCAGATAAAAACAAATAATTTCCTAGAAACAGATAATTTAAGATAAAACAGCAATTATCTCAAAATAAAGCATACAAGTGAACCTAAAACCAATTGATAACGAGAGCCAGTGAATGTAAGCGATCTGTAACTGTAAAACTGACAATTGTCTCAAAATCTATGACACTAGTTAATTAATAATTCGTGCATTCTATATCACAAAACCCTAATTATCTAACAAATTGCATGTGATAACAGATGACCTGATAAGGTTGTAACAAGATAAATGGCTCCGTGATGTCCACCAACGGTGAAGTGACCGAACCCCTCTGCTTGACCGGCGAGAGCTCGCAAGCTGCAGTCGACATGAGAGTAAGGAACCGATACCCCTTTCGCCATTGTGCGATCTGACGGAGTAATAATATATTATTGAGGGACTTATAACTGGCGTTTAACCACCGGTGGGGGGAGTTATGTGGATTCTAGCCAACGATGGGTTTTGTCATCTTTTTGTTCACAGATATAATGAGTGAACTCACCGACCGTCATCCCTCGGGTAAAAGTTGTTGGGACATTATAAATTCTATTTATCGAGACCATAAAAGCAAATATCGATACCAATCTTCGTGATACGGATACTAGAAACGATGATGTTTCTTTGTAATTGGTTCGGTTTGTCATGGTACTACAAGTATAATTGCATTTGCTATAGCCTACAATAATAGAAAATACTCGATTTTGAATACAACCTTGATTTGAATTTTTTTTAATCTCGGAATGTTGACAAAAGAACCAAAGACAACCATGTATTGCGTTTTAAAAAAAAGGTCACGAATGAAAGTTATCCCCCGCAATACGCGACGGACTGTTGGTCATTTTCTACCACACCACATACGCGAGTTTTGCCGTTATGGGCTTGGCTCGTCGGAAACCATAAAAACGAATATCAAATCTGGTTTGAATAATATTGTCACCAAAATTGTTGTGTTCAAAATAAATCTTATGAAACTTCACTATTTCTATTCTTGCATTCTCAATTTAAACATATAAGAAATTTTAAATATATAAGAAATAATTGTTTCTTTTATTAAAAAAACAATTTGAAAATAGCAATCATTTAATTTCTTTATTGATTATAGCAATTATATGTTAAGGAACATGTTCATATGAGAACCACATTTGAGTTGAGAGAACTCGGAAGAACTTCACTTCCTGTGAGAGTTTCTGATCAAATTTTGCGCAAATGTAGAGTAATATGAAACAAGGCCCCCTGTGAAAAAAATTCGATAAAAATCAAGAGTCTTTTTTTTGCCACCTGTAAGAATCATTTACCCCTCCCCACATAAATCATTGTAGCGCCTTTGAGGGGGAGTGAAACTGCTACAGTAAAAAATGGCAAGGAAATTTTTTTCCCTTATAAAGCTAATTTTTAAAAATGATTTTTGGTGAAAAAAATTTGGAAGTCGAATTCCTACGAGTTCTCTCAACTCAAGCAGGTTCTCATATGAACCACCCCAGTGTGTTAAATTATATAATTAGTTAAAAAATTATTAATTTTCTAGGTTATATAACATTTGAATGTAATTAATTATATATGAACATTTTGTTAAAAAAATAAAAAAAGTTAATATAAGTTTATAAAGTAATATAAAATCAAAATATACATATGGATTTTTTAAGAACAAGTATCTAAGTACATTATGTGGGTCTGTTATTAAAAGTAGACGGCATTAAATTTGGTGTTATTTGACGTTGAGGTGTTAACGAAACGAAATAAAAAACGAAATAAAAATTATGAAATACGGAATAAACAAACAATGAGCCTGTTTCAGGAGCTCTCTCTTTTTTTTTTGGAAAGGCGCTTTGAAGAGTTCAAGTGGTTAATTAACTAGTAAATGAGATTTTGAAAGAAAAAGTAAAAGGAAAAAATAAAATAAAAATAACATAACATAATTTGAAATCATATTTAACCACTCGAGTGGTTCATTAGTTAAGCGTCCAACCGATAGCCGAGCGGTTCAAATGGGGTCAATTAGATTGGTTATGTAGCTTGTTTTCATCTTGGGTCTATAAACATTGGTTTCACGTCAATTTTGATAAATGTCAATGTAATACCAATACCAGGTGCTAGTCTAATTGGCGTAAAAATAGCATACTATTGACATGTGTTCATGTTTATTGGTGATTGTTTTATACTGGAAAATATACTAATTTAACACAAAATCGGAAAAGTTTTGCATAAAAGTTGACATCCATCATAGATGGGTTTTCTTTTCATCATAATATTTCTCTAACGCCGAACTCATAAAGTTTAAAACATGTCAATGACTATCTTGATATGGAGTTGATCTTTCATGTGGTGATAATGGTTAAATTTGTGTTGTCATCACTTCTAATTTCTGTAAATAAATAGGGAATTGGATCTTATTACCCCAAACTAATTAAAATTGGCCGTTACCACTCTCAACTTTTACTTTGACTCACATCACCTCCAACTTAACACTTTGATTTACCTGTCACCCTGATGTAACCAAACACTAATTCTGTTAGTTTTTTTTGCTGACGTAGCCCTCTTTTAATAACGTGGCTTGTTTTCGATGAGGTGACATGATGATTAGCGTTGTTATTGTTTCATAAAAATCTGATTTAAATTAAGAAATAAATAGATTAACATTAAAAAGAAAATCTGATTTTATAATCCCCCTCTCAACTCACTCTTCCCAAATACCTAACTATCAGTACCTCTTTACACAATTACTTGATTACCCATACCATTAACCCTCTTGCTCACTTACCATCACGGCTGGCACAGGACTAGTGTAGGATAGATGACGACATAGCATCCGCTTTTATGAGGGCTCTAAATTTATATATTTGATATAAATTTTCTTAAAACAAAAGTCTTAGTTTTGGTCCATTTAAAGAATAAAAGCTATTTAGTATGGCCCATCCATACATATAAGTTTATATTTAGGGCCAAGTTTTTCTACTTGGATAGGGTACTCAAATTCTTAGGAATGACCATGCTTACTTTCTTAGGAACGAACAAGGAATGAATCACCTCTAAGATTAGATTAAGTATGAACATGATTAAACGAGATGAACTAAAAACCCTAATCGCCACACAATTTGTGAGAGAAAGTGTGGATGAAGAATATCTAAGCAGCCCCCAAATCGCCATATCCTTGCCTTTTATATCCAAACCACGAGCCCAAGCTTTTCCATCCAGCCCAACAACCTTTAGCCCATTTAATCATCTCAACCTCCTCTTCTTAATAGGCCAATAGACACAAAGCCCATTACCTACAAATACCACAACTGTGTCACACCCCAACTAATGACGGAAACATCAGAGTGAGACAAAAAGAGATTGTAAGAGACTTCATATCAATTATTGTAACAAGTATTTAAAGTAACGATTTTCTTTCATTTCATGATAACAAGTAATACACTGTTTCAAAAGGAAAATACAACATTTAGAACATAATTCAAACGACAAATATGAATTTAAACTAAGTGTGTTTCTAGTCCATCCAACTAGATTTCTTTTCAATGCATCAACATCAAGTTCCTACAATATATATTAAAGTAACATGTCAACACTAAATCATTGGTGAGCATAAAAGTTTAGTGTACTTAACATATGTATAAAAGAATTTAACGAGATCCACATGGCAAAAACGTATACTAAGGCATAACATATCATGACTAGCATGCATCACATATGTATCAACCCAAAGATTCCACTAGCGAAATCTTGTCGTCGTACCAGCAAGACCGTTTGGATGATTAATTAACATAGGCTCAACAAGGGCGGTGTGTTACTCCTATAGCATTATACATGTCAAGGTAGGCTCGTACGAAGTCAATGACTTGTTCTGTTTATCAACTTAATAACTTGTTCTGAATGATAACCTAATCTTCCATGCCACAAATTAACTAGATTTTTTTTATTACTACACACTTGATTTGACATAAAGAAGTTCGACAATAATACAGACCATCAAGCTCGCTACTAGTCACCATGACTCTCTTTGTTAACAAGTCCTGAATATAACGTTTATGCTCATGACAACCAATATACAACTTATTGTGTTTAGCTAGTTTATTTATAGATATTTGGGTTATGCAGTATTTAGGGACCACAAACACATCTTGAAGTACAACACCATTTACAAGTTTTAAGTTTCCTATTATAGTGACCAAAGCATCAGTTAGGATGTGTAACTTTAATGCTGAACTTAGACACATTTATTAAATCTTTAAGATCATATTTCTTATTAACCTTGTGTTGATTAGCACCTACCCAATCTATTCTCCTTTCGTTATTAGATTTATTTGAAAAACAAAACAAAGGTTTATCAAACAAACTAGTACAAAAAAATATAAATCACACTGCCCGACACATTGCAGCTCAATGGAGCATCCTTAGACTTATCATTTAACAAACTTAACAACCTTGTAAGTTTATCACTAGTCATAGAAGTAGCAGGAACATAGCTTTATCATTTGAACTATTATTACTAACAGTTTCCTTCTTCCCTTGATTTCCTCTTGGTTTTATCCAAGAAGAATATCCAATAATTTCAAAATATTTCTATTGTATGTCATGTTTTTATTAAAATGAGTACATTTCAAATTTGGATTTGAATCTTATTTGATCTTTTACCAAGATCTACATATTGATTTGTCACACTTGTAAAAGCAAAAGTTTGTCCCTTTTTATTTTCATTGTTGGGTTTCTATAAGACTCGTCTCTAGAAACTATAGCAAATGCTTCTTTAACAGATGCAATGTTTCTTTGATTGACAAACTAGTTCTAACATTTTGATACACATTATCTAAGCCCATCAAAAACCGAAACAACTTAATCATATAATTAAAAATTATTTAAATCTTTTGCAGCATCACAAATTCAAGGAGGCAATTGCAAAATTTGATCTACCTATTTCCACATAACACTTAACTTGTGATAATATTCAAATACGTTTAACCCATTTTGAATATATGAATTAATTTTCTGATAAAGATAAAAACTACAAAAACCATCTACTTTATCATATGTTTCCTTTAATTCACTCTAAACATCACAAGAAAGTTTTTAAAAAAATGACCCATATACAACTCTTCACTAATAGAGTTAAGAATCCAAGTAAGTACAATTACATCTATCCCTCTGTCTAGCTAACACATCATTATTCATAGACTTCACACAAGATTTATCAATAAAGCTCCATTTGTTCTTAACCTGCAAGGAAAGTTGCATACATTTGACCATATAGGGTAATTTTCATACCTTTGTAATTTCAAAGAAGTTATAGTTAGATAACTAAAATCAGATGCATGTATATACAATGGATCACTAGCATCCAACTTACTAACAAGGGTCTCACTAGGACCATCACCCATATCAACACCTTATTCATTCAACAAATAACAAATCAAGAACACAAATGAAATCACATATATACACACATGGGGAAGCCACAACAAGGGCCCGATCATTGGTTCATCATTCAAGAGTGCCAACAGAGGTCTTATCGTGGGAGACACCTAATATGTAGACTCATTCAGAATTACAATATGCAATGCACAGTCAAACAAGAACAGGTCCCAAGCCAACTCAGGTACTCCTAACTCAGGCATATACGCCTATAACGGAAAACAAACAAGATAGAGGAAAGACCTATATGCCTATAACAGAAAACAAACAAGATAAATGAAAGATCTCATCAGGGGGCGTTTAAATCCTATAGCTTCCAAGATATGTAACCTTCACTTAGGTTACAAAATCAAGGATAAGAAATCACGTCCAAGACAACTCTAGAGATCAAACCCTAAGATAGGGTTTCTTACTTGTAACAACTGGTAACCTTCGACTAGGGTTACACACACCAACAACCAGAGAGATTTTGTTGCTCACAAGATCTTAAGAATCATCAGATCTTTAAAACAATGACTACCGTAGCGGATACAGACTAAGAAACCCTAGATCTACACAAAATCACCAGATTCAACTCTAGGAGTCTATCACAACTCTGATACCAAGTCAAAAACATGATACCTAACCCAGATTTAACACAACCAAGAACAAAATGCCCAAACCAATGATTTATTATCCAAATCACTATTAATTGTTCAAGCACACAAACCCTAACACACTAAACAAGATCAAGAGATTATCTAACTTATGATCTCTAAACGAACAAGGAATGAATCAACTCTATTATCAGATTCAGTAACCCTAATCGCCACATAGTGTTGATGAAAAATATCCGAGTAGCCCCAAATCACTAGATCTTTGTCGTTATATCCAAGCCATGAGCCTAAGCTTTTCCATCCAGCCCAACAAACTTTAGCCTATTTAATCATCTCAACCTCCTTTTCTTAATAGTCCAATAGACAATACTGGCAAAATACGTCAACCAGTCCATTAGAAACAATAAGAAATAAATGTGACAAAACTAAGGTATTGAATTGTTAGATTTAAATTGTTAAACAAACGTTAACAATTAACACAACTTGATTAACATCGATTGCAAGGATCATTTTCCCAATAAAATGTTAATAATAAGTTTCATTGTATTAACATGTGTACTCAACTTGTGACTCTTTATAAGTGAGGTATTTCTTTATTCTTATATATTTTGTCCTTTTCTTGGCTATGTGAGTCTATTGTACAAGTAAATGATGAAGATACATTACATAAATATGGAAAATACATCTCTTGAATCTTAGATATCCGAAGTACATAACTTAATATTAGAATTCAAAGTATCAAATATTTTTAGAGAATACGTCATAGGAATGAACAAATGACAACCCTGCATACTTCGAATTTGATATACCTATACATGTACAAAGAACTATGCAATTCGTTACTTGCCAGGTGGGTGTGGAACATCTTGCCATCCTGCACAATGCTAGAGAACATGTTTGAGCTCGTTTGTTGCAGACATAACCGTCCATGTCTCGTAGTGTTGGCTTGGGTGAAACGAGCTACATATTGGTTCTAATAAGCCCGATTGCGTATCATCCATAAATAGGTCATCATCAGATATAATGGAGCCCGTGCTTACCTCCTCTTTGTCTGCTGCCTGCGCAATGCAACACAACCTTATGGTAATTATGCATGACCAAAAATGTATAAGGAGTATACAAACTTACCTTCTCAGTAAGATATTTAAAAGCCTCCTTCCTATGGCCCGCTTCGTATACGTTGCATTGCGAGTATATCTGAATCAATAAGTGGTACCATATTTATACATGCTCTCTAAGACCAAATATAAAATTAACAAATATTTCAAGGCAATTTGACCTCTGCTTCCACACTGGCACAAACAACATAAATGCCCCAGTCACTCGTGAAATTGTTGTACAAATGTACTTTAGCGAATCTAACACAAGGATGGCGTTGTCGGTTCCATCAAAGAAACAATGGTGAATAGTAACAAAAATACACCGGTCACCAATGTGCAAAGGACTAGCTCCAATAAGCATTACTTTGTCCTGGTTTGAAAAGTGACAACTGAATGCACACAATAAGATTAGTTTGCTGAGATCTTAGTCCTAGTAAACAAATATAAGAAAACGTCAAAAACAAAGCATGCCCGAACAATATCTAATGACGTTTTGTCACTGTCAGATAATCGGTTTCAAAACACTATTCCAAACACCCTATAGTAATTACCGAGAAATGGTAATAAATGTGCTTTGATGGGTAATATCGATCAAGCCATCTTCATAATCTTTGACGCTACAACGATCAATCCATATGTGTTTCGAATTGGGCTTGATTTGAATGGCATCTACATCGTGTCCTCTACCACCTTCAAACTCTAAGTTGCAGATGATCACATGTTGACATTCTTTTAGCCTAATTCCATTGCGAGTTAGCTTAATCCTTTGTCCTCTTCCATCAATGGTCTTGTAAGACGACACATCCAAATGAGAGGAAAGTTCAATGGTACCCGAAACTTCAAAAACAATCCACATAGGTTCTTTCATGCAACATCCAGCTCGAAGCGATCCAGGCCCATCATCTACAACAAATTCAAACTTGTCATATAACATATTCAAAAATCAAATTATTATATATATATATGTGCTGGTGATGGTCAATACAAACCAATTTAAGTAGAGAATTGGGAAACCGTATAGAAACTTATACGTATTGTATTAGATGTGATATGTAAGACGGTTATTAACAATCTTTCTTATTAACTCCCATTATATGTGATTATCTTTATTGCACTATTACAAGCACTTACATGGTCATCATGGTTCTCTACTTAAAAATTAATCATGTATTGAACGTATCTTATACGTATATATACATTATATTGCCTATCAAGCTTTAAATTAGTTGTAAACCAATAACCATAACTAGTAAAATCCCACCAATAGCAAAGCTACTAGTAAGTTATAGAGAGGGTGGGGTGTAAGTAAACAATACCTTTATCCTAGAGGATAAAGATACAAGCTCTCAATGAATTGTAAACCTAGCAATTGGCGGTGGCAAACGAACCACCCACGGGCAAACCGAAACCTTCAAGACGATTAATGGGATGTTATTCATGTATGAGACCTTGTATGAGATTAATAATGAAAAAATTCATGGGCATGGAACGAGTATTGCATTAGATGATACCCACCTCAATTACCCGAAACGTACATATTTATCAATCCGAACCATACCCATAAATGTTCTTTATTATCTTTTGTCCTTGGTAAGAATATTCTACTAATCCACTAACTTATAGTTCTTAAATTTATAATTTTCGTAGATTGTTTTTTTTTAAACGTAAATTTCATTAAAAACCGACCGAACCCAAACCGGGCTACCACCACCAACAAAGCAACAACTAAATAATTACAAATTTACACCAAGAATACCATGATATGTCTTTTAGTTTAGACCTGTTTTTAAACCACAAATAGTCTAATGACTTGACTTCGCACACGATCTCCTCAATTTTGATGCGTTTGTTCTCAAACCTGACCCCGTTTCGAGCTCTCCAGAGACACCAACAACCAATCCTGATGATCCCCATTAACGCCTCAGCAGCCTTTTCATCTAGTCCGCTTCTTTTATGGACTTCGAGCAATCCACGGAACGAGAAGGCGTAAATGTTGGGGACACTACACCATTTACTAACCCGCATCCATAGAACCGATGCAACGAAGCAAGAGGTGTAAAGGTGTTCTACAGATTCGTCTCCGAAAGCGCATAAAGGGCAGCTTGTATCATGAATATTTATTTCTCTTTTAACTAATTTTCGTAGGTAATAAAATTTTAATAATTAAAATAGTTGAGAATGTATAGGAAATTCCAACAGACAATTTTACATGATTAAAGGGTATTTTGGTCCTTAAGAAAAAAAGTAGACAATTTTTACCAAAGTAACGGATATACCAAATACGAGACACTTACAATGTGATAATAAAACACACAACTTCACATAAAACATCAATATCTCATAATGAATCACTCAAGTTAATTTGAAACCAACCGAAATGGACCCAACCTGGGATTGAAGATGCTATGTACCTATTTTTTATTTTTAAGGAAAACTAAACTTTGAATAACATGGAATTTTACTAATTTGGTAGACTATAATTATACGGAACTATTATTAATATAAGTATTGAGGAATGTTTTAAAGATGGGCTAAAATTAACAAGATATAAATGTTTAAAGTGATGTGTATGAAATAATGTGTTATGAGTAATTTTTTTTTCGACTAGGAGGGCTCTGAAGTAGTCTCTTAGTTTCTCAAGAAGTTTTCTTGTCTAGATCAAAATACATATGAGTAGAGTCTAGAAGGCGCGTTTTTATGGAGTGTACAGGGCCTGGAGGGTGTTTTGGTTAGCTTATTATGGAACAACTTTTAACTCATTAACTTATAAAAGTTAACAAGTTGTTTTTATAATGTTTGGATAACAAGTTGAAAATGAGTTTTTATGTGTTAAGAAGTTGAAAAGAAGAAATTAAAAGGAGAAAAGAGAAGGAATCCCAAACACCTTTTAGAGGTCTCTCTGTTTTTTAAACAACAATTAAAATTACACTTGTAATGATATGAACTCACATATTTTTGTGAGGGCATGTACCAAACTATCAAACCACTAGATCATGTGACGAGGATAGACTTGATCTCTTTAGTTATCTTCTTATTTGAATTTAATACTATATCTTATTTTGTTTTCTTTTGAATTATGATTCATATCTTATAAATATGATGTTTAGGGTTACTGCTTAGGAGGTTTTTTGGTTGATTAATATTTGAAGAACATTGTTCTTGAACCCTTTGGTTGCTTTTATCATCTTTGATAACTAATTGTTTCTTGAGCCATTTGATTGCACGCGAAACTACATCGTCATGGGTAAAAGAATTTGATTGGTCTCATGTTTCTTCTGAATTTACACTTTAGTAGTTTAATCAGTAATCCTTACTTAGGGGCTGTTTGACAACTTCTGAATGGTTAAGTGTTGATCCATTGAACCGGATTTGAACCATTAAGAGACATATAATACTTAACCGTTTAGAGGCAAATGTCTGACCAACTCATATTAGAGATTTAAATCATTCAAACTCAGTATAATACTTAACCATTCAGAGGCAAATGTCTGAACCATTCAGACATCTGCTTGCGAAACAAACACCACAAACCATTAAGTGCTGAACCAGTAAAAGACCCCTGATACATTAATAGGATCATTAAGAACTAAACAAACAACCTCTAACTTTTGAACTTTTGACCAATTATGGTAGGACAAGTCCTTCATCAATCTGTATGTAAATGTTCTTAAACCATTTAAACTGTTACTAATGATGTTTAATAATAATAAAATATAATATCAATAAGGATTATGATAAAATATAAAGGATAATATAAATAGAAAGGGTAAGAAAGATTTTAGTCCATTGACCTTAAATTTGAATGATTGACATTAGTTTTTAGTAGAAATTATGATAATGGAAGGGCATAAAGGGAATCCTACATTTATGGATTTTCTTTCTTCGCACGTAAGACACATGCCAATTCCTCCGTCAATTTAAAACGTCCATAACTTTTTCATATGATTTTTTTATAAAAAAATTCACTATAAAAACAACGAGCGTTTTTTATCTTTAATATGAGTATCATATAGTCATATAAAAATAAAATAAAAAATTTCATTTTTACTGGGTTTTTTTGCATTTTGTTAAAGGTTCCGGTCATTGTGTCTTTTAACTGGGTTTTGGTCATTACGTTTTACTAGGGTTTTTATACATTGTGTTATTATCAAAAGCTATAACATAGTGTTAATTAGGGTTCTACCAATTCTTTTTTTATAAGAACCTATAACACAATATATAACACAATGAAGATGGTGTTATCTCTGGGTTTTATATACATAGAGTTATTGGTTCTTGTCATTATGTTAATTCATTATCCATTGTGTTTTAATATGTCGTCCATTGTATTTTAATCTCTTGTTAATTGTATTTTAGTTTGTTGTGTATTGTACTTTTAGTTTGTTGTTCATTGTTTTTAATCGGCTCTCCATTTGTCTTTTATCTAATGTCATCAATTGTTTCTTTTATCTATTGTCATTAATTGTGTTTTTATTTTGTTTGATACTTATTGTCTTATACATTGTGGCCACTGTGTTATATGTGATGGTCATTGTATTTTAGTATGTTGTTTATTGTGTCTTTATCTGTTGTCATTGATTGTGTTTTTTTGATCTACTTTCCATTGTGTTGTACATCATGTCCATTGTGTAATATGTAACTAGATTTTCAATTTAAAAAAAAAATAACAATATGGTACTCATGTTAAAGACTCTTGATTTTACGGTATGATTTTTTTTAAACAAATGATGTATAAAAAAGTTAAGGACGTGTAAAAGGGAGGGGGGGGGGTAGCATGTGACTTGCATGTGCATATTTTTTCCTCTTGTGGACAAAATTATCCTTTCCACTTGATTCTTTCTAGGACACTTGTTACTATCTAGTGACTTCTTACACTTCTTATTTTTAAATCCTTTATACTATAACTCAACCCATATCTTCCTATACTAATAAATGAAAATCTTTTTTGGACACTTGTCGTTTCATGCTGCATTCTCACCTTATTTTCCTATTTATCTCTTATATTAATTTTAAACAAAAAATTAGATAAGAACAAATATTTGTTTTTCTATAAATAATTTAAACAAAAATTTAGATAAGGATAAACTCTCATATTAATTTCAAACACAAAATTAGATAAGAATAAATATTTGTTTTTCTATAAATAATTTTAAACAATAATTTAGATAAGGATAAACTCTCATATTAATTTTAAACAAAAAATTAGATTAAAATAAATATTTTTTTCCTATAAATAATTTAAACAAAAATTTAAATAAGGATAGACGTTTGTTTTCATTATGATCATATTAAATAATGATAATAATAATAATAATAATTTAAAAAAATTTTAGATAAAATTCTATAAATAATTTTAAACAAAAATTTAGATAAACTATAGCTATACTATACTTAATTAAAGAGAAAATAAACTATAGCTATACTATACTCAAATTAAAGAGAATAAAATGTTTGGTTTTTTTGTTTTTTTACCATAAGAAATTTTATTTCACCAGCAAAATTGCAAAGTTACATCAAAACAAAAGGTAGACGAACAACAAGCTGGCCGCCATCCCTTCTGAATTGCAAACCATAACCTTCCAAAGACAAACCCCTATCCCATAGGGTTGAATAATATTGCCCTGGATAACACGTTAGACCCTGGTCGTGAAGTGGTAGCTTCTGGCGCTAGGGAGCCAAGTGTATTAAAGACAAAAGGGACAAAGACATGCTTATCCACGTAAGCTTTAACATGCTTATCCACTTTCTTTGATTCTACCTTTCTTGCTGCTTCTCCAGCTACAAATCCGTTTTCCCTTAAACCAACAAAATAGGAAACCCCTGTGAGGTCCACACAAGCATGTTTACCCCCAGCCCAGCAAAGACAAGCAAATTCGCTGGTCGTAGAGTAGATCTCCCTTCCATAGGTTCCATGAGGAAATTCATAGGGGCCTCTTTTTAGCAGAGATCACAGCTCTTGTTCGGATGTCCCACAAAACATCCTGAACCCAGTCATGCGATATTTGAACCCAGTGAGCTCTTTACAATGAACTGCGTGCTTCCCGTATTTATCCATACAAGCTTTACGGCATATCAGGCAGGTTTCATCCGACAATTGAGAATGGCTCTTTTTTCTATTGTAGACATGCATTGTCCTAACCCCTCAATCAGAATAACGGTCAAAAACTCCTGAGCATGGGGACCATTCAGGCACTCAAACATCACCTTTTGTCTGGATGACAAATAGAAACTTCTCACAGGCTTTGAGCGATTTTGCTAAATAGAGCATTCGCCAAAGTTTTTTATGGCCTCGAGGGGGCGATGTTCTTATTAGAGAAACCACCAATATCCAATTCTGGGAGAAAGACATTTAACTATTCGAGAACATGCTGACAGTTCGGGTCCAACCCGACGACCCTACTATTTTGAAGGATATGATCCTGTAGTTCCTAAAACTAAGCTCTAGACACCACAAAGGTATAAGCTGTAACATTTGTCAAAAACGGGTTTTCAAAACCCGCTCCGTTTTGTAATCGAATATCAAGTTATAAAAGACACGTTGAATATTTATGATTATTTTGATATAAAATGATACATAATTAATAAATAAACTAAACTATAAAAATTATATTTGATAAAAAGTTAAAACAAAATAAATGAAAAAAATATGTCGCTGCCGGGACTCGAACCCGGGTCAGCCAGACAACTCCAACGACTTAACACACACTCACATCACCACTCCGCCACTTTGTGTTTTCTGTTATCTCTAGGAAACAAATGAGATTTATACACAAACCCGGTTAAACCGGTTGCGCCAACTGAAAAACGGAAATCGGCAAATCAATCGTCAATTCGCTTGTTTACTCGCACATTCAGTTTATAACCGATGCACCGACGATTTTTAATCAAGTCGGAATTGATTAAACATAAAGTCTCATCATTATCGGTTTTTATAACCGAAAAATCATCAAGTCCAGATTACTTCAACTTCAGACCACTCTCGCGACTCAGAAATATCATACAAACATCCCATTTCACTTTCGTCACATTTTCAGACCATCAGAACGCTTAAATCAGCTCGCCGGAAATTTCTGCAAATTTCGCCGGAAAACCGTATTCATCCTCAAACGGTAAATCTTTCAATAAACATTGTAGTTTAACAATTGTTAGGCTATTTCTAACTTAAACCTTTCAATTGAAATCAAATTCAGGCGCTGTATTCAGCTAATTCCAGTTCGCCGGAAATTTCCTGAAAGTCTTTATTTCCGTCTGTGAAACGGTAAGGACCTTCAATCCCGCTGTTAACGTTTGTTTATCACTTCAATTCCACGATTGACTAATCAAAATGGTTAATTGTTTTGGTTCAGTTGAGGTGCACAAAAACAGAGCCGACGCATTTGCCGGAAATTCTGTAATATATCATTCCTACGGTATGTTACTTCCAACACCGTTTCTGTCATTTCATTTTAACCTTAAGAACGTTTGATAATCGTAAAAACAAGAAACGGATCATTGATTCAGTCAACGGAAATTTGAATGAAGAAGACGAAGTTAATTAAGTTATAAGTATATTTAAAACCAGTAAAATGAACGGGTTAGACACACAGTCCAGCGGTGGACTGTGTGCAAAACATATACGCATGTCCCGAGTTCGATCCCTGATACACGCACTTCTTATATAATAAAATGCCTTTTTGTTTAAAAACTAAACCGGGTTAACTCAGTTAGTTATTAAGTATAATAAAAATTGAGATAATAACCAGGTTAGACACACAGCCCAGCGGTGGACTGTGTGCAACATTAAGTCACACGTCACGAGTTCGAAACCCGTCACTGGCACCGGTTCGTTAAATTAAAATGTTTTTGAAATTAAAAGAATTTTGGTTAAACCGAATTAGTATATAAATATAATTAAAAACAAGATTATTTCGGGTTAGACACGTAGCTCAGTTGGTAGAGCTGCGTGCACGCGTACGGGAGGTCTCGGGTTCGAGCCTCACCCGGCGCAAACACTTCCACTGACCGAACCGGTCAACAGGTCAACAAGTCAACAAGTCAACGGTCAACGGTCAACGGTCAACGCAAAATAAACAATTTTTTTTATATTTTTATTTTTTAATTTAAAAATCAATTAAAAATACTTAAAAATAACATTTTTAAAGATAGAAAATAGCCTTAAACTCACAAAAATATATCTAAAAATTTCATTAAAATCCTAAAGAAAATCCACTCATTTAATATATTTTTCCGGTATTATTTAGGTTAGTATTTCTCGTTGTTCCGCTCATCTAATTCGTGCGCATCTCACCATCTCCAATCCAACGCACCCAATGTGAGTGAATCTTTTCAAATTCCCCGTTTTAATCACGTTTTGGGGTGTATCATGTGTCTTGATATATATTATACTTAAACCATTGTGCATACATCATATCATGAACTTGTGTATTCAGTTTGTTTCTGTTGTGTAGTTATTGTTGGATGCAATTTATTATTTTCAGTACATGCAATTTCATAGGCCGCCGCTCCCCATTACATTATGAGCGTTGAGCATGTTCCCTATTTCATTATGAGGTTGAACCTGGCGTGCCCACATACGATCGGCTCCGTTTGATTGAGCCTTGATCGCACAGACATTTTCATTTTCAGTACATGCAATACGATCGGCTCCGTTTGATTGAGCCTTGATCGCACAGTTTCATTTATGTTATTTATCGTATGATATTGGTATGTTCATGTATGCTGTCATCTGTTATTGTATGTTATAGTTGTGATTGCTATTTGCCACTGCTTGATTATTTACATTTGCTCATTTATGATTATGCACAATATTTCATTGATAAACTAACAAGTAATTCATTAATAAATGTTTATCTAATAAGGTTCACTCGCCAACTTATGTTGACCCAAAACCCCCCATTTTTACACATGATACAGGTGAACCAGCAGCAACTAGGAACACATAGGAATGGACTAGAAGAATAAAATGTTTTAGAGTTGGGATTGTTATGTTTGGTTTATTTCCTTTGTATTGTATGAACATGTTTGGATATTTGGAAATGTAACTTTGACTTTATTAAATATGAAACATATTAGTAAATGTCATGAGCTTTGGTGATAACCCAATTATGCCCCGACTCTTATTCCGTTGCGGGTCGGGGTATGACAGATTGGTATCAGAGCCATGACTATAGGGATATATGATAGGTTATTAGACCCTTAGAGCCTATACTATAGTTGATTAGAAACTTATAAGATTTTTGTGTGTTACATGCCAAATTTCATGATATTTATATGTTTTATGTTAAATGTTACATTCAATATTATGCAAGCATGTTCATAAGTATGTATTATCATATAATGCCTATCATGAATCATATACTCATAACATATCACATCCATGAAAGCACACACCACATCATGATTGCTTTTACAATGATTTTTGTGTTTTCAAATCTCATCAAATTGAGTTCTCATGACGGGCATGTAGTAACTGGAAGGGTACCAGTACCGGTAGTCGGAACGTCCTGTCTAGGCTGGCATTTGTATAAATCCAAAATAAAGGACCAGTTTGCCTACCTGGGACTAACGATGAGAGTACGAAGTACCTATTAGGCCAAAGCATGCTATACCAAACGTCGTGTGAGCTAACCCCACTTTGAGTTGTCATTGTGTCTACATCTGGACACGTTCCGACCAAACATCTCATGAACATATTTTGTGGTTTGCATTCGGGTGAGGCGAGTGTTAAATTGCCAATACTAATGTGAATCCTACCAAACCAATAGCCATGGGGCCCACATGACTATATAGGTGAAGGTATGGGAGACATTTGAGGCCCAACATGAGCAAACCCAAGACATCCTATGGATGTAGTTGCATTATTGATATTTATGTTATTTTCATTTTCTTAAAGACACAAGACACCTAAAAAGACACCATAAACTCACAATCTTCTCATTGTATGATCCTGTAGATGTCGTCTAGACAGCAACGAAGGGGTAAAAGATCAGGAAGGTCTCAGGAATGTTTGGCCACTCAGATCGCGAAACAAATGGCCCCCGATACTGCCTGACATTGTGGTCCAAGTACAACAAGCCCTCGCTACAAATCCTATTAACCCTCCCCAACAACATGATCAGAACATCGACAACCCTCCTACCAGCAAGTGTTCATACAAACATTTCAAGTCTTGTGATCCTCCTAAATTCGAAGGGACCGAGGGTGTCACTGCTCTCCTACATTGGTTCGAGGAGATGGAAAACACCTTTCTAAACTGCGATTGTCCTGAGGATAGCAAGGTTCGATACGCTACCGGGAGACTATTTGGGGTAGCTCTCACTTGGTGGAATATTGAGAAAGGGAAGAGGGGAACTGAAGATGCAATGGCCTTAACTTGGGAGGAGTTAAGGGAAATCATGACTAGGCGTTTCTGTCCTAGGAGCGAAATTAAAAAGCTGGAGGACGAATTTCATTCTCTAAAGCAAAAGGAGGGTGATCACACCACCTATAACAAGAGGTTCTTGGAGTTGAACCAAATGGTTCCAAATTTATTCACCCCAACTTATCGTCTGATTGAGCATTATATTCGAGGACTTCCCTCGAAAATTCAAGATTCAGTCCTCAGCACTTCACCGGTAACACTTGAAGCTGCTATGGAGCTAGCAACTGAACTGACCGAGAACCGAATTCGCAACGGGAAGTTCAAGGAAGAGAAAAAGAAAGCCCCTGTTGAGGGTCAAACTTCAAACCATCCCATCTCTTCCTCTAAGTTTGCTAACAAGAGGAAGCGCAACACCAGAAATTTTGCAGTTACTCAAACCAACTCCCCAATTCCTGCTGCACCCATTACTCAAGTCACTCCTTCACCCGCACCATACAGAAGACCATACACTGGCCCGCTACCAAAATGCAACCGTTGCCAATATCACCATTCCCCTGATCATCCCTGCCAATATTGCACCGGCTGCGGTCGCGCAGGTCATACTGTTCAAACCTGCCGCATGCCTCAACGAACGAACCGCCACCAACCTTTAACCCAAACCCACCAACAAATAATGGGCCAAGCCCAACAACCCCTGCTATTACCACCCACCCAACATTTAGCCCAAACATATTACCAGCCCAATTATCCTATGGGTCAACCAATGCGGGCTTGCTACAATTGCGGTGACCCGAGCCACTTCAGAAACACTTGTCCAAGGTTGGTAAACATTATTCATGCTCAGGCCCAAGCCAACCCGGTGAATCAAGCAAACCAAGCTCCTCCACCTGCAAGAGGGAGAGCTTTCAATATCAACGCTAACCAGGCCAGAGCTGACGGCAATGTGGTTAATGGTACGTTCCTTATAAATGGTAGATATGCATCTATGTTATTTAATACTGGTGCGGATAGAATTTTGTGTCTTTAGAATTTGAACCTATCCTAAGCAAAAATCGGGAAAAGCTCACGGAATCCATAACGGTAGAAGTTGCGGACCGGAAACCAGTTTCATTTAACTTTATTATACGCAACTGTACACTCACCTTAAACGACCACGATTTCTCAGTCGACCTGATTCCTATGAAGCTGGGAAGTTTTGATATCATAATCGGTATGGATTGGCTCAGTCAACATCAGGCAGAAGTAGTATGTCGTGAAAAATTTATTCGTATTCCTCTTTCAAACGGTCAGACTCTTTGAATCATTAGAGAAACCTCGTCGAAAGGGCTCAGCTTAATGTCTTGTCTTCAAGCTCAAAAATATATTCGCAAGAATTATGTCGCGTTTTTAGCTCATATCATCAAAAAGGGAACCATGGAGAAGAAACTTGAAGACATTCCTGTAGTAAAAGACTTCCCACAAGTTTTTCCTGACGACATTTCAGGACTTTCTCCAGTTAGAGACGTCGAATTCCGTATTGATCTTATACCTGGTGCTACACCAGTTGCAAAGTCTCCTTATAGGTTAGCCCCCTCTGAAATGCAAGAGCTAGCCAGCCAATTACAAGAGTTGACTGACAAGGGATTCATACGACCTAGCTCGTCGCCTTGGGGTGCACCTGTCCTTTTTGTAAAGAAGAAAGATGGATCGTTTCGTATGTGCATCGACTACAGAGAGCTCAACAAGTTAACAATCAAGAATCGCTATCCTTTACCTCGCATTGATGATCTTCTTGACCAACTACAAGGTGCCAGCTGCTTTTCAAAAATCGACCTCCGATCTGGCTATCATCAACTTAGAGTGCATGAAGAAGACGCCCCTAAGACTGCTTTTCGAACTCGTTATGGCCACTATGAATTCATGGTTATGCCATTTGGTTTAACCAACGCATCAGCTGTCTTCATGGACCTAATGAACAGAGTCTGCAAACCTTATCTTGATCGATTTGTTATAGTCTTCATCGACGATATCTTATTTATTCAAAATCTAAATCTGATCATGAGCGTCATCTTCGACTCATCCTTCCACTTTTAGAAAAGGAAAAGCTTTATGCCAAATTTTCCAAATGTGAATTCTGGTTAAAGGAGGTGCAATTCCTCGGGCATGTAGTCAATGACAAGGGAATACATGTCGACCCTTCAAAGATCAAAGCGGTTCAAGAATGGCAAGCTCCACGTACACCAACTGAAGTAAGATCTTTCCTTGGTCTAGCTGGCTATTATCGTCGGTTCATTTCAAACTTCTCTCGCATTGCTGTACCACTCACGGCTTTAACTCATAAGGGAAAACCTTTCATATGGGGACCCAAGCAAGAAGAAGCCTTTCAAACTCTTAAACAAAAACTTTGTGATGCACCAATCCTCACTCTTCCTGAAGGTTGTGATGATTTTGTAGTCTATTGCGACGCGTCAGGGCAAGGATTAGGCTGCGTTCTAATGCAAAGAGGAAAAGTCATAGCTTATGCTTCGAGACAACTCAAGACACATGAAAAGAACTACACCACTCATGACCTAGAACTTGGAGCCGTTGTGTTCGCTCTTAAGATATGGAGACATTATCTCTATGGTACTAAGTGTGAAATATACACTGACCACAAGAGTCTTCAACATATCTTCAATCAAAAGGAGTTAAACATGAGGCAACGAAGATGGGTCGAACTTCTAAATGACGACGACTGTGAAATTAGATACCACCCTGGTAAAGCAAATGTGGTGGCTGATGCACTTAGTCGAAAGGGTTATGCGAACTCCATTCGTCTTCTATGTTCGCAAATTATAACTGACATTAAAGATCAAATTCGAGAAGCCCAACACATTTCAATAACGGAAGAAGATGTACGAAAGGAGATGTCCTGTGGAGCTGAGCTAAAAATTGAAACTAAATCTGACGGTATTCTGTATTACCTAGATCATATCTGGATTCCTAACCACAACAATCTTCGTGAAATTCTTATGAATGAAGCTCACAAAACGCGATATTCTATACACCCAGGAGCCGATAAGATGTATCAAGACCTACGATATACCTATTGGTGGCATGGAATGAAGAAGGATATTGCCGTTTTTGTTTCCAAGTGCCTTACATGTTCCAAGGTAAAGGCTGAACACCAAAGACCCTCAGGACTTCTGGTCCAACCGGAAATACCTGTATGGAAGTGGGAAAATATAACCATGGATTTCATTACCGGGTTACCTCGCGAGACCGACTTACAAAATCAGCACACTTTATTCCTATCCGTGAAGATTTCAAGAACGAAAAGCTTGCCCGTATTTATATCAACGAAATCGTAAGCCGACATGGGGTACCGTTAAGCATTATTTCTGATCGTGATGGTCGTTTCACTTCACGAACATGGCAAGCAGTACAATCCGCTATGGGCACGCGATTAGATCTCAGTACCGCCTATCATCCTCAAACTGATGGACAGTCTGAGCGCACCATTCAAACTCTTGAAGATATGCTTCGAGCATGTGTCATAGACTTCAAGGGAAATTGGGACGCCCACCTACCATTAGTTGAATTTTCGTACAACAACAGCTATCATTCGAGCATCGGCATGGCACCTTTTGAAGCATTATATGGTCGTAAGTGCCGATCTCATGTATGTTGGCACGAAATTGGGGAAGCTCAAATTACTGGTCCAGAATTGATCCAAGAAACCACAGACAAGATCCATCAAATTCGAAACAATCTTCTAGCGGCTCAAAGTCGTCAAAAGAGTTATGCAGATAAACGACGGAAGCCCTTAGAGTTTAACATTGGTGATCATGTACTTTTAAAAGTATCACCGTGGAAGGGAGTAGTTCGTTTTGGTCAAAAGGGCAAGCTAGCACCACGTTACGTAGGACCTTTCAAGATACTCGAAAGAGTAGGTCCTGTAGCATACAAGCTTGATCTACCAGAAGAACTCAACAGGATTCATCCCACATTCCACGTGTCGAACTTGAAGAAGTGCCTCGCTGATGAAAACCTCCATATTCCGCTGGAAGATATTCAGATTGATGAATCTATGCATTTTATTGAAAGACCTGTAGAGATCATGGACTTCGGGGAAAAACGTCTGCGACGAAGTCGCATTCCAATTGTTAGGGTACGCTGGGAGTCGAAACGGGGACTTGAGTTTACTTGGGAACGTGAAGACTCAATGCGTGAAAAATACCCGCATCTTTTTCCTACTACTCCAACTACTTAAATTTCGGGATGAAATTCCTAAAAGTAGGGGATACTGTAACATTTGTCAAAAACGGGTTTTCAAAACCCGCTCTGTTTTGTAATCGAATATCAAGTTATAAAAGACACGTTGAATATTTATGATTATTTTGATATAAAATGATACATAATTAATAAATAAACTAAACTATAAAAATTATATTTGATAAAAAGTTAAAACAAAATAAATAAAAAAATATGTCGCTGCCGGGACTCGAACCCGGGTCAGCCAGACAACTCCAACGACTTAACACACACTCACATCACCACTCCGCCACTTTGTGTTTTCTGTTATCTCTAGGAAACAAATGAGATTTATACACAAACCCGGTTAAACCGGTTGCGCCAACTGAAAAACGGAAATCGGCAAATCAATCGTCAATTCGCTTGTTTACTCGCACATTCAGTTTATAACCGATGCACCGACGATTTTTAATCAAGTCGGAATTGATTAAACATAAAGTCTCATCATTATCGGTTTTTATAACCGAAAAATCATCAAGTCCAGATTACTTCAACTTCAGACCACTCTCGCGACTCAGAAATATCATACAAACATCCCATTTCACTTTCATCACATTTTCAGACCATCAGAACGCTTAAATCAGCTCGCCGGAAATTTCTGCAAATTTCGCCGGAAAACCGTATTCATCCTCAAACGGTAAATCTTTCAATAAACATTGTAGTTTAACAATTGTTAGGCTATTTCTAACTTAAACCTTTCAATTGAAATCAAATTCAGGCGCTGTATTCAGCTAATTCCAGTTCGCCGGAAATTTCCTGAAAGTCTTTATTTCCGTCTGTGAAACGGTAAGGACCTTCAATCCCGCTGTTAACGTTTGTTTATCACTTCAATTCCACGATTGACTAATCAAAATGGTTGATTGTTTTGGTTCAGTTGAGGTGCACAAAAACAGAGCCGACGCATTTGCCGGAAATTCTGTAATATATCATTCCTACGGTATGTTACTTCCAACACCGTTTCTGTCATTTCATTTTAACCTTAAGAACGTTTGATAATCGTAAAAACAAGAAACGGATCATTGATTCAGTCAACGGAAATTTGAATGAAGAAGACGAAGTTAATTAAGTTATAAGTATATTTAAAACTAGTAAAATGAACGGGTTAGACACACAGTCCAGCGGTGGACTGTGTGCAAAACATATACGCATGTCCCGAGTTCGATCCCTGATACACGCACTTCTTATATAATAAAATGCCTTTTTGTTTAAAAACTAAACCGGGTTAACTCAGTTAGTTATTAAGTATAATAAAAATTGAGATAATAACCAGGTTAGACACACAGCCCAGCGGTGGACTGTGTGCAACATTAAGTCACACGTCACGAGTTCGAAACCCGTCACTGGCACCGGTTCGTTAAATTAAAATGTTTTTGAAATTAAAAGAATTTTGGTTAAACCGAATTAGTATATAAATATAATTAAAAACAAGATTATTTCGGGTTAGACACGTAGCTCAGTTGGTAGAGCTGCGTGCACGCGTACGGGAGGTCTCGGGTTCGAGCCTCACCCGGCGCAAACACTTCCACTGACCGAACCGGTCAACAAGTCAACAAGTCAACGGTCAACGGTCAACGGTCAACGCAAAATAAACAATTTTTTTTATATTTTTATTTTTTAATTTAAAAATCAATTAAAAATACTTAAAAATAACATTTTTAAAGATAGAAAATAGCCTTAAACTCACAAAAATATATCTAAAAATTTCATTAAAATCCTAAAGAAAATCCACTCATTTAATATATTTTTCCGGTATTATTTAGGTTAGTATTTCTCGTTGTTCCGCTCATCTAATTCGTGCGCATCTCACCATCTCCAATTCAACGCACCCAATGTGAGTGAATCTTTTCAAATTCCCCGTTTTAATCACGTTTTGGGGTGTATCATGTGTCTTGATATATATTATACTTAAACCATTGTGCATACATCATATCATGAACTTGTGTATTCAGTTTGTTTCTGTTGTATAGTTATTGTTGGATGCAATTTATTATTTTCAGTACATGCATTTTCATAGGCCGCCGCTCCCCATTACATTATGAGCGTTGAGCATGTTCCCCATTTCATTATGAGGTTGAACCTGGCGTGCCCACATACGATCGGCTCCGTTTGATTGAGCCTTGATCGCACAGACATTTTCATTTTCAGTACATGCAATACGATCGGCTCCGTTTGATTGAGCCTTGATCGCACAGTTTCATTTATGTTATTTATCGTATGATATTGGTATGTTCATGTATGCTGTCATCTGTTATTGTATGTTATAGTTGTGATTGCTATTTGCCACTGCTTGATTATTTACATTTGCTCATTTATGATTATGCACAATATTTCATTGATAAACTAATAAGTAATTCATTAATAAATGTTTATCTAATAAGGTTCACTCGCCAACTTATGTTGACCCAAAAACCCCCATTTTTACACATGATACAGGTGAACCAGCAGCAACTAGGAACACATAGGAATGGACTAGAAGAATAAAATGTTTTAGAGTTGGGATTGTTATGTTTGGTTTATTTCCTTTGTATTGTATGAACATGTTTGGATATTTGGAAATGTAACTTTGACTTTATTAAATATGAAACATATTAGTAAATGTCATGAGCTTTGGTGATAACCCAATTATGCCCCGACTCTTATTCCGCTGCTGGTCGGGGTGTGACATAAGCCCCAACATCTCGAGCTGAGAGGAGGCCCAAACCACCTAGACGCATTGGCATAAATGCTAGACGCCACTAGAGGTCACCAAAGAATGGGCGGCCACCCACGACTATGTCTTCTATAGCCTCACTAAGGCCATCATCGAACAGAGATACCGCATCCTCCATCAAATGGGGTTGATAAGTCCGTAGCGTAAAACGTAACTTAGCAACCCCCATGCACGACCTTAGCAGAAGGAGTTCATATTGGGGATCCCAAAGGTAGGGCAACAGCTTAATGAGGTCAATCGCCCCTAAGGCCCGCCGCCCTGCCAACTCCCCACTAAAGCTAGGATCCCAGCTAGCAGCTCCACCAAGTAGCTTATCCTTCCTCTCTAGTCTACAGACCCCCCTTCGGAAAAAGGTCGTCTGAACTTTCCGGCCATCGCATGTTGACCAAAAACATCTGTTTTCTTAATGCTGAGATAAAGCCCAGAGATGACCCCTTCTCGTTGATGATGTCTAAGGCCTTAGCAACCATAGACGCGTTGCCGATACAAAGAAGTTATGACTGTTTAAAAATCATGTGGTAGTTAGTTTTTTTATAAGGGAATAAAATGTAGATACTAACTAATTATCTATATGTAACGCCCCGAAAACTAGTGATGTTCAATTCGCTAGTATGTGTCCATGTTTTATGGAATGAGATAAAATAACTAGGCTATTTAATCTAGTTAAGTGCTTAGTAAAACAAGGGATGAATTTGGTTACAAATGACCAAAAACCCAAGTAAAGGGACCAAAAGTAGCAAGTGACCAAAACTTATAAAAATTCTGCATTTTATATAAGTGTATGTATGTGTGTGTCGAGGGATATGGAGCAGAGAGAGGAAGAACTCTCTCAAGTTCAAACCCCTACAAAACCTATCCAACTCAAGATCAAAATCAAGTAATGATGCCTTGCATGAATGAGAATTCCTCATCATCTCAACTTAACAAACATGTGTGTAGGAATCATGTCAAGGTGGATGGAAGAAGGGAAGGCTAACGGTCAAAAGGAGGCTAGGTAATGGATGCAAATACGGACGCCAAGGTATACTATTGTTGACTTATGATGATTTTGACGAATGAGATGCAAAATCATATACGGAAAGATAATTGAAAGGATTAGAATGAATAGAACGAATATGGGGTGATCGCTTAATTACGTAGGTTTAAAATTTATGAAAGACGTCACCAAATATTAATGATGTGGATGTATGTGGTGATTGCAGGTTGTATGGAATTATCATCACTAAGGAGGCTATAGGGTTGAAGATCGAGTCAAAGAGCAAGGATTGTACGGGAAGAGCGATCTCATAGCTTGAACTCATGTGTTACATGTAGCATGTTAATCAAGAATGAATGTTGTAAATCCTTTCAAGAAAGTGTCCGACAATTTATAAATGAACTTTCAAGTAGGTCATATAGGCAATAAAGAAAGAATTTTTAAGTCGGTATTTCCGCTGCGTTTATTATGGTCAAAATGATTTTTTTAGGGTGTTTCACTCTAATTTAGTTAATGACGAGGAAATTAAAGTGTATCTGAATGAGTAGACTAAAATGTAATTCGTGTTTGAAGACTAATTTACCCTCAATTTCTGGTTGTACATAGGGGTGTTCATCGGGTTTTTTCTTTGGGTTTCGGGTTTTTCAGGTTGGGTTGGGTTGGGTTGGGTTGTTCTTGTTTTTGTCTAGGAAAAATTGATCCAATAACCGACCCATTTAAAGTTCGGGATAGTCGGTTTTGGGTTATTTGGGTTTGGGTTAGTTCGGATCATTTGTTCAGTTTCCGGGTTTAGATGTAAAATGAAAAAATAATGTTTTTTAGAAGATATGATCAAAGTTCATATTACTACTTTAAAAATATAATCAAAGTTTAAACATTATTTAACGATATGCTATTAACAAATTTAAAAGTCCCACAACTTAATTTTTCATATATTAAATACTAACTAATTATCTATAATTTGGTTAAAGATGAGGAAATTAAAGTGTAACTAAATGAGTAGATTAAAAAGTAATTAGTGTTTGAAAACTAATTTACCCTCAATTTTAGGTTGTGCGTAGGGGTGTTCATCAAGTTTTTTCTTTGGGTTTCAGGTTTTTCGGGTTGTTTTCTTAGAAAAATTGACCCGATAATCGATCCATTTAAAGTTCGGGGTAGTCGATTTTGGGTTATTTGGATTCGGGTTAGTTCGGGTCGGGTTTAGATGTAAAATAAAAAGTTAATGTTTTTCAGAAACTATAATCAGAATTCACATTGCTACTTTAAAAATAACATCCAAGTTCAAACATTATTTAATGATATGCTTTTTAACTATTTAAAAGTCCCAAAACTTAATGTTTCATATATTAAAGACTCCAAACCGAAACATTTCTATAACAAAAAAAACAATAAATGTTCGGGTTTTTCTCGGGTTTTTCAGGTCGGGTTGTTCAGGTTTTTGGTAGGGAAAAAGTGACCCAATAACCGAATCATTTCAAGTTTAGGTTGGTCGGGTTCGGGTTTCTCGGATATTCGCTAATTCGGGTGGCTTTGAATTCAGGTAGGATTTCGGGTTTTGGATAAAAATGAACAACCCTACTTGTACGTTATGCATTAAACTAAAAAGAATTATTAAGTTTTGGGTATCTTAAAATGACATTTTCTCATGCATTATAATATAGTATATATAACTTTTGAGGGTGTTTTGTTTTTCTTTTATAACTTTTAAGATACGATATTTGAAAAAGTTCAGAGTATGTTATTGCAATGTGCTTATTTTTATCTACGTCTCATGATTATTTTTATCTACCTCTCGCTATATTTTTTTCGAAACTGAATTGTGAATAGTAATGTACAAGCGACCAAAGCACAAATGCACATCCCATCAAAGCTAACTCATGATTTAGTTTAGTTTTTATTTTCTTTTGTATAAAGTAACACCACAGACTCGTCATTCTAATAATATAATATAATGCATCATAAAATATTTTAAAATATACAATTGCGACGTGTTTATTTTTATAGACGTTTCAATAAAAGACTTGTTCAAAATCGAAGATGTGAAATATAATTGGTTTTTTTCTTTGCAGTGACGAACGGAACGTATATTGTCTGAGCAATGTTGAGGTCAGCACCTATATCCATTTTACAGTTTTCCCATGTTCTTGAATAAATTAAATTGAAAATTGAGTTGTATTCACAGTAGAGTATTTATTTTGTTTTGTAAGCTACTTTGAGTGTCGGTAACGGGACGAATTGCACCAACACCGCCTGAACATGGGTGTATATATATATATATATATATATATATATTATTAAACCATTGACAAATATCACTTTATGTAAATATGTTTATGATAAATTCTAAAGATCAACAATTTAGAAAAAAATCACAAACAAAATATTCATATTCGTATGAACTATTTTTTTAAGGCAAGCAACGATTTATGTAATGAAATATAAAAGAATTTAGATTCCGAATACAAATAAATGATGATAAATTGACCATTTCGTACCAATATTCATTTTTATGGTTTTCGATTAATGTAAAACACACGTCGATTGCTATACCGAGTGCCAGCATCATACAACTATTGTAATGAAACGAAGCAAACCGATACCGGCCAAAAACCCACTGCGTAATACGATAGTCCCACTAGTTTTGATAAGGGGAGTTGAGTGTATTGATATGCACATCGCGGTTCAGAATAGAAACCAAACTTTTGGTTATTGGCTTGTATTAACTAACTGGTTTTTGGTTAATCAACTTTTGGCATGGAAAGGATCGGTTATTGGGTGCCTAACCGAAACCAAACCATCATTGATCCCAACCTCCAAAACCGAACATTCCATAATATATGTCAGTTACCAGTTATGTTTTTTTGCAATTGGTTGAGTCATGATCAATATGACTAACCTGATAGCGTTGTAACACGATAGAGCGGTCCATGAAGTCCGCCAACAGCCAAGCGACCGAATCCCGCTGCTTGACCAGCAAGAGATCGCAAGCTACAATCAACATGAGAGTAAAGGACTGGTGTAGCTGTCATTTTTGTAGTACGGTTTTTTGAGCTCACAAATAAAATGAGTAAATTCAGTTGATCATTATCCCTAGCTAAAAGATCACATAAAAGCAATTGGCACATAAATTGCCTGAATATTTGATTCCCGAGCCAAAAGCCATGCTCACGTTTAAAGTCATGTTCACATTTAAATATAGAACAACTAATTACTTTAATATTATATCATTATTATATTTTTCTTTCATAAAAAATTATCTACAAATTGATGTTTACTTTGCTACCCATTGACCTTTTCTTTTTTCTTCTTTCCAATTTATTGATTTGATCGTGAAAGCCGATTTAATCAATCATTTATATCTGATAAGGGTGTACATGGGTCGGTTTTGGCCTAAAACCATAACCACGATGTCGGTTAATGGATAACAATAACCATAACCGATCGGTTATGGCGGTTATGGTTAATCGGTTTTGGTGGTTATAGCGGGTCGGTTGTGGGCGGTTAACCGTGTATTTAGCCTAGCTAAAAATAGCTTAATTCTTTTTAACATGGAATAAATTGTTATTGTGTATTTGTATATATTAGTATATTACATAGTATTAAAAAATACATATAATCTATAATGTTAACACCGATTATTACTGAATATATAAAGTGATATGTATATTCCATAAATTCAAATAAACATTCAACCAAAACCGCAAAACGATATGAAATAACCCATAAATACTAAAAGTTTTTAATCAAAAACATCAAATATTAAATCCATAAATACTAAAAGTCTTTAATAAAAAACATCAAATATTAAAAAAAATTGTGAAAAGTCCTAAATCCTACAAAGATTTATTACATGTCTGTTCGGTCATGGTGGGTATGAAACATTGATAACCATAACCGACCCGCTAGTTTCGGTTTTCAAAGAAACCATTAACCGACCCACCGGTTTTTATTTGGTTCGGTTTTGTCGGTTAATTCGGTTATGGTTCGGTTAATTCGGTTTTTTGCACACCCCTAATATCCGATATAATCCCCCATAGTCAAGCCATATGTGGTGAATTCTAGGGAAAGTGGAATGGAGACAAAATTTACTCTATATATGAGAATAATGGGTTGCCTGTGGTATCAAATTACATCATAGATAGTAGGGGTGTGCACGTTCGGTTATTATTTTCAATTACAATTGTAACTGAAGTCATTATTAAACAATCGAAATCAGTTAATTTCGGTCGATAATCAAAACCAAACTTGGGTTAAACTGTTTGCATAGATTTACACAATATTAAGATATAAATACACAAAACAGAGGTATAAAACATAAAAAATACATGAAATGGAGGCATAACAACCAAAATTATATGAAAATATGAATGGTTCGCATCGGTTCAGTTAATTGATTTTCGGGTAATTCGGTTTCGTCAGTTTTCGATTTAGAATTGATTAACGGTTCAATTATTGTTCGACCGTAATGGATAGATCATAATTATAAACAAACGTTTTTTTATTCGTTTAACTTGGTTCGGTATTGTCGGTTTTCGATTTAGTTTCGATTAACAGTTCATTTGTTGTTCAACCCTAACAGATAGATCATAATTATAAATAACTTCTTTTACGGTGATAGAAGTAATAACATGTGTTACAAGTGTTATTTACAAATGATTAGATGTGCAAACATATTAAAAGAATCAAGAAATATTGAACAGCTAGAGGCATCATGCTCAATGCCATGGTTAGATCGTTGACAGGTCGACAATCGTGCCAACATCTACATCAAACCAAAAGATCCAAGCCACAGAAGAACCTTGGTTGTTGAGACTGTTATTAAGTAGGGGATGCGATTCATCTTTCTTTTAATGATTACCAACCCATAAGTTTGATCGGGTGTATTTCCAAAATCATCTCAAATTTTGAAATAGGATAAAAAAAATGATAAATTCGGTCGTTATCGAGCATCAATCTGGTTTCTTAGCAAATCGAAACATTCTTGATGGCCCGCTAATTTTAAATGAAACAATCTCGTGAGTGAAAAATATAATATCCCAAGCTTTTGTGCTAAAAATTGATATTGAAAACCTTATGATGCAATTACTTGGGACTATATTGATTTCGTTTTGCAATAAACGGAATTTACAAGTATGTTGTTTAGATGGATTAATGGAATTTTGAGGTCCTCTCGGGATTTGGTTCTTATAAGTGAGTCCCCGACACTTAAATTTCAATGCTTTCAGGGGTGAGGTAAGGGGACATGTTGTCACCGTTAATAATTATAACTGCAATGGAGGCGTTAACCGGTCTTATTGCAAATGCTTCATCTTTGGGCGCAATTAAAGAGATTAAACTTCCAAATGATTGGTCGACAGTCACCCATCTAATGTATGAGGACGACGTGGTTTTCATGGGTGAATGGGGTGAAGCGAACATAAGGAACATCATTCGCCTTATGAGATGTTTCCATCTAGTCTCGGGCTTGAGGCTAAATCAAAAGAAAACTCATCTTTTTGGTATTGGCATAGGGGAGGATTCGGTAATGGGGGAGGTGGGGACCAGGACTGCAATCCAGTTTTAGATTGATAAATGGTGGGGCGACTCCCCATTCAAAGAGGTGTTTCCTGCCCTTTTCATTCTGGAGAACCAAAAGAACGCAACAATTGCGATGCCTAAGAGTGAATGGAGTTGGAAACGGACCTTGGAACTGCCACAGAAAGGGAGCAGTTTAACCAGATTAGAGAATTAATGAACCTCGTGTCCATTTCAGGAAATAAGGATCGTTGGACGTGGGTTTTAAATTCGGATGGCTCTTTCTTGGTCTCATCGTGTCGAGAGTTGTTATCCAGATTCGCAACTCCGAATGCTCCTTTCGATTGGGTTACATGGGCTTCAAAGAAGGTAGATGTTTTTGGGTGGTGGGCTGAAAAATATCGTCCCCTGGTCTTTCATGGTTTACACATGAGGAGTATACTCTGTAGGCTCTGCGGGGAAGTAGAGAAGGACGCGGATATCTCTTGGTGACATGCCTTGTCGCCACAGTGATAAGGCAAAAGGTGTATCAATGGTGCAAAGTTCCTTGGGTCCAGATCGAGTGTGTAAGAGACCTGTTCAATATGCATAAAAACGAAGCGGTTCCAGTTCAGAAAAGGAGGATACTGCAACTGATCGTACTAGCTTCAACCTACGCGATTTGGAAGACACGGAACAACACAATTTTCTCAAGTACGCGGGCTTCTATTGATCGGATTTTTGGAGATACACAAGCTATTTCTTTCACGTGGGCCAAACACCGGGCGAAGAGGCAAGACTTAGACTGGGCGAAATGGATTAGTTTCAATTTTCAGTCTTAATTTTCAGTAATCTTTGTTCTGGGTGATCTCATGTGTAATACTCTTTGGTGATGAATGCAATTGTTTGCTGTAAAAAAAGTAAATAAACAAAAAACACGAAAGGAGTTCGCAACGATAAATCCAGTGAACCACGGGGTGTCAGCCCAGTGGCCAGCCTCACCCATTTCAAACGGGAGGACGCGGGTTCGAGTCCAGCTCGGCCCGAATAATCCTGCTGGGTAGTAACCGCCAGGCAGCTATGAGGCTAAGCTAGCTTGGGGAGGGAGAACCCTCCCGCGGTCAGGGGTACCGTGTATTTACCCTTTTTTTAACGATAAATCAAGTGATGAAGTACAAAATGGACAAATAAAAATTAATAAATGATAAAAACCTCACTTGAAAAATCTAATCTAACAAGATTTATAAAGATAAAGTGATAAACAATGATAAAACTAAATCATATAATCTAAAATGTTTATAAAAATATCACTTATTATTTAAGATATATAATAAAATTTAGTACAAACTAACCTTTAAAAAAAGTTATAAATTGAATCAATACGCCCAAACGAACGGTAATCCTCAAATAGACATAACCCTTTTTGGTTTATCATCAAAAACCTCAGAATCTTAAAATCTTAATTTAAATTTCAATCTAAGTTTCAATTTAAATTTCTTATGGATATGTATACAAATCTGGCACCAACACTCTTCAATTTTTAGTATATAATACGTACATAACTCGCTCTACAAGTCATAGTTTTTTTTTTTTGGCCAGCATTAGTCATAGTTTTCACTTTTAAGAAGTGTATATTAATACAAATTTTGATTTCAGAAGAGCTGTTTTGACCTTTAACCTATAGTTTCTTAATAACTCATGAATATTGCTTGGTTTCATAGTTGTGGATTTCCACATTGTTCTCGCACTGATGAATCAGAAGGAAATAATCAATAGAGGAGCCATTAACACGATGAGTGGAGCTTAAAGCTTTGATTGAAGCGTTAACTCTTGTTGCATTTCTTTTTGGTTGCAAGATGACCGGCTTTCATATCTAGATTCCTATATTAAACAACCCGTTGTTGTGTCTGTTTCTCTTTCACTAAGATCGAGAAAAAGACACAACTGCGGCCATGAGAATCATCAAAAGCCAACCATAAGCCACCCAGAAAGAACATGCGAACCACCCGTTTTTAACTCGCTAGTTTTAAATAATTATTAATCGTTTTCTTCCTTTCACATATAAAACTAAATCATATAATCATTTTCTTCCTTTCATATATAAAACTAAATCATATAAAGACACCTTAATCATTTTCTCCTCGACCGCCATGAGACCGTGGCCCCCAGATGTGTGGGAATCAGATGGAATCCATAAACCCTCGCTCTTGTCAGGTTTGAACTCAGGATTAAAGTCCCGATTCGTCCATTCACACAGACATACCTAAATAATGGTCCAAGCGGGAATTGTACACGCATCTCCACTACTAGAAATGACAGACTTTTTGACCACTGGACTAACATCTCAGGACATTATATTTCATATTTCAAATTTCATCTCTACACGACAAGTGTTGATGGGTGTTTGTAAAACTCCCCACTGGCGCACACTCCTTTGTTTTCACAGTTCACATTCGTTAGTTGTGAATGATCTCATGCAAATTTAATTAGGGACGTAGATAACCAAAGGCTAAAACATCAAACTAGCATTTGTTTAAAAACAATAAAATTTTAAAAGATTAAGTAGAAACACAAAAGGATGACATAAATAGATTGCATAATGAACTTAGCGAAATAACATGCGTGTGTATGATGTGGCGATACAGAAGATAGAATTGCTAACCAAATCAACTTAAATAGGCAGAGGCTAAGTTTGACACTGCTGAATTCGCATTTAATAAATTTGAAGTGTCAAATAAACTAGCCAAAAACAATATGGACATGCAATTAAAGGAAACAAAAAGCCTGGAGTTGGGTATGCGCGGGTCCTTCCACTATTTATTGATAATTATACTGGCATGCCTCCTTTTGAAGACGATGAGGCAGACTTAGATTATTCTAGATTTGGGAAACTAGCTGAGGTTAAAACAAATGTTGGGATATGTCACACCCTAACCGATGGCGGAAACATCGGGATGAGACGTAAACGAGATTGCTCATTGCTCACAACACTAATAAATGACAATATTTAATTAAATCCAAATTTCATTTCACAACATTGTCAAATTCAACATGAAGCAATACAATAAGTTCATAAAACAAAACAAAATTTGGTACAACATTTATAAATCTAACGTCTAAAATGTGTGTATCTAAGTCCTTGCTATTTTGATTTCATAGCATCATTTCCTTCAACCTGTAACATGTTTTAAAATAAAGTCAATGCAAAAGCAAAGGCGAGTACACAAGTTTAAGCATAACATACGTATACGAATAGAGTTTTAACAATCCTCATGGCAACCAAATCTATACAAGAGCAATATCAAAGCATGCAATACTAATAATCAAACCCTTAACGCAATCACAATGTTTTAACATGACCTCACGAATAACACGATGGAGGTGGATGCGTGAATTCCTATAGCGCTAAGCATGTCAAACGAAGGCTAAAAATAGTTTATGTGTTTTGAATAATCAGAATCAGATAATTAGCTGTAACAAAACGTGCTGCAGAAAGATAGTGTTTGGATTTGATTATGTTGTTTGACATCCCAATAGCCAGATAATCAACTATTAGAGTGTTTGACAAATATATATATGTAAAAAAAAAGAATAAATAAATAAATAAGCTTTGATCTCTACAAAACGAAAGAAATCAATTTTTTTTTATTATATACTTACCAAACACTAAAAAATAGTTTTTTTTGCGGTTTAAAAAAAACACAATAATCAAAGGAATCTTGTTAAAAATTAATAAATAAATAAACAAAAATTAAAAAAAAAAAAGAATCCCAACATACCCTTAGTAAAACGACCCCTTAATGTCTATAAGATATTGGTTTGGATTTCGTATACAAATGAAAGCTCTTAATGTGAAGTTATCGCGTGAGCGTGTTTTAGTGATTATGTTAAACATAAGATTTGTGGGCAAGGTATTCCTTGGACCGATTAAGTTGGTAGGTAGCATTCCATCGAGCTTTGAAAATCGTGAAACAAAACGTTTCATGTGGTGACCAAGTATATGCGTATGTGATTTATATGGAATAGATTATAGGATGAGAAATACGTTTGATAAAATAGTACGTTTTGAAATTCGCCTAAGTAAGAATTTCGACAATATGATAAAAGATTTAGGTATGCAATTTAAATGTGTGGTTTGCATAATAAAGTCTCCAAGAAGGAGGGTTGGTAACGATCACCGAGGAATGGGAATCACCCCTAACCCGTTGGTGAGGTCGTTTTAAAGAAGGAAGAAACGGAGTTTGATCGTCAATAAGGAAATCACACCTATCTCGGCGATGGGTCTCCATTTTGGGATTTTCGAAAAATATAAGTATAGTTGATGACGTTTTGAAATCATGCATGTAAATACGTATAGATATATATGAAAAAGTTTAGTATGATTTGTGTAAAAAAAACCTTAAAATAATGTGAAGTGTAACAAGCATATATAAGGTTCACATACAAATTGAAATTTATAAAACATTAGATTGTTTCGGGTAGAGAAACGTCGACTATTCCAAAGTGAATCGAAGATCCTTTCGAATTAGAGAAACGTGCTTTGGCCTATAGGTAAAATGCTCTCGTCGAGAAGCGTTTAACGACATTTTACCCTTCCAGTTACTACACGTCTCTAATCGATTGAAAAATCTTGGCGAGATTGAAAATCGAGGAATGGGACTTAATCGACAAGGTACAGTTTTCACTCCTAACTTGGCGATTTCGTACCCTAAGTGTGGTTTGTAACATCCGTCGAAAAACGGGTTTTCAAAACCCGCTTCGTTTATTAATCGAACAATCAGTTTTAAATTTTTTTGTTGTTTATTTATGACTTATTTTAATTTTAAACGATACATAATTAATAAACAAATTAGATTTATAAATTATATTTGTTAAAAAGTAAAAATAAATTAATTAAAAAGAAAAACCGGCTGCCGGGAGTCGAACCCGGGTCAGCCGGTCAGCCAAGTCTTAACACACACACATCCAACCACTCCGCCATTCTTGTTATTTGATAACATATCGAAACAATAAATTCAAATAATGAAACACAGAAATCAAATCCAGTCAAAGACGCGCTCATTTTGCAGTCGCCGGAAATCCCGACGACTTCGCCGATAATTGACGGTTTCTATTGATTTAACCGAAAAATTAACCTCAACGTCGGTTATAACCGATGCCTAAACCCGCGACATCAGTCGTAACCGCCGGAGTTTAGCTGACCATGAATCGAGACTGAAATCAGACCCAATTCATCTCGATTCTTCCCTATAAATAACACCCACAAGCCTCTGGTAGCCTTTTCGCTCAAAATCGCACATTTTCTAGAAGCAATTTCACTCGCCGGAAATATCCTGCCATCACCGGACTTTCGCCGGAAAACCAAGACTCACCTCAAAACGGTAAATACTTCGGCTCTTTCTGTTTCAATCGGTTGTTAGACTGTTACTAACTTCAATCCAACAATCAGAATCAATCCCAGACGACGTAGCCGGAATATTCAGCTCTCGCCGGAAAACCTCTGAAATTTCTAATCTCACGCTGTGAATCGGTATAATCACTCAAACTTCTGTTAATCCTTGTTTAAGCACCTCACTTTCATAACTAATCGAACAGAACTGTTAATTGATTCTAACAGCCGAAGTTCACAAATCTGAGCCGACGAATCTTTGCCGGAGTTCTGTGAAAGACACTGATCGGTACATCTTTTCCCCAAACTCTCTCCGTTCATTACCTTTCAATTACTTATAATGCTTGTTAATCGAATTAGACATGAATCAGTTGAATTATCATTATCTGTAATCTTGAGTGAAGAAGACGAAGTTCAGTTATATTATAAGATTAATTAAAATTAGTATATTGAACGGGTTAGACACACAGTCCAGCGGTGGACTGTGTGCAAACAATACACGCACGTCTCGAGTTCGATCCCTGTCCCAACCTCATTACCTATGAGCGTGAACGGGACGTTGCCAACATATACATTGTCATTCTTATTATATACTTAAGCAAGGTGGTTTGTGATCGTTATGTTTACATACATTTGTTCATATATGATTATTGCACAATTTTCCTATATTAATTACAATAATGAATCAATAACAAATGTTTTTAACAAGGTTCACTCGCCAACTTTTGTTGACCCAAAATTCCCCATTTTTACACATGATACAGGTGATCAAGTTGAAGCAAGAAACATATAGGGCGGCCTAGAAGAATAAACCAGTTTAGATTTTGGATTGTTTTAGTTAATTTTTCCTTTCCTTGTATTGTATGAATTTGACTTGGAACTTTGAGATGTTATTTGAATTTAATAAATATGAAACATATTAGTAAACATCATGAGCTTTGGTGATAACCCAATTATGCCCCGACTCTTATTCCGCTGCGGGTCGGGGTGTGACAGATTGGTATCAGAGCCATGACTATAGGGATATAGGATAGGTTATTAGACCCTTAGAGCCTATACTATAGTTGATTAGAATTTTTAAATTGTTTGTGTGTTACATGCAAAATTCATGATGTTTATATGCTTTATGTTTATTGTTACATTCAATGTTATGCAAGCATGTTCATAAATACATACTATCATACAATGCTTATCATGAATCATATTCTCATAACATATCATATCCATGGGAGCACACACCTCACAATTCATATGATTTTTACAACGATTTTTGTATTTTCAAATCACATCAAAGTGAGTTCTCATGACGGGCATGTAGTAACTGGAAGGGTACGAGTACCGGTAGTCGGAACGTCCTGCCTAGGCTTGGCATTCGTATAAATCCAAAATAAAGGACCAATTTGCCTACCTGGGGACTAACGATGATAGTACGAAGGACCTATTAGGCCAAAGCATGCTATACCAAACGTCGTGTGAGCTAACACCACTTTGAGTTGTCATTGTGTCTATACCTGGACACCCTCCGACCATACATCTCGCAAACATATTTCGTGGTTTTCATTCGGGTGATGCGAGTGTTAAACCGCCAATACCAATGTGAATCCTACTAAGCCAATAGTCATGGGGGCCCACATGACTATACCGGCGATGGTATGGGGGACATTGGAGGCCCAAACATGAGCAAACCCAAGACATCCTATGGATGTAGTTGCATTATTGATGATTATGTTATTTTATTACTTTCAACGACACATGACACCTAAACACTTCTTAAACTCACAATCTTCCTATGTATGTTCCTGTAGATGTCGGCTAGGCAGCTACGTGGAGGACGAAAGTCAGGAAGGTCAAACGAACGCTTGGCCACTCAAATTGCGAAACAAATGGCCGCGGTGCTTCCTGATATTGTGATTTAAGTCCAGCAAGCTCTCACCGCGAATCCTGTCAACCCACCCAATCAGGAGGATCAAAACATCGACAACCCTCCCTCCAAGAAGTGCTCCTACAAACACTTCAAGTCTTGCGATCCCCCAAAGTATGAAGGGACCGAAGGTGTCACCGCTCTCCTCCACTGGTTTGAGGAAATGGAAAACACCTTCCTAAATTGCGATTGTCTCGAGGATCGCAAGGTACGTTACGCAACCGGGAGATTATTTGGGGTAGCCCTGACCTGGTGGAACACCGAGAAGGGTAAGAGAGGAGTTGAAGACGCTATAGCCTTAACCTGGGAAGAGTTAAGAGAAATGATGAAAAAACGCTTCTGCCCAAGAAGTGAACTCAAGAAGTTGGAAGACGAATTCCACTCGCTGAAGCAAAAGGAAGGGGACCATACTTCCTACAACAAAAGATTTCTTGAGCTGAACCAGATGGTTCCTAACTTGTTCACCCCAGTATACCGCTTGGTTGAACACTATATTCGAGGCCTCCCCTCGAAGATTCAAGACTCAGTCCTCAGCACTTCGCCTGCAACTCTCGAAGCTGCTATGGAATTAGCCACCGAACTTACTGAGAACCGAATCAGAAACGGTAAATTCAAGGAAGAGAAAAAGAAAGCCCCCGTCGAGAGCCAAACCTCAAACCATTCCACCTCCTCCTCAAAGTTTTCTATCAAGAGGAAACGAAATACCAGGAACTTTGCTGTCACCCAAACCAATTTCCCTATCCCTGCTGCACCCATCACTCAAGTTGCCCCTTCACCCGCACCATACAAAAGGCAATACTCTGGCCCCTACCCAAAATGCAACCGTTGCCAATACCATCACTCACCCGAGCACCCCTGTCAATATTGCATCAGCTGTGGCCGTGCAGGTCACACCATCCAAACCTGCCGCTCACTACATCGAATGAACCGCAACCAACCCACAACCCAAACCCACCATCAAATAATGGGTCAAGCCCAACAATCCCTACTACTACCACCTACACAACATACGGCCCAAACCTACTACCAACCCAACTACCCCATGATGCAACCCATGCGGGCTTGCTACAATTGTGGAGACCCAAACCACTTTAGAAACACTTGCCCACGTTTGGTGAACATTTTACATGCTCAAGCTCAAGCAAATCCGGTGAACCAAGCTAACCAAGCTCCTCCACCTGCTAGAGGAAGAGCATTTAACATCAACACCAACCAAGCTAGGGCCGACAACAACGTGGTTAACGGTACGTTTCTCGTCAATGGTAGTTATGCATCCGTGTTATTTGATACTGGCACGGATAAGAGTTTTGTGTCCTTAGAATTTGAACCCATCCTCAACCAAACTCGTGATAAACTTATGGAATCCATAACGGTAGAAGTTGCTGACGGAAAACCGGTCTCATTAAACTCCATTATCCGAAACTGTACTCTTACTCTAAACGATCACGTTTTTCCTGTTGACCTAATTCCTATGAAGTTGGGAAGTTTTGACATTATAATCGGCATGGACTGGCTCAGCCAACATCATGCTGAAGTGGTATGCCGCGAAAAGTTCATTCGCATTCCTCTTGCGGACGGTCAAACCCTACGAATCTTTGGAGAAACCCCTTCGAAAGGACTCAAACTGATGTCCTGTCTTCAAGCCCGAAAATATCTCCACAAGAATTATGTAGCATTTCTGACCCACGTTGTCAAGAAGGGAAATAAGGAGAAGAAACTCGAAGACATACCTGTAGTGAAGGAATTCCCGCAAGTCTTTCCCGACGACATCTCAGGACTTCCTCCCAAGAGAGAAGTCGAATTCCGCATTGATCTTATACCTGGCGCTACACCCGTCGCGAAATCTCCTTATAGGTTAGCCCCATCCGAAATGCAAGAGCTAGCCAATCAATTACAAGAATTGACCGACAAAGGATTCATACGTCCTAGCTCTTCGCCTTGGCGTGCGCCTGTTCTGTTTGTGAAGAAGAAAGATGGAACGTTTCGCATGTGTATCGATTACAGAGAACTCGACAAATTAACGGTCAAGAACCGCTATCCATTACCTCGCATCGATGATCTTCTAGACCAACTCCAGGGTGCCACCTGTTTTTCAAAGATCGACCTTCGTTCTGGCTATCATCAACTCAGAGTACATGAAGAAGACGTCCCAAAGACCGCCTTCCGAACTCGTTATGGTCACTATGAATTCATGGTCATGCCCTTTGGTCTAACCAATGCTCCAGCCGTCTTCATGGATCTAATGAACAGAGTTTGCAAACCCTATCTCGATCGCTTTGTTATAGTCTTCATCGACGATATTCTCATTTACTCAAAGTCTAAGACTAATCATGAACGACACCTTCGACTCATCCTCACGCTCATAAGAACCGAAAAGCTCTACGCTAAGTTCACCAAATGCGAATTCTGGTTAAAAGAAGTACAATTCCTTGGACATGTCGTCAATGACAAGGGAATACATGTCGACCCCTCAAAGATCAAAGCAGTGCAAGAATGGCAAGCGCCACGTACACCAACCGAAGTAAGATCTTTCCTTTGTTTGGCTGGTTACTATCGCCGTTTCATATCAAATTTCTCTCGTATCGATGTACCACTCACTGCTTTGACACATAAAGGAAAACCCTTCAATTGGGGACCTAAACAAGAAGAAGCCTTCCACACCCTTAAGCAAAAACTTTGTGACGCACCTATCCTCACACTCCCCGAAGGTTACGATGACTTTGTAGTATATTGCGACGCATCAGGGCAAGGACTAGGCTGTGTATTAATGCAAAGGGGAAAAGTGATAGCCTATGCTTCTAGGCAACTCAAAACTCATGAGAAGAACTACACTACTCATGACCTAGAGCTTGGAGCCGTTGTGTCGCTCTTAAGATATGGAGACATTACCTCTATGGTACCAAGTGTGAAATTTACACTGACCACAAGAGCCTCCAACATATCTTTAACCAAAAGGAGTTGAATATGAGGCAACGAAGATGGGTCGAACTTCTTAATGACTACGACTGCGAAATTCGGTATCATCCTGGCAAGGCAAATGTGGTGGCCGATGCACTCAGTCGAAAGGGTTATGCGAACTCCATTCGTCTTCTATGTTCGCAAATCATAACCGATATCAAAGATCAAATCCGAGAAGCTCAACATGTTTCCATAACAGAATACGACATACGCAATGAGTTATCTTGTGGAGCAGAACTTAAACTCGAAACAAAATCCGACGGTATCCTGTATTATCTAGATCGCATATGGATTCCTGATCACAATAACCTTCGCGATATCCTTATGAAAGAGGCGCACAAAACACGATACTCTGTACACACAGGAGCCGACAAGATGTATCAAGACCTTCGATACACCTGCTGGTGGCCTGGCATGAAAAAGGATATTGCTGTTTTTGTTTCCAAGTGCCTTACCTGTTCTAAAGTGAAAGCTGAACATCAAAGACCCTCAGGACTTCTAGTCCAACCTGAAATACCTATATGGAAGTGGGAAAACATAATCATGGACTTCATTACCGGGTTACCTCGCACTTCTGGTGGGTATGACACTATATGGGTAATCATTGATCGTCTTACAAAATCAGCTCACTTCATCCCGATTCGCGAGGACTTAAAAAATGAGAAGTTAGCTCGTATCTACATCAGCGAAATCGTAAGTCGTCATGGTGTACCGTTAAGCATTATTTCAGATCGTGATGGTCGTTTCACTTCACGAACATGGCAATCCGTACAAGCCGCTTTGGGTACACGATTAGACCTCAGTACCGCTTATCATCCTCAAACTGATGGACAATCTGAACGCACCATCCAAACTCTTGAAGACATGCTTCGAGCATGTGTCATAGACTTCAAAGGGAATTGGGACGCTCATCTACCATTAGTTGAATTTTCGTACAACAACAGCTATCATTCAAGTATTGGCATGGCACCTTTCGAAGCGTTATATGGTCGTAAGTGCCGATCACCAATCTGTTGGCATGAAATTGGAGAAGCTCAAATCACCTGTCCAGAGTTAATACAAGAAACAACAGACAAGATCCATCAAATTCGAAACAATCTTCTAGCGGCACAAAGTCGTCAAAAGAGTTATGCAGACAAACGACGAAAGCCCTTGGAATTTAACATTGGTGACCAAGTACTTTTAAAAGTATCGCCATGGAAGGGAGTGGTTCGTTTTGGCCAAAAAGGCAAGCTAGCACCACGCTACGTAGGACCTTTCAAGATACTCGAAAGAGTAGGACCTGTAGCATACAAGCTTGACCTACCAGAGGAACTCAACAGAATTCATCCCACATTCCACATATCGAACTTGAAGAAGTGCCTCGCCGATGAAAATCTCCATATTCCCCTAGAAGACATTAAGTCGATGAATCTATGCATTTCATTGAAAGACCAGTAGAAATTATGGACTTCGGAGAGAAACGTTTAAGACGAAGCCGCATTCCAATTGTCAGGGTACGCTGGGAGTCGAAACGAGGACCTGAGTTTACTTGGGAACGTGAAGACTCAATGCGCGAGAAATACCCACATCTTTTTCCTGTAACTACTACTAATTGAATTTCGGGACGAAATTTCTAAAAGTAGGGGATACTATAACATCCGTCGAAAAAACGGGTTTTCAAAACCCGCTTCGTTTATTAATCGAACAATCAGTTTTAAATTTTTTTGTTGTTTATTTATGACTTATTTTAATTTTAAACGATACAAAATTAATAAACAAATTAGAATTTATAAATTATATTTGTTAAAAAGTAAAATAAATTAATTAAAAAGAAAAACCGGCTGCCGGGAGTCGAACCCGGGTCAGCCGGTCAGCCATGTCTTAACACACACACATCCAACCACTCCGCCATTCTTGTTATTTGATAACATATCGAAACAATAAATTCAAATAATGAAACACAGAAATCAAATCCAGTCAAAGACGCGCTCATTTTGCAGTCGCCGGAAATCCCGACGACTTCGCCGATAATTGACGGTTTCTATTGATTTAACCGAAGAATTAACCTCAACGTCGGTTATAACCGATGCCTAAACCCGCGATATCATTCGTAACTGTCGGAGTTCAGCTGACCATGAATCGAGACTGAAATCAGACCCAATTCGTCTCGATTCTTCCCTATAAATAACACCCACAAGCCTTTGGTAGCCTTTTCGCTCAAAATCGCACCTTTTCTCGAAACAATTTCACTCGCCGGAAATATCCTGCCATCACCGGACTTTCGCCGGAAAACCAAGACTCACCTCAAAACGGTAAATACTTCGGCTCTTTCTGTTTCAATCCGTTGTTAGACTGTTACTAACTTCAATCCAACAATCAGAATCAATCCCAGACGACGTAGCCGGAATATTCAGCTCTCGCCGGAAAACCTCTGAAATTTCTAATCTCACGCTGTGAATCGGTATAATCACTCAAACTTCTGTTAATCCTTGTTTAAGCACCTCACTTTCATAACTAATCGAACATAACTGTTAATTGATTCTAACAGCTGAAGTTCACAAATCTGAGCCGAATCTTTGCCGGAGTTCTGTGAAAGACACTGATCGGTACATCTTTTCCCCAAACTCTCTCCGTTCATTACCTTTCAATTACTTATATTGCTTGTTAATCGAATTAGACATGAATCAGTTGAATTATCATTATCTGTAATCTTGAGTGAAGAAGACGAAGTTCAGTTATATTATAAGATTAATTAAAATTATTATATTGAACGGGTTAGACACACAGTCTAGCGGTGGACTGTGTGCAAACAATACACGCACATCTTGAGTTCGATCCTTGTCCCAATCTCACTCTCTTGAAATAAAAATGCCTTTTTTAACCGAACCGGGATAACTCACAGAATCATGTTAAGTGTAATAAAAATCGGATTATTAACCAGGTTAGACACACAGTCCAGCGGTGGACTGTGTGCACATTAACCCACAGGTCCCGGGTTCGAGACCTGTTGACAGCACCGGTTCGATACAATTAAAATTCTTTTTAAAATAAATAATTTCTGGATAAATCTAAATAGTATATAAGTATAATTAAAAACAGAATTATTTCGGGTTAGACACGTAGCTCAGTTGGTAGAGCTGCGTGCACGTATACGAGAGGTCACGGGTTCGAGTCTCACCCAGCGCACATATATAAGCGACCGGACCGGTCAACGGTCAACGGTCAACGGTCAAAAGTCAACATTTTTATTATTTTTATTTATTTATTTAATTTAAAAATCAATTAAAAATACTTAAAAAAATAACGTTTTTAAAGTTAGAAAATAACCTTAAACTCACAAAAATATATCCAAAAATCATATTAAAATAGTTAATAAAATCCACATAGTTACCGTACCTTTTCGTTATTAATTAGGTTAGTTATTTCTCGTCGATCAATCCTCTAAACTCGTGCGCATTCAACATCTTCAAGCAGACGCACCCAATGTGAGTGAATCTCTACCAATTCCCCGTTTTAATCACATTTTGGGGTGTATCATGTGTCGCTATTTATTTATTATAATTAAACACTTGTGCATCCATCATGTTCATGATCAAATGTGTTGCCAATATATATCTATTGTTTGTGTGGTTAATGTTTAAATTAAAGTTATCATTTTCAGTATATACATTTCATAGGCCGCCGCTCCCCATTACCTATGAGCGTGAGCTGTTCCCCATTACCTATGAGCGTGAACCAGGCGTTGCCAACATAAGATCGGCTCCGTTTGATTGAGCCTTGATCTCACATACATTAGCATAGGCCGTCTGTTCCTCATTACCTATGAGCGTGAACGGGACGTTGCCAACATATACATTGTCATTCTTATTATATACTTAAGCAAGGTGGTTTGTGATCGTTATGTTTACATACATTTGTTCATATATGATTATCGCACAATTTTCCTATATTAATTACAATAATGAATCAATAACAAATGTTTTTAACAAGGTTCACTCGCCAACTTTTGTTGACCCAAAATTCCCCATTTTTACACATGATACAGGTGATCAAGTTGAAGCAAGAAACATATAGGGCGGCCTAGAAGAATAAACCAGTTTAGATTTTGGATTGTTTTACTTAATTTTTCCTTTCCTTGTATTGTATGAATTTGACTTGGAACTTTGAGATGTAATTTGAATTTAATAAATATGAAACATATTAGTAAACATCATGAGCTTTGGTGATAACCCAATTATGCCCCGACTCTTATTCCGCTGCGGGTCGGGGTGTGACATGGTTGACACTCGTCGGGTCAAACTATAGTTCGACACTTTGACGAGGGTCTACTAGAGTTTGAATTGGAAATTCTCCGTCAAGGTGAGGATGTCACTCCTAACTTGAGGGCAAATTTCGCGTAAAATAATAGGTGGATTGAGAGTCGTTCACCAAATTGTGGATTTCACGCCTATTTTGTTGAATTCGTTTCGTTTGTGTGATATGAGTGTTTTCGCGTTTAGTATAATCAATAAAATGCATTAAGAATAGCGCACGTTTGGAATAGTGAAACAAGTATGAGCACATAACGCATTTCGAGAATTTAGCACATAAAAGACGTTTCAAGAAATTAGCATGTGAATCACGTATGGTCAAGTATGGTACTTAACTATAGACTAGGTCAAAAGCATAGCAATTTGCCTAATTCCCTATAGTTATGGCTCTGATACCAACCGATGGCGGAAACATCGGGATGAGACGAAAACGAGATTGCTCATTGCTCACAACGATAATAAATGACAATATTTAATTAAATCCAAATTTCATTTCACAACATTGCCAAAATTCAACATGAAGCAATACAATAAGTTCATAAAACATAACAAAATTTGGTACAACATTTATAAATCTAACGTCTAAAATGTGTGTATCTAAGTCCTTGCTATTTTGATTTCATAGCATCATCTCCTTCAACCTGTAACATGTTTTAAAATAAAGTCAATGCAAAAGCAAAGGCGAGTACACAAGTTTAAGCATAGCATACGTATACGAATAGAGTTTTAACAATCCTCATGGCAACCAAATCTATACAAGAGCAATATCAAGGCATGCAATACTAATAATCAAACCCTTAACGCAATCACGATGTTTTAACATGACCTCACGAATAACACGATGGAGGTGGATGCGTGAATTCCTATAGCGCTAAGCATGTCAAACGAAGGCTAAAAATAGTTAATGACTAAAGCATAGCATAACGAATATCCCAGACAAGCAACAAGTATACGATTCAAGTAGTCATGTGTATAGGATTGTTTGTGCGTTTCATAAAGTTTAAGTGTTTGTGATTTTTGTATATGGAAAATGTTACACCCAAAAAGTGATATAAACAAAAGTGGGCCGAGTGTACTCACAGAATTGCTAAGTCTTCTTTGGAAATTCCACGACGAGTTGATGAGTGGGAGAAAGGGGACACCGAGGTCACCTTAAAAATAGCAAACGAATATGCATGAATAATCGAAGCTACGACGGAGGATTTGAATTGGAGTTGAATGTACGTATATTTATATATAACATGATTTATGTAATAGGTCTAACTTTAAATTTGTTAGGAGTGTTATAGAAATGTAATCAAGATAATAAATAAGTTTATAGTCAGACTATAAACCTTGTTCGACTTTCGATACGTTTTCGTTAGTTTTACGACTACAAATATATATTTATATATTTTGACGAATGACATGATAGATTTATATTTTTTTGGACGAAAGTTATAATAAACATATATGCTTTGGCGAAAGGTATGTTCGATATATACATATTTTGTCGTAAGTATAGTATATATGTATCTTTGTCGAAAAGTATAATAAGTATGTTTTATCGAAAGGTATAACAAATATGTATATATTTCTCGTTGATAAACGTAATAGATAAATATATATATCTTGACGAAAAACAGGCAGAGTTTCCCCTGTATTAGGACTATCCCGACAACACCAAAGTGTCGATTTTATTAGTCAAAACGCAACAATTTCAATAAATATATGAATTTCTTAGCATTTTATAACGAACTATCCATAATTTGGTTTCGCGATGCCAAAATTTGGTAAACAACATAATTGAAATATACGAAACATTATATATGTATTTACACGATTTACGAATCAAAACATTAATTATATTGAACCATAATAATGAAAATGTCGGTATATTTTGCATATGCATATTTTATTACACGATACAAGGCGTCGTTTTCGCAGTTTAGATAACATTAATATGAGAAATATAATAAGCTTCAATACGTTAGAATTTTACCGATATCGTTGAATCTGGCTCGTTGACTGTTTGACCAGGTTTGACTTGAAACGAACCGAGCATGAACCAAAACTGAGCCGTGTCGACGTGTCGAAACAAACCAAATTCGAGTTGAATAAAGTTGACTGAGGTTGGACCGGAACAGAATCTACACAACTTAAACTGGGACACTCAAGCCCAAAACCGAGTTTTCTGAACTAGAATAAGGACTGAACAAGGCTCGAAACCAAACCTGAAACTAGAACCACCACAACCATCTCGTGAGCCTCCTGTTGCCGGAATCGAAGAAAGAGCCCGAGCCGAGACGAACCAGAGCTGAACCGACGATGAACCCAGCCAAACCGAGACTCACCGGCGTCGGATCCCGTCCGCCGTCCCTGTCTGCCGTCCCCCGCCGCTGTGGTGGCTTCCGTCGCTGTTGCGCCGCCACCACCGAGGTGGCTGGCGTTTTTGCTGTAGAGCGAGAGAGAGAAGGGTCGAGGGGTTGTGGTGCGAATGAGGGTGAGATTGAGAAGGAGAGAGGTGGGTGCCGGAGCTGAGGGGCAGCGCCGGAGACCGGCCGGAGACCCGGCCCCGGTGGCCGTAATATGCAGGGAAGGAGGGTGTTTGTGAGGTGAGGGATGATGTGGTGCAAGAGGGGGTGTGGTGGCTTGATGTTTGTCGAGGGGAATGGGGGCTGCTGGAGTGGCTCACCGGAAAGGCGACGCCGGAGGGGTCGCCGGAAACCTACTCTGGTGGCCGGAACTTGGAGGCAGGGGGTGCGTGTGGTGAGTTGAGTGTGTGTAAGTGTCTTGTGTGTGAGAGTTGTTTTTTTTATAAAGATTAGGTTTTAGTTAGGGTTTGGTAGGTTGGGCCTAAAGCCCGATAGACCGGTTCTTTCGTTTTAGAGCGGTCCAATTATGTTTTAAACCCGTTTTCGTACTCAACATCGGGAAATGTAGCAGATTATTATTATTATTATTATATAAAAAAATTAAAAAAATGCGGGGCGTTACAGGATAGGAACTTTAAAAGAAATTACTCCTGAATTTATGTGTGTGAATAATTCTCATGCTTCTATTTCATGTGTAGACAAAGTAGAAATTAAAGATTGAGATAGTGAGAATGATAATTGTGAAGAGATTATGTTTACAAAAGTAAAACCGACCAAATGTTTTGAAAAATTCTGATAAAAATGATGTTAAAACTTCTGCCGCAAATGAGGATGATGTGAAAAATGGTGCTTGTGTGACAAGATGCTTGTGAGAAAATAGAAAAGATTTTTGCTAAACCATCGTAAAATGGTAAAATTGAGAAGTGTGTTGTACTTAAGCATACTATTAAGTCTTCTAAAGCGAAAAACGTTTCTAATAAAGATTGCAGGGCAGATGAGAACGACAACAAAGTTTCAAAACCTAAGTTGTTCGAAAAACAAGTGTGTTAACTAAGCATCATTTTAAAGATGAATTTAATACATATCATCAGCATCATCATCATCATAATTACAGGTTCGAGCAAAACCATGCTCAGAAGAACAGAAAGGTTGAAAACCCTTCAAATAGAATTTGTGAAAATCATTCCTGAAGCGATAGATCTTATCATTCACATTCTTCATCATCTTTGTGGTCGGGCTCTTTAGGTTTTTTCCTTACGCAAAGAATCAAACATGTTACAATTGCGGCATAGTTGTTCATATTGAAAGAAATTGCACACATCGTCATTATGTACCATATTATGCACAAAATCAGAGGGTTGTACCAAGGGAAAAGTGTTATTTCAAACCAATGAAGGTTGAAAAACCTAAGGCAATGAAAAATGTGAACCCAAAGGTTAAACTTTCTGATGGTGATTGGAATGCTGCTAAGAACAAACGGAACTAACATAAAGATGTTTTATCAGTTTCTAAATTAAAAGTTGTGAGTAAACCAACAGTTTCAGGAAAAGAAACTAACACGTTTGTTAAACCGAAACAACTTTGGAATGCTAAAAAGAAAGAAGTAGTATCCCCAATCTTTGAAAAGATAAGGACATGTGTTTGTAAGAAGTGTGTTATATTGATGCTTCAGGAATACCAAGGACCACAATGGTCTGGGTATCTATTTCTAACTAATCTCCTTGTTCATTTAGGGACAACCAAGAAGGAACTGTTAACAATCTCTGGAATGTTGATAGTGGTTGTTCTAGGGATATGATAGGGGACATTTCTCTATTACATAACTTTAAAACTTTTAAGATATGACATGTTTCCTTTGAAGCAGATAAGGGAGGTAAGATCTGTAAGAAATGTACAATCAAATATGGTACATTAATTTAAAAAATGATTGGTTTTAAATTTAATGAAGGAATGGTTATGCAAAAAGAAAAAAAGATAGTTTTCTTTGTTTGTACATAAAGTTTTCATTCTTAAGTAAATTTGTGCAAAGTTTATGCACAAATTTAGGGGGAGAGATAAGTGATATATAGAAAAAGACAAAAATAGTTTGTTGCATCGTATAGGAAATGATATAAATGTTCGTTTGTATGTTAGACTAACACATATAAGCTATTAAATTGAACAAAAAACTAGGATCTAATTTGATATGTTGATAGGCTCTGTTTTGATTTGGAAAATGAGTTATCTTGTGAGATGATGGAATCAAATATGACTCTAGTGGGGACAACACTTAGAGTTAGTACAATCTCTATTTGACTGATTGTGTGATATCCCGATACACAGTGTGTTTGTTCTAGGGTCTAAAATTGAATCTAAAAACATTTCGGTATCTTCTCTGTTTTGTGGAAACAAAGACATGCTCTTACTTCGTCTTTCCCTTAATAAGTCATCAAATGCTTTGAAGATGCTTAACACGTCAGCTTATGTTTCGCGAAAGCGGAGACCTAGTTGTTTGTTGTTCAAAGCCAATGTGCTTTTAGATCAGTTAAACACCCAAGGAGACCATATGAGTTCAAAAAGATGCCAATGTGAAAAACAAATAACACCCTCTAGTGTCCAAAACCCTTAAACCTATCATTTAAGAAATCATTTGATCTGTATATTATACCGTTTCTAAATATGATATATTATGTACTTTTCTCAACCTAGTCCTAGATAAGAATTCGGATTTTAGTGCAAATACTTTGAAAACATGTGGTAGGGAAACTACACGCTTGATAGAATGTACTGAATATGTTTTAGGACTTGTGTAGGACCCATTTTAGATCATAACTAATGCATAAAACATGATAAAAATCACAGAAGATTGTATAAGAAATGTTTAAAGCAAGATCTTAAGTTGACAATCACATAGACCAGTCTAAGTAAAATTGTGATGAAAAATATTCTTCGGTCTATCCTCCAACGATTTGATCCCATTGCAAATGTAATTGTATATTGTCATAGTTCAGTTAATTTTTATGATTGTTTGTGTTTCAGTTTCTATTTTCATATATAAATTAAAAAGTAGAAAAATACAAAAAAATATTGATTTTTTTCATAAAAACCAAACATATAAAAATATAGTGTTTTATTTGTTTATCAAAAAAGTTTTAAAAAACAAAAAAATAACTAACCATTATTGAAAATTTGACTAACTATTAAAATTAGAAAGAAATTCAAATAATATTTTTTAGTACAAGTACTTGAAAGTACTCGGTATTCATGTGAATACTAAATCCTTTGTTGCATATAAATGTTTGCTTACAAAAATATAAGAATTTGCATAACTTGATTTAAATCAAGTAACATGAGTATTGTCGGTTTATGACAAGCATGAAGCATAACAAAGGCGAGATGTGCCAGAGTCAGAAGAACCAGATGTGAGAGTCAGAAGAACCGGATGTGAGTTATCATCTGACAGTGACAATACATATGAAGAAGTACCTATGAACCTACTTGAAAGTAAAAGATTGAGAAAGGAAAGAGTTGTTGAGAATCGTTCTCTCACATTATCTTTTCAGCAAGAGGTTCAAGCAAATAATGATTATGATCAGAAGTAGAGGTTCAACGACACGAACACCATAGCAAAAACCATAGACTATGATGAAGAAGTTGTTGTATTCACATTACGAAGGCAATTTGATAGCATCAATCTAAGGGGAGATTGCAAGGCTTAAACATTTGAGGGTGATGTATAAAATATATTAGAAAGGCTATGGGTTCAAGTTGGAATTAATTTGATTAGTTAGCGATAGGATTTGAGTCATGTCTAAGACCATGTGGGCCAGGCCGGCCCATTAGGAGCCCATGTGGGGCATGGACTATGTAGAGTATTTAAAGTTGTTTTTAGTTCATTTGTAAAGCTAGCCAGTTGTGAGAGCTTTCAAAAAAAGTTAGACAGAAAGAGAGAGAGAGATAGAGAGTTTTTTCTTATTGTACCAGATGATTTATTCAATTAATCAATATAATCATGTGCAATTAGAAAGTATTCCTTCTTGTTCTTGATACAATCAACAATTTGATTCCGCTAGAGTGTTGGGTTTTCTTGATATTAGTTTATTCGGAACTTACAAAGTTTTTTTTTTTTTTGAATTATGTAAGGTTCAAATATAATGTACAATTTCGATTAATATAATGTACAATTCGATTTAAATTCCTCCTATGAAGTCTTAGATAAAGGATTTTTGATCCTCTTCAACGCTATAGCATGGGAACCTTTTATATTGAACTAGGGCTGAATTAGGGTTTTAAATCAAAAGGGGACTAAGTTTTTTCCTTATGCAAGGCGGGTACCGCCATTTCTTACGGTGACGGATTTTATGAGTTATAAGGTTGTAAGTGAATGTAAGAAAGTATCAATATTTTTGTCCGTTGTGGTAAGCCTTCACCATTGAATTAGCGACGAGTCAGAAAGGATCCATGAAAAAGTAAACTCACCATCACTAGGAATGGTAATAGGCTCTAAAAAGTAAACCTGTCCCCACTAGGAATGGGGATGAGAGCTGAAAAGCAAACTCACTGTCACTAGGCATGGTGATGAGTTATGAAAAAATAACCTCATTGTTACTAGGAAAGGTGACGAGTCAGTGAGCTACCACTCATGTTTACAACTCTAGCATAACTTTATTTTTTTGAAGCTCATCGCTAGTGCTAATGATTAGTAGTTACCCTTTTTTTATAAGAAAAAAAAAGTTGCCGCTTATGATTTAAGCCCCATAAATCACCTCATTTATGCAAAAAAATTCATAACGTACGTGGTGATCCACATAAACCATAAGTAGAATTGATAAGTGTGAACCATAGTTACTTGCCAACTTTATAGGCCGATGCATACACCTTTTTTGGACATGAGAAAGTGAATACATGAGAACGCAATGGAACCATTGTAGGTGTTTAACCTAACTTAAAAAAAGGGATGATCACGATTCGTTACATTCCGAATTGACTGAGCTAACAAGACTCCCGAATTGAGACGAAAAACATTGCACTTACTCGACACGTCATTTAGCTCCATTGATCTATTCATTCAGGCTGATTGTTTTTCCCATTCTAAGCCATTGAGTTAGATAAATCATTATCATTATTTACTGAAATAGTTCAGAAGTGAGGTTGTTTTTATTAGATTATTAATTTAAACCCGTTGATTGATATCAAGGTATTTGTCGCGGTTTAATGTGCTTAACAATGTGGTTTTAAATGTTTAATCATGCAAAGTCAGTTTACTTTGAGAAGTGTCTGAATTGTAGGTACCTAGAGCTAAACGAAGGCTTTTCGAGAGCTAAACGAGAGTTTGGTAGCACATGGATGGCATGTGAATTGATCATACGAAGAAACAGAAGAAAGTTGGGCTAGGGCGCACATTACGTTCCTTAGGGCGCACTATGCGCCCTCGATAGTGCAACAAGGGTACTACTTAGGGTGGACATTGGACGAAAACCCAAGAAGAAATTCAGGGTAGGGCACACATTATACCCTATGGGGCACAAAGCCATATGTCGACCACCTTAGGGTTTTCCACTCTAAATAAACCTAACCTACTCCAAACAAATTTCATTCACCTCCTATCAAATGTTCAGCATACCAAAGGCAAAACTACGACGTTCCAACATCTTCGAAGCACACTAGCTCATGATTTCAAGATTTACAACAACCACCAATGAAGATGCTATCATGCCGATGAGCGACTAGTTCTCTTGTAACTTCCTCCAAGTGAGCGATTTGTTTAGGGCAACATTAAAACTTTGTTTAGTAATTTTTTTTGGATTTGTTTTTTATTAGATAATGTGGAACAACTTGTGTTTGGTTGATTTAAATGATTTTTTTTTATGTTTCAGTTCTTTGTCTTCTATCATTCGCATTCGGTTTTCTTTACATCCTAAGCGGATTGGTAACTAGGGAGTGGGGTATTTGGCATCTATAATTGAGTAATTGGATTGTACGAGTTAGTATTAAAACATGTCTTCAATTATTACTTCAACTGATTAACCCCAATACCATGTCTATGTGATATCCACTTAACCAAATGAGTTTTGTGTGAACCCTAGAACCCGAGTCCTAGAGGAGGTTGCTTTCCCTAAAACTGATAACTTTCCTAATCAAGTTTCTCAAACCAACTCAAAAGCAATCAAGTTTTTCGAACCAACTCAAAATCCAGGTTTGCTTTAGTACTTTCATAATTTGCAAAACAATTTCCCTAAGGGGAGGACCTTACTTATCCGTACTCGTATAAGCTGTTAAGCGAAAAAATTACCTTACCTTTTATTAGACCGTGACATTTACATCGTTGATAACGGAGAATTGCTAACATATGATTTAATGTGTGTGTTATTTAATTCCCATTAGAGATGCTAATATATACAACTAGCAAAATACCCCGTGCTACGCTGCGGGAACTTGATCGCTACAGACTCGTTTCGTGATAGAATACGGTACCGACACTTGGTATAGCAACTGAATGACATAACTCAAAAAAATCATGATATGACAAAAGCATATCTACACGTAAAATAACACGTTACATTCTAGTAAGGTTCACTCTATGCTATACGGTAGGGAGAATGTACGTTTAAAAGTATTCTATTATGTTAGAATGTTACGCAAGAACTAATCATTTTATTTGCTCATTAAATTTGAATAAAAATTTATATGGAAATGTAAAGGAAAAAAGTTACGTCTTAAGGTTATAACCGAAGGCATTGAGAAACTAAAAAGAAACCCCAAGGTTATAACCGAAGGCATTGAGAAACTAAAAAGAAACCCCGCATCGAGTGATTCCATAGGCGGTGATAATTCATCCATCTCCCAACTCCTCCTCCTAGAGCGTGGCCAGAGCTTGGAAAAGAATATAAGGTTGAACAATAAAAAAACCGAGAGAAAAAGAATGTGTCACGTAAAAAGAAGTTATACATTTCCACCCTTGCCATGATTGGAAAACTAGGACATTCCTTATATATGTATACGCGTGCAACCAACTGATCTGCACTAATTTTGTTTACGGTTTCGATCAATAATACCAATAATATATAACGTACATCGGAGAAGATAAAAAAAGAGCTAATAGCCAGCTGTGGGTGCTATTAAAAGGAGTCGTTTTCGTGGATTACTAATAGGTCCCGACTTCTCAATATTACATGGGAAAAACGGTGTAGTTTTTCTTGTATTGGTGTAACTTAACTTGATTTCTATGTTTTCCTTAGAACTTTCCAGTTTCATACTGGCCCGTCTCCACTGTAATTATAATATATCGTTTGCCCTTTAAAAAAATAAAAGTTACTTATATTCTCTTACATGTAAAGTTGCCGTTAAAAAAATCAGATTAACAACAAAGTTTGTAATTTAAAAGGTCAGCTAGAACAACGAAAAAATATATTTTTCCAAGTCAACTTGACCAACATAGGACAGACTGACAGAGTGTATATGAATATGTCAACTACACAAACATAACGATAAAGTTTACATATCCATAATTTAGTTAAGAATATACTAACATGTATAGAATAGATCCCAGCTAATGTTGTATATATGATATATCAATATCAATTAGCATATCATCGTCCACTTTGTCTCAACCATCATCAGCCACCGGAGAATTAAAAATGAGGATTTTAGTGAACATTGTCACCACCTTTCTCCTCCTCTTCCTTTTTGCTTCTCCGTCCACTGCGGATATCAAATCAATCAAAATCCAATCCAATAACCGGCCTATGATCCTCTTCCAGAAGTTCTGATTCACACAAACCGGTAACATCACCCTCACGGTCTCCTCCGAGTCCATCAACTCCACAGTATGGCCAACTGATCCCACAATGGTAGGTTTCTGGTATGTGCATGGTGGATTCCAACTTCATTACACTTCTTTTCACTTTCCAACATCTCTCCCCTCCGCCTCAGTCTTCGTTCAACAAATCGTACCCTGTGATGTTCCCCGGTGAGTATGCAACCCTGAATCACCCGTCACTATGGACGTCCGCATAGAGATGTTTAACACTGATGATGGAGCTACCACCAACTATCTATCAGTCGGGCTAACGCGGCTCCCGTCTCTTTACTTCATTTTCTCCTCCATTTATTTGTGCTTTTTAGGGTTTTGGATCTTTCTGTGCTTTAATAATCAACTACGTGTTCATCGGGTTCATTTGTGAATGGGTGCACTGCTTACTATGAAGGCACTTAGCTTGTTCAGCGTCGCCGCAGAGAAACATTATGTGCAAGTTACAGGTATAGAATGAAAACCATGTGAGATATTATGTATTACTGATTAACTATTTATTTATACGCCCTGCTTGTGGTATGCGCATATAATATGTATATACGTATGAGCCCTCTGGAAGAAAAAGTGAAAATGCACTAACTTTAATGTTATTTTACTAATTTCGTGAACAAAATGTTAAAAAGCGAGGGACGGTTAATTATGTATCATGTGGTAGCGTTGATAGCCGAAAGACAAGGGGTACATGCGTTAATCGGCTTTTGTCCCAATTGCTGAGTGTTGTGTGCCTTATGTCCAATGCTTGATGCAAAACTACTATCGAGCTGGGATCTCACTCGAAGCAGCCTCTCTATTTCTATAGGTAGATGTAAGGTTGTTTACATCTTACCCTGCTAATTAAAACACTACCTTAACTTTGTTATTGGTGAGATTTAATGATTAACTATTTATATGAGCAAATTAATAGAGGTAAATACAAAAGTTCTTTTTTTTTTATGATAGTGATGTATAAGAGTAAAATCTAATCAAATTATACTTTCTAATTATGATAGTGATATATAAGAGTAAATCTAATAATAATATACTCTCTCTATTCTCTCTAATAACAGGTACTCCTCATGGGTGGAATATGTTGTTTTACATACTTCAGTTCATCAACGGTGTACTTTTGTTTACTGTGATCGTCTTGATTGGTCCTGGGTGGTCTTACTGGTAAACGAAAAAATGGTTTTGATGATTGTGATTACACTTCGGGTTGTGGCTAATGTAGCGTCCATAGTGATTGAGGAAACCGACCCTTTTTACAAAGACTGGGAGACATGGAATCAAGTGTTTTTGTTTGCGGACATCATCTGTTGTTGTGCTATCATTATCCCGATTGGGTGGTCGATCAGGTCATTTTCGAGAACTGATGGGAATGCTGCCTTTTCTATCGCTTGGTTATAAATTATGTGTCCTTCACAAGGATTGGTGTTTTTGTACTTAAAACAAACGACTGTAGCTTATAAGCAGCAGTGGGTGTAGTTAAATTAAATAATAATAATAATAATAATAATAATAATAATAATAATAATAATAATAATAATAATAATAATAATAATATAAAACAAATCAAATCTTTGTCTTAACAATTAACCCATCTTCCTTAGTTTAGGTGAATCATGTTCCGCAACTCAACAACTTAGTCGTCATAAACCACGTCCAAAACTCAAGTTCAGATCAATACAATATATGCCTGGAATGGTTCTCCAATTTACGGTTCTCCTATTTTTAAAGGTTTGCCTTAATAATTTCCAGAAAATGTTGGTTCGATTAAGATAATGTTGGTTCGATTGAGTTTGGAACTCTATGGTTGAAGCTTCTCAATGGACAATTGCTTATGCTGAAGACAACGATGGGAAGGGGTGAAGACCATGGTGGGGGAAGGGGTGGGTCTTACATGATTAAATATTAAATATATAATTTTAGTAATAAAGAGCCCACATTTATATTTTCTACATCTTTAATTGTTTTATCTTTTAGCAATGATTAATTTACGAAAATAGCCCCTCATATGTGATATGACTAAATTACCCTTACACTTAACAAAGATGTCTATCGGAGTTAGTGCTAGGGGATGAAACCAAGGATGAAATCACTATAAAGTGCAAACGTCAGGGGGTTGATTTGTTATAAGATTCTTTTTTGGGCTAAAATGGTTAAACTGGTCAAATCATAGCGGGTAAAACAGTAATATACTCTTTTTTAGCAAAGATGATATTATTTGTTTCTAATTCTACACCATAGTCCACTACGGAACCCATACCCTTTAATTTATGAGAAAGGGTGCCAAGTTATACACCATGATAGCGCCAGGACGAGGCACTTTAATATATAAGAATTATTTATGGGTTATTTTGCAAAATCTCCTAATTCAATATAAAACACATAAGAGTATCCACAATGATATGAACCAACAAATCGTAATCTGTATTGCAACATTAGATTTCAGACACCCTTAAAATATACTCAATCTTCTACAACACCACATCATTTTTCAAAAAGATTTTCAGTATTAAAATGCTATATTGTGTGTGTGGAGTGGGGGGAGCGCAGTTTCACGTTTGAAATGGGTTTGAAATTCCGACGAGGATTACGTTTGAAATGGGTTTGGAATTCCAATGAGGATTAAGGATGACAAGTGTGAGCGAGCTCCACAATGGGGAAGGTTTGGAATTCCGGATTAACCGTGTTATGGATGCTCTAAATAACAATATCTATGTAAGTTCTATACGATGCAAAACCTCATAATTCAAAGTCCAAAATAAACAAACTACAAATGGAAGACAGAGAGTCACATAACAAAGCTTTATAAATCTAAATTACTTAAAACTAAAATATTTGACTTTTTATATTTTTATAAAATAAAAGATGTTTTACAAAACTGTTTAATATTTCATCAAACATGCAACTAAATTTCTTGATTGGAAGAATATTGTTAACGAGAGAAAAGTCAAGGAACTTTAATGTCTTTGATGTACAACCTACACAAAATAAATACAACTCCTTGACATTCTTTGTAAAATAACATAAGTTTTTTTTGGTCAAACTTCATGTATTAAAATACAATGTCATGCCGAGGAAACCTTTCAAACTAAGTGAAGCTTCCTAGTTTGTTTTCTTTTTAACTGCGAATGACACACACATATATATATATATAGGTTTATGTGAGAAAATTTAAAAGTGTGAGAAGGATAAGAAAGATTATAGAGGTGACATGTGTCCTTTTTTATTTTGGTAGTTTAAGGGTATAAGTATAATTTAACTAATAAAATCTAATTATGGAATTAATTTATGCAACCGATTTTTTGCAGTTACTGTAGGAATTTTCGAATTTGAAATAACACCCTTTCTCATAAAAACACCACAACATGTGTATTGAAGGCATACATCTTAGAAAAAACAGAAATATAACTCATAAACATACACTAACTCATAAAAATACTCTAACTCATAAAAACACCACAACATGTATATTGAAGACATACATCTTATAAATAACAGAAATATAACAAAAATAACACCATAACTCATAAAAACACCACAACAGTTATATTGAAGGCACACATCTTATAAAAACACTCTAAATTGAATATAACAGAAATAACACCCTAATATAACGCCAGTCAACACTTTAGTCAGAATCAAAACAGAAATAACACCTTAAATATATAAAAAACATAAATAACTCTATATAAGTATATCAATATGGTACTCATATTAAAGATAAAAAAACACTCGTTATTATGGTGTAATTTTTTTTAAAAAAGAGTTACGTACAAAAAGTTATTAATGTTTAAAAAAGAAGGGGGAACTTTGCATGTGTATTAATGTTAGTTTCTTAACTTAAAAATACTAAATTTACCTTTATACCCTTAATCTAGAAAATTAGTTAGTTAATAGTCAACATTATTTACAGAACTGCCACTATGATCTCAACCATTAGATTATATATCTAATGGTTTAGATTTTTTCTTATCTTTCTCACACTTTTAAATTTTCTCACAATAACCTCACCCTATATATATATATATATAGGGTGGAGTTCTATATTGAATTGAATACTAGCATATTTGTTAACTGGGTGAATAAATCCTGACCATTAATTTACATTATTCAATCTTAAAATACACTCCTCATCAAATCTTGCCATGATTTACACTTGTATATTGATAATCAAGGGCTAGGATTACTTTGTGTATCGATAATCAAGGGCTAGGATTAGTTCATTATTGTTCCCAATCAATGGTGTTGTTCACTAATGAACCTAACCCTATATACATATATATATATATATATATGGGAATTATAGACAGATACCCACTTAAGTTAAGAAAACTCAAGAAAAAACCTCATGTAATAAGTTTTTTGTTTTCTAAAAAATTAGGGAATTTAAGTTACATATTATCGAACGTTTTGTAACAAAAAATGTCGAAGGGATTTTTATAATTTTTTTTAAATTCAATATATATATATATATATATAGGGGAGTGTTATCTTGAGAACGCTAAATATTGTGAGAACCATGAGAACGAATAAGAAACTCAATCAAAACCATTTTTTATTACAATCATCATTTTAATTAAAATACAACATAAAAAAAAAATTATAACATCATTCATTTTCTCCTCTCAAAACCACTCTTATTAAATTTTTTACACATGTGTAAATTTTCTTTATTTCCAAATTCACGTAAATTTAAATGTGTAAATTAAATTTCTAAAATTGTATTCGAATAATAATGACAAGTGTAAAAAGAAATTTTGAATGTCACTTGTTTTTGACTAAGTTCTAGTGGTTTTATCATTCGTTCTCACGGTTCTCGCGATATTTAGCGTTCTCATTTAAACACTCTCCTAATATATATATATATATATATATATATATATATATATATTATATAGGAAGATTGTTGTATGCAGATGCACGCTAATTCTTAGCATCTCTCATTCTTTCTTTATATCTTGTATCTCACAAAATAAATAAAAGTTTCAAGCTTTGAAGTCTCTTGGGTGTTCTGAAGTTTCTTTGGTGTTCAAGTAGGATATTTTTTAAACCCTATCAAAAGTTTATTAATATATAAACTATGATGGGCTAAGACCATAAAGTATTGAATCATAGCCTAAATAACATTCCTTTAAAGAAATGGTCCTAATATTATGAGTAAGTTTTAAAAGGTTAAAACAATAAACTGTCAATGTTAGAATTATAAATTGGAAGAAAAGTGATCTAAGGGAACCTCGTCCGTGTGCTTCCCACTTTTAAGCAAACGCATAGAGAAATTGTGAAGCATGTCACACACACACTAACACACACACACACACACACATATATATATATATATATATATATAAGGTAGGGTTATGCGAGAACCACCTTTATTGCAAGAACCAATGTGAACACAACAAAATAAACTCACTACACCACCACCTAAAACCTAAAAAAACCTAACACCCACCCAAAAAAACCAAAAAAACCTAACCCTCTCTCCTAAGCTAAATGCTAAAAAAACTAAAGCATAAAGCTAAACCCTCCAAAAGCCTAAGAAAAACCTAACCCTCCCCCACCCAAGCTAAATGCTAAAAACTAAACATTAAAGTTAACACCCCCAAACCTAAAAAATTCTAAAGACATACAAATTTTTTTTAAAATATTTTTTATAAAAAGATCGCTGTTATTCATCATAAATTTTTTTTATTTGTGTTTACATTGATCTCTCAACGGTGGTTTCTAATGGATCTCAAAACAAGGATCTTAGTTGAAAAAACTTGGAAACTCACTATCTATCGTCTTGTGATCATCTTTGGGTGTGTATGTGATGTTGATTTTGATTAAATAGTGATCAAAAGTACATCCAAGGGTATTTTCGTCATGGATGTAGAATATTGGTGTCATAGGATAACACAACCTGTACGTATGCACGGTGACATTCATCAAATAGAGAAAGACTAGTCACCTCCCTATGTTACCTTTAGTCAACTCCTATAACCTGACCCCTACACCCCCATCAAGTATCAACCCTCTACAAAAGTAAAAATGTTCTCCATTCTTTCACATTTCAATTGTTTATCTAGAATTTAGAAACCACACATAAAACACCAAATCCGTTCCCCTCTTCATCCCATCTTCTTTAGGAAGTTTTGAAGAGGTCACGAAAATAACACAACACTAATTTCTCCATCGTCGCAAGAACCCGATACGCCGACTCTAACTGATTTGTTTTTGTATTTTACAATTTTTTTAGGGATTTTCTTTGTATTGTCTGCCATTTTTTTATATCTTTTATTAAACATCGCTAAGTATATAATTTCGCTTCTATTGAGGGATTAGTTGTGTGGTTCATATACATATACATGTTTTAACAATGCTACAATAAATGTTATTTTGGGGTTCTCGACGTTATATTGGATGTTTGTGTATCTATAAATGTATTTTTTCCAACTTACTTCTTTTTACCTCAAGTTTGGGCAGTTTTTTTTCAGTTTTTTTTATTTGATGGTGACATAAAACAAGAAAAAGGGTTTTGCGTTGATTTTTAAAAAAGTTGTCATAAAACTATTCTATTAGAAAAAAATGTTACTTTCTAAGACGTAGATATTTCACATGTGTGCTAAGGGAAAACATCTAAAAAGGGGAAAAGTGTTTTGAAATATGTTTTTGTAACATTTATGAAAAACGGGTTCAAAACCCGCTTCGTTTAATAATCAAGCATTCGGTTAAAAGTTCGTTGCGTATTGATTGTGCCGACTATTTTTAAACATCTCATAATTAATAAATATTATAGAAGTTAAAAACCATAATTAATAAATAATAATAATAAGCAAAATAAACTCAAAAATAATAAATAGAGTCGCTGGGTCTCGAACCCGGGTCTCCCGCGAACACACACACATCACACCACTCCGCCATACACATCCTTTGTGATATATGCTTAAACAAATATCACTTAAAGTAAAACAAGGAAAGTCAAAACCTGTAAATCAGCGCGCCCAGAACTCGCAATCGCCGGAAAAACCGAAACTCCTAAAATGTGGCTATTTTCCTTTGACTGAAACGCGTAAACTGATTTCGACATCAGTTATAACCGTTGCCTAACAATCAATTTTAGTCAAAACCGTTTGAAATCATTGACCGCGAATCTTGACCCCAAATTCGAATCCAATCGGCCTGTCCCCCTATAACTACCTACTCAAACTTCTTGTAAACATTTCGCTCAGAACCGCACTCTCTTTCTGAAGTTTTAATTCTTCCAAAGCTCGTCGTCGGAGATCTTCGCACTCGCCGGAATATCGTCGGAATCGCTGATCAGAAAACCGCATTTGTTCTTCAGATGGTATAATTGTCTAAACCTCCTTACTATCTCTTGATTGATAATTCAAATCAATAATCAAAACTGTTAAATCAGTTTATTCAGCCGAAAATCGCAAATCAGGGTCGACGAAACTTGCCGGAAATCTGAAGAAAACTCTCTGTTTTGGTATATCATATTACTTAATCTTTATTTTTCTATTCTATTTCAATCGAGTATAAGTTTGTTGGTCGATTAAGCAAAACAGTCGGGTTCACTGTTCTGTGTTTTTCTTAGTGAAGAAGACGAAGCCTAAGTTGTGTATTAATGTAATTAAAATCGGGTATATAACCGGGTTAGACACACAGTCCAGCGGTGGACTGTGTGCAAATATAAAACACACGTCCCGGGTTCGAATCACGCATGTTTCCGACTTTCTAAAATAAAACCAACATTTTTAAAACCTATTCAGATCAACTCACAGTATATATATAAGAGGAATATAATCCAATAGTTAAGCAGATTAGACACACAGCCCAACTGGTTGGGCTGTGTACACTCGAACCGAAGGTCCCGAGTTCGATTCCGGGTTTCTGTAACCGGTTCGGCCATATTAAATCATTTTTAATAAAAATTAAATAAGGTTAAAGTTAGTTAGTATATATATATAATTAAAACAGAGAATATTTCGGGTTAGACACGTAGCTCAGTTGGTAGAGCTGCGTGCACGTATACGAGAGGTCCCGAGTTCGAACCTCACTCGCCGCCTGGAATACATGCTGTCTCAGACTCGGTCAAACCTGACAAAGTAAAGCCATTTTTTATTTATTTTCGTTTATTTATTTAATTGAAAAATTATTTAAAATACTTAAAAATAAGGTTTTTTTAAAGTTAAAAATTTGCATTAAACTCACAAAAAATAAATCTAAAAATCTCATTAAAGAACACTAATTAAAAATAATAATCTCAAATAAAATTTATTTATTTAATCGAATCATGTCGTTATTATTTAGGTTAGTTTTCCCTCGTCGGTTGAATCATAATATTCTTGCGCATTCATCGTCATCAAGAAACGCATCCACTGTGAGTGAATCTCTACCAATTCCCCGTTTTAATCATGTTTTGGGGTGTATCATGTGTCGTACTATTCTTTTATTTTATTTAAACACTTGTGCATACATCATATCTGTGATCAAATGTGTATCAATTGTTGTGTGAATTATATGTAGATTAAATTTTATCATTTCAGTGCACGCATTTCATTAGGCCCATCAGTTCCCCGTGGGATACGGGTTGAGCATCAGGAGCCTCATTAGATCGGCTCCGTTTGATTGAGCTTTGATCTCAAATACATCATCATTCATGTCATATACTCATCCAAAGTGGTTTGTGATTGTTTATATATATATATATATATATGTTTGCTCACATGTGATTAATGCACGACTTTTCTTTAATAAATAAAACAAGAAATTAGTCCACAATGTTTTGTCAAGGTTCACTCGTCAACTTTTGTTGACCCAAAATCTCCCCCGTTTTACACATGATACAGGTGATCCAGCCGAGACAGGAAACACTTAGGATGGCCTAGAAGAATAAACAAGTTCATGCTTTGGAATAAATTTATAGTTTCATTTTCCTTTGTAATTGTATGAATTTTGTTTTTGGATATTTTAGTTTGTAATTTGAATTTAATAAATATGAAACATCTTAGTAAATATCATGAGCTTTGGTGATAACCGCCCCGACTTTTATTCCGCTGCGGGTCGGGGTGTGACAGATTGGTATCAGAGCTTGTGACTAGGGATATAGGATAGGTTATTAGACCCTTAGAGCCTATACTATAGTTGATTAAATTTTAATTGTTTATGCGTTACATGCAAAATTCATGATGTTTATATGTTTCATGTTTATTTTCACACTCAATCTTATGCAAGCACGCTCACAAATACATGTTATTATGCAATGCTCATCATAAATCATATCCTCATAACATATCATATCTACGAGAGCACACACCTCACGATTTCCATGATTTTTGCAATGATTTTATATTTTTCAAATCACATCAAAGTGAGTTCTCACGACGGGCATGTAGTAACTGGAAGGGTACGAGTACCGGTAGTCGGATCGTCCTGTCTAGGCTAGGCATTCGTATAAATCCAAAATAAAGGACCAGTTTGCCTACCTGGGGACTAACGATGAGAGTACGAAGGACCTATTAGCCAAAGCATGCTATACCAAACGTCGTGTGAACTAACCCCACTTTGAGTTGTCATTGTGTCTACACCTGGACACCCTCCTACCATACATCTCGCAATCATGTTTTACGATTTTCATTCAGGTGGTGCGAGTGTTAACCCGCCGACACCAATGTGAATCCTACCAAGCCCAATAGTCATGGGGGCCCACATGACTACACAGGCAATGGTATGGGGGACACTTGGAGGCCCAAACATAAGCAAACCCAAGACATCCTATGGATGTAGTTAAATTATTGTCAATTATGTTGTTTTTCATTCTTTTTACGACACATGACACCTAGAAAATTCTTAAACTCACAATCTTCCTATATATGTTCCTGTAGATGTCGGCTAGGCAACTACGTGGAGGTAGAAAGTCGGGAAGGTCAAATGAACGCTTGGCCACACAAATTGCTAAACAAATGGCCGCAGTGCTTCTTGACATCGTGCTTCAAGTTCAACAAGCTCTCACCGCAAATCCCATCAACCCTCCCAATCATGAAGACCAGAGCGTCACCAACTCTCCTTCCAAAACTCCCAAGTGCACCTACAAACACTTCAAATCTTACGATCCCCCAAAATATGAAGGGACCGAAGGTGTTACCGCCCTCCTTCACTGGTTTGAAGAAATGGAAAACACTTTCCTCAATTGCGACTGTCCCGAGGACCGTAAGGTACGCTACGCGACTGGAAGACTGTTTGGGGTAGCCCTTACCTGGTGGAACACGGAAAAGGGTAAGTGAGGAGTTGAAGATGCCATGGCCTTAACATGGGAAGAGTTAAGGAAACTCATGAAAAGACGTTTCTGTCCAAGAAGCGAAATCAAAAAGTTGGAAGACGAATTCCACACACTGAAACAAAAGGAAGGAGATCACACTTCCTATAATAAGAGATTTCTCGAGTTGAACCAGATGATCCCTAATTTGTTCACCCCTTGTACCGCTTAGTTGAACATTACATTCGAGGCCTCCCCTCGAAAATTCAAGATTCGGTTTTAAGCACATCGCCTGCAACACTTGAAGCCGCAATGGAGTTAGCTACAGAACTCACTGAAAATCGCATTCGAAACGGCAAGTTCAAATATGAAAAGAAGAAAGCACCCATTGAGACCCCAACTCCAAACCACCCAGTCTCATCCTCGAAGTTTGCTGGTAAGAGGAAGCGAAATGTCAAAAATTTTGCTGTCACTCAAACCAACCCTCCTATCACTGTTGCACCAATCACCCAAATTGCCCCTCCAGCTGCACCATTCAAAAAGCCATATACTGGCCCACACCCAAAATGCAACCGCTGTCAATACCATCACCCTCCTGAAAATCTCTGCCAACATTGCACAAGTTGTGGCCGTGCGGGTCACACCATCCAAACTTGCCGTACCCTTCAACGAATGAATCGCAACCAACCTCTAACCCAAACCCAAAATCAGATAGTGGGCCAAACCCAACAACCCTTACTTCTACCACCTTCACAACACGTAACCCAACCTTACTACCAACCCAACTACCCCATGATGCAACCCATGCGAGCTTGTTTCAACTGTGGGGACCCAAACCACTACAGGAACACATGTCCACGCCTAGTGAACATCATCCATGCCAAGCTCACGCAAACCCGATAAACCAAGCAAACCAAGCTCCCCCACCTGCCAGAGGGAGAGCTTTCAACATCAATGCCAACCAAGCCAGGGCTGACAACAACGTGGTCAACGGTACGTTTCTCATCAATGGTAGTTATGCATCCATATTATTCGATACTGGTGCGGATAAGAGCTTTGTGTCCTTAGAATTTGAACCTATCCTCGACCAACCTCGTGTTAATCTCATCGAATCTCTAACGGTGGAAGTTGCTGACGGAAAACCCGTTTCATTAAATTCTATTACGCAATTGTACTCTCACCCTAAACGATCACGATTTTCCAGTTGACCTTATTCCTATGAAGTTGGGAAGTTTCTATGTTATAATCGGTATCGACTGGCTCAGCCAGCATCACGCTGAAGTGGTGTGCCACGAAAAGTTCATTCGCATTCCTCTTGCAGACGGTCAGACACTACGTATTTTTGGGGAAACCCCTTCGAAAGGACTCAAATTAATGTCCTGCCTTCAAGCCCGAAGATATCTCCGCAAGAACTATGTCGCATTCCTAACTCACGTCGTCAAAAAGGGAAACAAGGAGAGGAAACTCGAAGATATCCCCGTTGTGAAAGAGTTCCCACAAGTCTTTCCCAACGACATTTCAGGACTTCCTCCTGTGCGAGAAGTCGAATTTCGCATCGATCTTGTACCTGGCGCTACACCCGTCGCAAAATCTCCTTATAGGTTAGCCCCATCCGAAATGCAAGAGCTGGCCAGTCAACTGCAAGAGCTGACTGACAAAGGATTCATACGTCCTAGCTCATCGCCTTGGGGTGCACCTGTTCTTTTTGTGAAGAAGAAAGATGGAACATTTCGCATGTGCATTGATTATAGAGAACTCAACAAGTTAACGGTTAAAAATCGCTATCCACTGCCTCGCATTGATGACCTCCTAGACCAACTTCAAGGCGCCACCTGCTTTTCAAAAATCGACCTTCGTTCTGGTTATCATCAGCTCAGGGTGCACGAAGAAGATATCCCAAAAACCGCCTTCCGGACTCGTTATGGTCATTACGAGTTCATGGTCATGCCATTCGGTTTAACCAACACCCCCGCTGTCTGCATGGATTTAATGAATAGGGTATGCAAACCCTACCTTGACCGTTTCGTCATAGTCTTCATCGACGACATCCTTATTTACTCCAAGTCTAAATCCGATCATGAGCGACACCTTCGACTCATCCTTACACTTTTAAGGACTGAAAAGCTTTACGCTAAATTCTCAAAATGTGAATTTTGGTTAGGAGAAGTACAATTCCTCGGACATGTCGTCAATGACAAGGGAATTCATGTCGATCCTTAAAAAATCAAGGCAGTGCAGGAATGGCAAGCGCCAGTACCCCTACTGAAGTTAGGTCATTTCTTGGTTTGGCTGGTTACTATCGACGCTTCATTGCCAATTTTTCCCGTATTGCTGTCCCACTCACGGCCTTGACTCATAAAGGAAAACCCTTCATATGGGAACCTAAGCAAGAGGAGGCCTTCCAAACTCTAAAGCAAAAAACTTTGTGACGCACCTATCCTCACACTCCCTGAGGGTTGCGATGACTTTGTGGTATATTGCGACGCATCAGGGCAAGGGCTAGGCTGTGTACTGATGCAAAGAGGAAAAGTGATAGCCTATGCCTCTAGGCAACTCAAGGTTCACGAGAAGAATTACACCACCCACGACCTGGAACTTGGAGCCGTTGTGTTCGCTCTCAAGATATGGAGACATTACCTCTACGGTACTAAGTGTGAAATATACACTGACCACAAGAGTCTCCAATATATCTTCAACCAAAAGGAGTTGAATATGAGGCAACGAAGATGGGTCGAACTTCTCAACGACTACGACTGTGAAATTCGGTATCATCCTGGCAAGGCAAACGTGCTGGCCGATGCGCTCAATCGAAAAGGTTATGCGAACTCCATTCGCCTTCTATGTTCGCAAATCATAACCGACATCAAGGATCGAATCCGGGCAGCTCAACATGTTTCTGTAACAAAAAATGATGTACGCGATGAGCTATCATGTGGAGCTGAACTCAAAATCGAAACCAAATCCGACGGTATTCTATACTATTTAAACCGCATATGGATTCCTGATCGCGATAACCTTCGTGATTTCCTCATGAATGAGGCGCACAAAACCCGATACTCTGTACACCCAGGAGCCGACAAGATGTATCAAGACCTACGATACACCTACTGGTAGCCTGGCATGAAAAAGGATATCGTTGTTTTTGTTTCCAAGTGCCTTACCTGTTCCAAAGTAAAAGCTGAACATCAAAGACCTTCAGGACTTCTAGTCCAACCCGAAATACCTGTATGGAAGTGGGAAAACATAACCATGGATTTCATTACCGGGTTACCTCGCACCTCCAGTGGGTATGACACCATATGGGTAATAATCGATCGTCTTACAAAGTCATCTCACTTCATTCCGATTCGCGAGGACTTCAAGAACGAGAAGTTAGCTCGTATCTACATCAGCGAGATCGTAAGCCGTCATGGTGTACCATTAAGCATCATTTCATACCGTGATGGTCGTTTCACTTCACGAACATGGCGAGCCGTACAAACCGCCTTGGGTACACCATTAGACCTCAATACCGCTTTTCATCCTCAAACTGATGGTCAATCTGAACGCACCAACCAAACCCTTGAAGACATGCTGCGAGCATGTGTCATAGACTTCAAAGGGAACTGGGACCATTAGTGGAATTTTCGTACAACAATAACTATCATTCAAGTATCGGCATGGCTCCTTTCGAAGCTTTATATGGTCCGTAAGTGCCGATCTCCAGTATGTTGGCACGAAATTGGGGAAGCGCAAATCACCGGTCCAGAATTGATTCAACAAACAACCGACAAGTTCCTTCAAATTCGAAACAATCTTCTAGCGGCTCAAAGTCGTCAAAAGAGTTATGCTGACAAACGACGAAAGCCCTTGGAGTTTGACATTGGTGATCAAGTACTTTTAAAAGTATCATCGTGGAAGGGAGTGGTTTGTTTTGGCCAGAAGGGCAAGCTAGCACCACGCTACGTAGGACCTGTCACACCCCGACCCGCAGCGGAAAAGGTGATCGGGGCATGATTGGGTTATCATCAAAGCTCATGACATTTATTATGCGTTTCATATTCATTAATACAATTTAATGGAAATTTACAATAAATGTTACAACATGTTCTAACTATCAATCTAAGCTTCTTTGTTCTCTTCTAAGGCATTTCCTTTGTTTTCCTTGCTTCAACCTGTTCACCTGTATCATGTGTAAAAGGGTTTTTGGGTCAACATAATGTTGGCGAGTGAATCCTATGGAAAACGTTTGAACAAGTTTATTTAAATTGATTATGAAATATGTGCACAACCAAACATGAGTAAAAATAGATGTAAACTTATTCATAGGATATTAAATAGAATACACATGAACAATAATGGAACATTTAGAGGCACGCGTTGCTCAACTCGTCTCTCACGAGGAACTGATGGGCCTAATGAATGAATTGCATAACATGATAATATAAATGACACAACTACAAACAATATAAACTCTATGATACACACATGAACAATAATGAATTGGTTTTGAGGCACGCGTTGTTCAACTCGTCTCCCACGAGGAACTGATGGGCTTAATGAATGAATTCCATATAATTTGACAAGATGAAATATGTAATTACAACAATATACACAATCTAAATTTAGATCACGATATGGTATGGCACAAGTTTAAATAAACGAGTTAATTATTTTTATGACACATGACACACCCCAAAACGTGTAATTTAAAAGGGGGAGTTGTAAGATTCACTCACAGTGGGTGCGTTCGGTTGATGATGTTGAATGCACGCGAAGTGGTTTTAACCACGAGTAACCTAGATAAATCGCATTATGGTTTGGTAAGTAAACGGATTTTATTAATCTATTTTAGTAGGATTGTTGGGTGTATTTTTGTGAGTTTGAGGCTATTTTCTAACCTTAAAAATGTTATTTTTAAGTATTTTAAATTGATTTTTAATTAAAATAATTAAATAAAAAAAAATAAAAAATTTGACTTTTGCTACTGTTGACCGTTGACTTTGACCGGTTGACCGTTGACTGACCGTTGACCGGTTCGTGGGCGAATATAAGTGCGCTGAGTGAGGCTCGAACCCGAGACCTCCCGTACGCGTGCACGCAGACCTACCAACTGAGCTACGTGTCTAACCCGTTATATATCTGTTTTTAATTATATATATATATTAATTATGTTAAACAGAAATCCTTTATTTTTAAAAACGATTTAATTTGATTCGGACGGTGCGCTCCACTGGTCTCGAACCCGGGACCTGTGGCTTAGACTAACACACAGTCCACCGCTGGACTGTGTGTGCAACTTGTTAACTTAACTGATTTTTATTATACTTAAACACAAACTGAACATTCCCTTTTCTGTCTTATTTTAAAAAAATAGATAATTGTCCGAGTCGGTGCAGCAGCCCGGACTCGAACTCGTGACCTGAGATATAAACATACACACAGTCCACCACTGGACTGTGTGTCTAACTTGGTTATTATTCCGGTTATTAATATACTTAACATATAACAGTGGGACTCCGGTTCGGTTAATAAAAAAAAATCATTTTTATTAAGGCCGCGTGTGTGGAACAGGATTCGAACTCGAGACGTTAGTGTTTATTGTGCACACAGTCCACCGCTGGACTGTGTGTCTAACCCGAGTAATTTCTTGATTAAAATTAAACTTATGAGTTACAGGTTCATCGTCTTCTTCATCGGATTTTAACCAGAGTGACGACTGACTGGTTCGAAGTGTTGATTCAGGTTTCTTTAGCGTTTTAAGATTAGTTACAGATGAGGTATAAGTAAAAAGAAAAGAAAATAGGCGTGAGGTATACCGACTAGCTTTCCTCTGTTTTCCGGCAGAACTCCGGCGACAGAAATCCCTTCCGGCGACGAGTGTCTTGCAGCAGCGAGCCTTTAGAAAGTTTGAAAAAGGTATGGGTGACTTCGGTATAAGCTTCGGGGGTTCAATAAGGCTCGGAAATGGAGAAAACCGGTTTTCCAGCGACGAACAGAATAATTCCGGCGAGTGAGTTTTCGCCGAGAAAGGGTGCGGTTTTGAGCGAAAAGGTTTGCAGAGGATCGAAGGGGTATTTATAGGGCAAATCGTCGATGTATTTGGCCCGATTTCCAACTGGATTCGTCGGTTATGAAAAGTCCGGCGATTATGACTTTGGTCGCGGACTCAAACATCGGTTATAACCGATATGGCGTTTATGATTTACGTTATAACGGAAGTTGTCGTTAAAACTCGCGAGATTGCCGGGATTTCCGACGACTGAACTTTTGGGCGCCGGTTTTGAATTCGTAACGTCATGATATCAATTAAATGATTCTAATATTTAACAAATAACATCAGTGGCGCAGTGGTTCAAGTGTTATGTGTTAAATCTGTTTGTTGACCGGTACTGACCCGGGTTCGAAACCCGGCAGAGCCAATGTATTTTTATTTTGCGTTTTTAACAGTTTTTCGAAAACTAATTATATATTCCCGTATTATAATTGATTATGTATCGTTTAAAATTATTTTGGGCATTTAGTTCGCAACGAAAATTTTAACTGACTGTTCGGTTGATAAACGGAGCGGGTTTGGTAAATCCGTTTTTGACGGATGTTACAGTAGGACCTTTCAAGATACTCGAAAAAGTAGGTCCTGTAGCATACAAGCTTCACCTACCAGAAGAGCTCAACAGAATTCATCCCACATTCCACGTATCAAACTTGAAAAAGTGCCTTGCCGATGAAAACCTCCACATTCCTCTAGAAGACATTCAAGTCGATGAATTGATGCACTTCGTTGAAAGACCAGTAGAAATCATGGATTTCGGAGAGAAGCGTTTAAGGCGAAGTCGTATTCCAATTGTCAGGGTACGTTGGGAGTCGAAACGAGGACCCGAGTTTACTTGGGAACGTGAAGACTCAATGCGCGAGAAATACCCGCATCTTTTTCCGGTTACCACTACTACTTAAATTTCGGGACGAAATTCCTAAAAGTAGGGGATACTGTAACATTTATGAAAAACGGGTTCAAAACCCGCTTCGTTTAATAATCAAGCATTCGGTAAAAAGTTCGTTGCGTATTGATTGTGCCGACTATTTTTAAACATCTCATAATTAATAAATATTATAGAAGTTAAAATGTAACATTTGTATAAATCAGGTCTCCAAAACCCGCTCCGTTTTGTAATCAAATACCAAGATATGAAATTACATTAAGTATTTATGAGTATTTCGAGTTTAAATGTTACATAATTAATATATAAACTAATCTATAAAAATTAAATTGGATAAAAAGTTAAAATAAAATAAATAAAAAACATTGTAGCGGACCGGACTCGAACCCGGGTCAATTGCCTTCAACAACTTATCCTTCCGTCTTCAAACCACTCCGCCACCAATTGTTTTCTGTTGACATTAGGAAAACAATTGAGTTTTATACGCAAACACGAAGTAACGGTTAGTGATATCTGAATAACGGAAACCGGCAAACTGAACGTTAAATCTTTTCGATTTCTTTTGGCTAACTTATAACCGATGAATATCGGTTTCTAATTGAGTCCTTATTGAATGAACTTAAAGATTTCATCACTTTCGGTAATTGTAACCGAAAATGTACCAAACTCTGATTTAATCCTAGTCCTGATCATTTGCGCGAATCATAACTATCACATCAACACTCAATTTCATTTTCGTAAAGATTCGGAACCGTAAAACTCTCTGAATTCGATCGCCGGAAATTTTCTGCAACTCACCGGAAAACCGGGACTTGCATTTTCACGGTAAATTCTTCGACTCGTTTTGTTTAAATCATGTGATTAGTCAATCTCTAACACAATTCCATCATCAGAACCGATCTTAGCCAACATTTATCGGAAATCCCATTTTCGCCGGAAAGTTCCTGAAATTGCCGGAGTTTCACTGTGAAAGGGGTAAGACATCCTACACTTCATTTAAACCTTGTTTAGATGATTTAATTCTATAAATAATCGACCTACACTGTTAATTGCTTCAACAGTCGGAGCTCAATTTCTGTACCGACAAAGCTTTCGCCGGATTTCTGTGTTTATCTTCAAACGGTAAATCCTAGTCTTTAAACTCTTTCCATTCTTTACTATTGAATTACTATTAGTGTTTAAGATCTTTGAAAGTCGCGAAATCAATCTTAACCAGTTGAAATACACTGACAGTTTAATCCGATGAAGAAGATGAACTTGTTTCAGAATATAAGAGTAATTATAATTCGGATATTTAACGGGTTAGACACACAGTCCAGCGGTGGACTGTGTGCAAAGTTTATATACGTGTCCCGAGTTCGATCCTTACTTCACACACACTGCGTAATAACATACCTTTTTATTCATGAACTAACCGGGTTGGATCGAGTAGTTGTTAAGTATAATATAATTCAAGAATATAACCGGGTTAGACACACAGTCCAGCGGTGGAATGTGTGCAAAACAAACTGCACGTCGCGCGATCGAGTCCCGTCACAAGCACCGGTTCAATGAGATTAAAACGTTTTGCAAAATAAAGGAATTTTCGGTAAATTCGAATAAGTGTATAAATATAATTAAAACTGGACTTCTAACAGGTTAGTCACGTAGCTCAGTTGGTAGAGCTACGTGCGCGTGAACGGAAGGTCACCGGTTCGAATCCCGCTCGGCGCAAGTATTCCCGCTGACCGAACCGGTCAACGGTCAACGGTCAAACAGAAAAAAAAAATATTATTTTTTTTAAATATTTATTTGTTTAATTTAAATTAAAAATCAATTAAAAATACTTAAAAATAACATTTTTAAGGATAGAAAATAGCCATAAACTCACAAAAATATATCTAAAAAATCCCATTAAAATCTTTAATAAAATCCATCCATTTAATATATTTTTCCCATTATTATTTAGGTCAGTGATTCCTCGTTGACTCGCTTCGTCTAAATCGTGCGCATTTCACCAACTCAAATCCAACGCACCCAATGTGAGTGAACCCTTCAAATTCCCCGTTTTAAACACGTTTTTGGGGTGTATCATGTGTCTTGTTCATTTACTTATTATAACTAAGTTATTGTGCGTATATCATATCAGGACATGTGTGTTAGTTGTTGCTGATAAGTAGTTATTATTGTATGCAAATTATTATTTCAGTACATGCAATTGCTGAGGCCGTAGCTCCCCATCCATCGAGGTTGAGTTTGATCCCCATTTTATTATGCGGTTGATCAGGGCGTGCCCGCACGATCGGCTCCGTTTGATTGAGCCTTGATCGGTCATTTTATTTACATTTCAATACATGCAATACGCTCGGCTCCGTTTGATTGAGCCTTGAGTGCACAGTTCAATTTACATTTCCAGTTCATGCAATACGTTCGGCTCCGTTTGATTGAGCCTTGAGCGCACAGTTCAATTTACATTTCTAGTTCATGCAATTCGGTCGGCTCCGTTTGATTGAGCCTTGATCTCACAGTTCATTTATGTTAATTATCATATGATGTTAGTATGTTCATGTATGCTATCGATTGTTAATGTATGTTATAATTGTAACTGATGTTGCCATTGCTTGATTTCATACATATGCTCTTTTATGATTATGCACAATATTTTATTGATAAACTAACCAGAAAATCATTATTAAATGTTTATCTATAAGGTTCACTCGCCAACTTATGTTGACCCAAAAACCTCCCATTTTACACATGATACAGGTGAACCAGCAGCAGCTAGGAACACGTAGGACCTGGATTAGAAGAAATAAAACGATTTAGTATTTGGATTATTATGTTTGGTTATTTTCCTTGTAATGAATGAACATGTTTGAATGTTTGAGAAATGTAACTTTGACTTCATTTAATTATGAAACATAATAGTAAATGTCATGTGCTTTGGTGATAACCCAATTATGCCCCGATTCTTATTTCCGCTGCGGGTCGGGGTGTGGACATAAAAACCATAATTATTAAATAATAATAATAGGTAAAATAAACTCAAAAATAATAAATAGAGTCGTCGGGTCTCGAACCCGGGTCTCCCGTGAACCCACACACACATCACACCACTCCGCCACACACATCCTTTGTGATATATGCTTAAACAAATATCACTTAAAGTAAAACAGGGAAAGTCAAAACCTGTAAATCAGCGCGCCCAGAACTCGCAATCGCCGGAAAAACCGAAACTCCGCAAATGTGGCTATTTTCCTTTGACTGAAACGCGTAAACTGATTTCGACATCAGTTATAACCGTTGCCTAACAATCAATTTTAGTCAAAACCATTTGAAATCATTGACCGCGAATCTTGACCCCAAATTTGAACCCAATCAGCCTGTCCCCTATAAATACCCACTCAAACTTCTTGTAAACATTTCGCTCAGAACCGCACTCTCTTTCTGAAGTTTTAATTCTTCCAAAGCTCGTCGCGGAGATCTTCGCACTCGCCGGAATATCTCCGGAATCGCTGATCAGAAAACAGCATTTGTTCTTCAGACGGTATAATTGTCTAAACCTCCTTACTATCTCTTGATTGATAATTTAGTTGCTCAAATCAATAATCAAAACTGTTAAATCAGTTCATTCAGCCGGAAATCGCAAATCAGGTTTGACGAAACTTGCCGGAAATCTGAAGAAAACTCTCTGTTTTGGTATATCATATTACTTAATCTTTATTTTTCTTTTCTATTTCAATCGAGTATAAGTTTGTTGGTCGATTAAGCAAAACAGTCGGGTTCACTGTTCTGTGTTTTTTTTAGTGAAGAAGACGAAGCCTAAGTTGTGTATTAATGTAATTAAAATCGGGTATATAACCGGGTTAGACACACAGTCCAGCGGTGGGCTGTGTGCAAATATAAAACACACGTCCCAGGTTCGAATCACGCATGTTTCCGACTTTCTAAAATAAAACCAACATTTTTAAAACCTATTCAGATCAATTCACAGTATATATATAAGAGGAATATAATCCAGTAGTTAAGCAGATTAGACACACAGCCCAACTGCTTGGGCTGTGTGCACTCGAACCGAAGGTCCCGAGTTCGATTCCGGGTTTCTATAACCGGTTTGGCCATATTAAATCTTTTTTAATAAAAACTAAATAAGGTTAAAGTTAGTTAGTATATATATATAATTAAAACAGAGAATATTTCGGGTTAGACACGTAGCTCAGTTGGTAGAGCTGCGTGCACGTATACGAGAGGTCCCGAGTTCGAACCTCACTCGCCGCCTGGAATACATGCTGTCTGACCGGTCAGACCCGGTCAAACCTGACAAAGTCAACCCATTTTTTATTTATTTTCGTTTATTTATTTAATTGAAAAATTATTTAAAATACTTAAAAATAAGGTTTTTTTTAAAGTTAAAAATTTGCATTAAACTCACAAAAAATAAATCTAAAAATCTCATTAAAGAACACTAATTAAAAATAACAACATGTCGTTATTATTTAGGTTAGTTTTCCATCGTCGGTTGAATCATAATATTCGTGCGCATTCATCGTCATCAAGAAACGCATCCACTGTGAGTGAATCTCTACCAATTCCCCGTTTTAATCATGTTTTGGGGTGTATCATGTGTCGTACTATTCTTTTATTTTATTTAAACACTTGTGCATACATCATATCCGTGATCAAATGTGTATCAATTGTTGTGTGAATTATATGTAGATTAAATTTTATCATTTCAGTGCACGCATTTCATTAGGCCCATCAATTCCCGTGAGATACGGGTTGAGCATCAGGAGCCTCATTAAATCGGCTCCGTTTGATTGAGCTTTGATCTCAAATACATCATCATTCATGTCATATACTCATCCAAAGTGGTTTGTGATTGTTTATATATATATATGTTTGCTCACATGTGATTACAAGAAATTAGTCCACAATGTTTTATCAAGGTTCACTCGCCAACTTTTGTTGAACCCAAAATCTCCCCCGTTTTACACATGATACAGGTGATCCAGCCGAGACAGGAAACACTTAGGATGGCCTAGAAGAATAAACAAGTTCATGCTTTGGAATAAATTTATAGTTCATTTTCCTTTGTAATTGTATGAATTTTGTTTTTGGATATTTTAGTTTGTAATTTGAATTTAATAAATATGAAACATCTTAGTAAATATCATGAGCTTTGGTGATAACCCAATTATGCCCCGACTTTTATTCCGCTGCGGGTCGGGATGTGGCAGTTTTATAATAACATAATTGTAATAGACCAATTCGACCTTCCATGTTGTGTTTACGCAAATGACTAGTTTAATGTATATAAACTAGTTGACTTGGGTTTAAACCTTTTAAATCATTCCACATCAGAATGTTTGGTTAAATAACCCATATCCAACGAGGCTTCGCACTCGGAAGGGTATAAACCACATTCTAATAGATCAACTCTTAATCTAGCGAAACCAAATAAAATTTTAAGAAACGTGTCAAGTAATATAACTTACCAAATGACTTGTTAACATTCTAACATATATATATATATATATATTTCATTCTGGATTTCATATAATCGTGCCTAGGATATATAACTTGAAATACAGGTTTGCTTCAATGAACTTTTTTTTAGTAGAATATTTGCTAAGCAAAGGTAAATACCTTTCGCCTAGTTTTATTTAAAAACTTGGGATACGACATTAGTCGCTTGGAGTGGCTATTATATAAATGGGCAAATACTTTCATAAATGTAAGAATCCGGTTTAATCCGTGTTGCTAGAATAACATTAAACACGGGGGGTAATGGTACCATGTCCGGACGCCCCGACTCATCAACTAGTATTGACCATATAAAATATGCGCAGGGTAGTAGGCATACACCCAGAAGACGTATTAAAGATGGTGTGTACCATAATCACATACCGACAGATTTCTGATACCCAACTGTATTGAAAAGTATGTAAAATTTGTGACAAGAAATCTATCTTAAAGAAATACTAAATGATTAACCTACAGGTGATCATAATATGTATGAAATGAGTTATGAAAATGATTTTTGAAATCAGTCGGTTAATTGTATTTACCGGCGAAAGCTAACGTATTTTCAAAAGATTAAACTGTAGGTAACAAACTCTGAATATAGGGTGGAATGGTTCGGTCAAAGTAAAAGCCTTGGAATTTGCAACTCCTCTGCTTATCGGATCCTACTTGTGAGATATTTTATCGAACGACTTATAAATTTAATTTAATAAATTTAAAATTTTAGTGTTATTACTTTATCATTCTATCTTCCGCTGCATATATGTGAAACTATTATCAATCATCACGTATAAATCCACCGACCATGCTCACCGAAAATCTAGGTGTGACACCTAATTTAGTTTAACTAATGCTTATATTGTTCATATTTAAGGGGAGATTAGCTAACCGTACTTAATGAAAGGCCCTGTCAATCAATACCTAACAAAACTTCTTATAAGGCCACTAGGTGTGGGGGCCGTCCCAGGCCCGACGAAGCCCCCCAACACCGCGCCGGGTGGTCCGGCATCGTCGCGGGCATTCGCAGGGGGATGTTGGAGACGGGCTGCATGTGTTTGAAAAACTAGTCGTTGCCGCACACCAGCTCAAGATTCCGTCAACCTTCTTCCACCAGCTCCGTCGCCGCACACGGCGGTGTCACCACCACCACCGCTGCCGCCGGCTGAAACAACGGTGGGTGGTGTGAATTTTGGGTCAGATGGGTTGAAGAAAAAGAGGGGAAGATCGAGAAAGTACGGACGGGAGATTACCACCACCGCTGCCACCACCACCCCCCCGGCTGAAACAACGACGGTGGCGCCGGCTGAAACAACCACCACAGTCAGGGGAGAAGTTCTTGTAGGATAAAATGGAGTTTGTGAATATTTTTTTTGTGGTGGGTATAACCTAGATCTTTGATCAATTTATGGATTTTTTTAAATTAAAAAGAAAAATAAAAAAGCTAGGTGGGGTCGGGTCGTCATCCATTTCCAAGCTTCCATCACTGGAGGCGCGTCATCCAAGGTCTCTGACGCGTTTGCTGACGTGACGGGTCGTCCTGAAGAGAGGCATGTCACCCACACCATGTAGCCTAATGAAAGGCCCCAGGTGTCTCCGTAAGTTTTATTTTCTTGCCATAACTTCATTTTGTTTATTGCTATTATAATTCGCACACTTCAATTTTATTTATATATATAGTAAGTTAGAAACTAGTTTATTACATTGCTTGTGAATAAAAGAAATATAATTAGCTATAATAAAATTTAGAATTATAAAATGATATTTTAAAGAATAAATTAGTTAGTAATAAAATTTGGTATTATAAAACGATATTTTAAAGGATAAAATATGACTTAACAAGTGTAGTAAGAGAAGCCGTAAAACATATACCGAGTTCATATAATTGTAACATGTGACACAACCTATTATTTATGTATTAGTTATAAATATTCATGTTTATATTTTAAGAGCCCCTGTTAGTTGCATATGGGACCCGAAATTTTCAGGGCTGCCCTATAATAATAATAATACAAATGAGATTGGTGACTTATTGGCAAAGACAAAACATTTAGATTGTTCGTAGTCATTGGCGTGGGGCTCTCAACAATGCCGACACACCGCCCCGGGTGATGTCGTGGGCACTAGCATCAAGAACAAACCATCGCGTGGGGCGATGATTTGTGGTGACGTGGAGGTTGGTTGACAGTGGCGGATCTAGAAAATCCGCATAGGGATAACATTTCAATGAAAAGGGGTAACGAAATCGGAAAAATGTTAAATTTTTCCAAAATTTACATTACCGTCGGAGTGTCAAGGGGCAACGCATGTTACCCCTTCTGTCACTCTAGGTCCACCCCTGGTTGTGAAGTTTGGTTTTATTTTTTAATTGTTAATTTCTTTTGTAACACCCACTTTCACCCTGTGTATTTTTAGGTTTGCTCCATCTGCTGACATAACAACCATATATCGTTTGAGGCCATCGTTTGAGGCCATCCCTTCAAACCTTTCACTTCTTAGAAACAAAAAAAAAGATTTAAAAGTCTTGAATGCAAGTTTCACATGAAGATTAAAAAGAATTTGTCTTAAAAAAATAATAGTAAGCCAAATATTGACTATGCAATTGAAAAGTCAACTAGACCAACGTAAGTCACTATACCAAAATAACGACCAAGTATTATTTCCATAAGTCAACTAGACGAACATGACGACAGAGTATACATACATAAGTCAACTATATCAAAATAACGTCCATAAACTTGACCAACACGTATAGATCCCCGCTTATCTTGTATATATCGATTAGCATATCATAGTCCACTTTGTCTTAACAATCATCAACCACCAGCAGGTTTAAGAATGAAGGTTTTCGGGACAACTGTCATCACCGTTGTTCTCCTCTTTCTTTTCATTGATCCGTCCACCGCAGCGATCAAATCTATCAAGATCCAATCCGATAACCGATCTGTGATCCTCTTGGGGAAGTTCGGACTCACACATTATGGTAACCTCTCCATAGCGATCTCCAACTTGTCGGTCAGTGATCCAGTAGCATCCCTATATGATTCATCAGTCATTGGTTTCTTCCTTCTCTCGGATGAAACACTGATCGAACTTGTGTTAGAAGGTCAACGAAACCCCAATTTCTGCGTCCGGGATACCCACTTAGTCCTTTACCTGTTCACTCTCCGAGATATCTCTGATCCTCAGTCTTCCTTTCACAAATCATACTCTGTGACCTTCTCTAATGAGTATGCACTCTTCTATGCCAACTGCAACCCCGGGTCCCTCATCACCATGGATGTCCACACGGAGATGTACAACATCGATGATGGAGCTACCAAAGATTATCTATCAGCCGGGCTAACGCAGCTCCCATCTCTTTACTTCATTTTCTCCCTCATTTATCTGTGCTTTTTAGGGTTTTGGATCTCTCTGTGCTTTAATAATCAACAATGTGTTCACCGGGTGCATTTGTTAATGGATGTGTCGCTTACTATGCAAGCGCTTAGCTTGTTTTGTGCAGCCGAGGATAACCATCATGTGAAGGTTACTGGTACTCCTCATGGGTGGAATGTTTTGTTTTGGATATTTCAGTTCATCAATAGTGTACTTTTTTTCAATGTGATCGTCTTGATTGGGGCTGGATTGCCTTATTTGAAACCGTCGTTGCATGCAAGGGAAAATATAGTTTTGATGATCGTGATCACACTTAAGGTTTTGGCTAATGTGGCTTCGATGGTGATGAATGAAACCGGCCCTTATAATAAAGATTGGATGATTTGGAGACAAGTGTATATGTGGTCGGACACCATCAGTTGTAGTGTTATCATCTTACCCGTTGGGTGGTCGATTATGTTGTTGACGGAGCGTTCTAAGACTGATGAGAAATCTGGTAGAAATTTGACTCTATTTGCTCGGCTCTTTCGCTTGGTTGTCTGTTATTTATTTTTCACAAAAGTTGGTGTAATTGCACTTATGGACATTACAACTTATGAGTACCAATGGGTGTCTAATGCAGTAGAGGAAGTAGCGGCCTTGTGTTGTATTTGGTGATGTGTTACATGTTCAGGCCAGCTGAGAAAAGCGAGTACGTTGTTCTTGACAATGAAGAAGCAGCCAAGATGGCTAAGGGATGAAGAATTTGAGCTTTGAAGTTGCAATTTGCAAACTGTGTGATACATATATGCTTGTACTTCGATGTTTTATTTTTATTTTTTTCGAAAAGGGGTATGGACCTTTGACCCGCTTCCCTTGGGGTACTTTCTTGAACATCATTCGCAAAGGGCTTGCCATAGAAGCGTCATCTTGATCTTAAAATTTATGTCATGTATAAGTTAGTTCTGAAGTGAAAGATGCCAAGAAACCGCCCATGACAATGTACGCTGAAAGATGTTCAAGAAAGCATCCACTTGTTATTTAAGGTGGGCATGTATGTATACCCATTTATGAAAAAAAATCCTTGAACTTCAAGTTATTTTGGTATCATTAAATGTACATGTATATGTATATATCATCTCACCTCGTTTCATTTTTCACTAATTTTTGTTTCAGTTACTGTTCCTTTGGTTGCAATGTTCATTCTGGAGTAATATCAATGTATCATTTTATTCATGATCCTGTACTGCATCTTCTTGTGTCACATGCTTCTTTTTCTTTTCCATATACCCTAATCTTTAGCAAGAATATCTTTGCACATAATTTGAAACATTTGATGCACGGACCGACAATACGGTGCATTAGATTATTGAAACTGAAATATGAATCACGAATGTTCAAATATTAAACGACGATGTCCAAATTAAATCAACAAACAAGAAACATCCCTTGGCAAAGTTTTATAGATCAAAACTTTCTAGAACTAAACCCATTTTAAATAAACAAATTTAAGAATTTTGATACTTTATATAGCAAATTACAGTTTTATACACCTGTTCGATGTTTTTATAAATATGCAACTAAATTTCTTGGTTGGAAGAATATTCTCATAAATTCTTAAATACAAACAACCTACAAACAATAATACTGACTTTCTTGGACAACATAAGGCGTTCAAGTGTTTGTTTGTCAAACGGTTCTCTTTAACATATGCCTTAATACAATCAATGACTCACTATGAAAAACTTTCAAATTAAGATTTTAAACACAAACAACAAGGAGCAAATGCCACTACCGTAACTATAAGTTCAAACTGAGATTTTAAACAAACTTCTTCAAAGACACAAATTGAAACTAAAATCCCACAACTGAGTCTTAAATTTAATGGGGTTAAACAGCCTCCTAATTTAAAGTATGTACATAGTTTAAAAAAGATCAAGAAGGCAAAATGCGTTCCACATGCATATGTAACCATGGAGCTCTTTTACGGTTAAGTTTGATTGACGGTTCGACGGTTTGAACCAACTTTTATTATTAATGATGATAATACATATTTTTACATAAATCAGACACATTTTAAAAGTGGAAAAAAATATGTAAGTAATAAAATAAAACGGTTGTTTCAAGTTCCAAGCTATTCCCAATCGTTAAACACATGAACCTAACCCTAGATCCATAAGGGTAGTAGATTTGGAGGCCTCATTTTACCAACCTATATATGACCAAATCAGCATATCTACTTCGGTTTGGACGATCAGTCCATAACTTAACTAGCATTAGACTTGTGATAAAAAATTATTTATGTTAACTTAGAAACATTTTTCACATTACCTAATTTGGCAATAGTTGTACTTACAATTTGACACCAAAATTTGGGTTTAGACCTCAAGTAATGGTGTGATAGCTAACATGACGTGTTTTTAAGTGTTTGAAAGATAATTTAAAATCAAATTTAACAAATATTTAATGAACTTTTTTTTATCTATACGTAATGTATACATACAGTTCGATTGGCGGGATTGAGCCTCCAAATCTAAACCGAAATTCACAAGCCCATAAATATGTAAACACAACGACAAATATCGATAAGTCATAAGTCACCACTGAAACTTGAGAAAACACAAAAAAATTATGTCGAAATGTAAATCAACTTAAGTTTATATCGACACGTAAATAAAAAATAAAGACGTAAAACTCGATTAAAAAGTTTTAGAAAGTTTACGTGTTAAAGTCAATGCTGAAAATTAAATGTTAAAATTAGGAAAAAATACAAAACCTTAAAAAGACAAAAAAACCAAAAAAAACACTGTTAATCCAACTTTCAAATGTATATATGTATAGTATATAGATTCCTACAAAGTGTCATAGTCCACTCCGTCTGAACCATTTGATCCAACGGTTCAGATTCCACTCACATATCTATTTAAGTCTTATATCCGAATTTCCCACCAACGTAAAATGAGAATTTTCGAGACTGTCACCGGTGTTCTCCTCCTCTTCTTCCTTTTCACTGTTCCATCTACTGCGGATATCAAATCCATCAAAATCCAATCCGATAACCGACCGATCATCCTCTTGCAGAAGTTTGGGCTCACACATAGAGCTTATATCACTGTAGCAGCCTCCTCCGTGTCGGTCACCTCCACGTTATCGCCGCCTGATCTCTCGCGCCAAGGTGTATTCCTTCTCTCGGAAGAATCGGTGCCCGAAGTCCTGCTTGAATTTCAACAAAACCCTGATTTCTGCATACTGCGTTCCAAGTTCGCCTTACTTCTTTTCACGTTCCTAGATCTCTCTCCTAAGCGGTCGTTCAACCGTTCGTTCCCTGTGATGTACCCTAGTGAGTACTCGTTCTTCTTCGTTAACTGCGACCCGGGATCGCTTGTCACCATGGACTTCCGAACAGAGCTGTTAAATACTGATGGCTAAGCTACCTAGGGTAGATCAATCGTTTTGAGGCGTTTTTAAAAAGTGATTATTTGTTTATCAACGTTGTACGTTATCTGGGTTGCTGACAATAATGAACTATAAGTTTATAGTTTACAAAGTTTTTTTTTCTTTTTTTTTTTATGTGTTTAGATTAAGTTTATTTACCTATCTTTACTCTATGTAGATAGCTATCTTATAGCATGTGTAGTGGATGGGGTTATATAACACGTGTCAAATATGTAAGGAAGGGGATTATGAGGGGTTACATAACTTTAGTATACATATGCGTGTAAAAGAGAAATTAACTAAAGTTCACACCGCTATGCGTAACACAACCATGATCCATAACGCCGGGGCGCCATCGGGCGTTGTCGCCCAATATAGCGTTAAATAAACCCCATTACGCATGGAATTAAGGAATTAAGGAAATTATAAAGTTCAAGAATTAACTAATTGCAAAACAAGTAAAGAAAACATACCCCCTAACAGGTATCAATGACGATATGAACTCACCTAGCTTGTTCAATACTTAACACTTCAACAACTCTACATTGCTGAAGTTAATAATGTTCTCTTCCTACTCTGTCAATTATTTTCTTGTGCATCAAGAACTTGTGAAGCCATTAAACAGAGAAAATCTAATTAAGAAAAAAAAGACAGGAACTAAGAGAACATCCATTACCTTTCATGAAGTCATTGTTTTCACACAAGATCATCGGATTTAACCGTAAATCTGGAACTGACAAGATACACACACATATTATACATTAAGGCTAACACATATCCTCGATCTACAACTTTTGTTTAGCATGAGACCTGAACAGTGAACTGTAACACCCTGTAAAATTGTGTCCAATAGTATAGTGACACGTGTTGTATTTTTAATATAGTCTATTAAAGACCAATAAGGACTAAAGGCGTCAACATGCTCAAGTTGAGCCTCTGAGTGACGAACCGATGTCAACATGCATAAATAATAGCCTCTGAGTGACTGATATGTCAACATGCTTAAATCATTAGCCTCTGAGTGACTGATACGTCAACATGCTTGAAACTTGCCATCTGAGTGACTGATATGTCAAAATGCCCAGCCTCCGAGTGACATCGGAATCAACATGCTTGTAATAAGCCTCTGAGTGATCCTTTGTGAAGTCCTAACTCTCATACGTGACATTTGTTGGACGAGAGGGTTCAATTTTGTAAATATGTGAAAGTTGGATAATGGAGGGATTAAAAGTGTCAACATGTTAATTTATGCTCAACAATGTTCGGGCATAATTCCGGGTATGCCAAGTATTGGCTACGGAGGACTAAAAGTGCTAAAAAGGTGTTTTAGAAGGCCTTTAGAGGCTTTATATAGTTCAGGGGTTAAAAGTGTCAAACTTTGGAAATGGCCATGGGCGGTCGCGTGCCGCGAGAGACATGGCCTGTGTCTCTCGCACCCCGCGAGACAGGCTCTGCTGCAGAAAAATTGTTTGGAGGTCAAGCAAAACTCCAAAACCATTCAATTCGAAATCATGGCTTCTCTAAACTGCTATGCCACGTTTTAGGACACTTGTAAGCTTCTTCTTACTCCCCTAAACATCTGGCTTCACCTCCTTTGAGTTCTCCAACTATAAATAGGTGTTCAAGTGTTCATTCCAACTTGCACCTTTCTTAAACATAACTCTTCTCCCTCCTCTGGAAGTTCCTAGCTGAAAGGAGCATCCAACTTAGTTCTCTTGCATTGTAGGAACCTCTTGTAAGTGTTCCTTACTCTTGCATTTTCGTTTATAGGCTTCTATAGCCAAAAGTCAAGCGTTTTACGGCAAACGCTTTGACTTTCGGTTAAGACCATTATGGTCCAGCCATTGTTCGAAATGAACATGGCTAAGTGATCGTAATAAGGTAGGTGTTAATCCCTATAAATGGCACCTTCTGAAGATCACGTTTGCTAGACCAATTGACGGGTCAAAGTTATGTTATTAAAAAGTCAAACATGCCATTTTTCAGAAAAATCATAAATTGATCTTATATATGTTATGAAACATGTTTTAACACTTAAAAAAGTTAGTAATAATTATTAGAACATGTAAGAGCATGTTCGGCTCGTCAATTTCAGTTCTAGGGTCGGTTCGCAACCGAAAGTCGCGAAGTTTGACTTCTGCTTTGACTTTCGATTCTGACCCGATTTAGATTAGTTACCTACTGATCTAAAGTTGTATTATGATCATAATATAATATAGCATAACCCTCTGAGGTTATATTACATGATCATAATCAGAATCCAAGTTTATGCACAATTTCCATAATTATGCCATTTTTTTACCAAAATGCCCTTTTTGAACAAAACAAGGTTATTATGATAATAAACTTGAAATGGAGTTTCCTACTGATGTAATATTATAAGTAGGATTATTTGGGATGTTAAACCAAGTTGTAAACTGAGTTTTCAAGCAGGTCGTTAAACTATGTCGATAAATGACGGTTTTAGTCCTTGTGACTCATAAAATGATTTTAATCAATCTTTTCAAGGTAAATCATTTACCTACTGATATGTTATATTAAATAACATATTTTAAACATTTTAAGTATGACCCTAAGGTCAGTTTTCATTCAACATCGCTTAACAACGTCATCTTACGACATAAGCGCCATTTCGGCGCATGGTATGGTTTTAAACCATATTATTGACCAAAACTTGATACCTACTGATTTCAAAACTTATTTAAACATAATTACAGTAGGTACATGTTATAAACTCAGAATCCCAAATAATTTATAAACTATGTGTAAAATGACAAAAATGCCCATTCGGTGCATAGTTTGGTCATAAAAGATAATTTACACATATAATTGACATCCTACTAAGATTATGTCACAAATAAAGTATTTTTCCAGAATACTTATAATTATAACATTAAATTATATTCAAGTTCTTTTTATATGGTATGAAATTACCAAAATGCCCTTATGAGATATAGTTTCGTTTTAAAACCTTAATGGGCATATAAGTTGATATCCTACTGATATTTTAACTTATTTAAAGTATAATGGCATATAGAACTTGTCCATGACTTATCTGGTTACCCGATATCGCTAAATATGCGCACTGTTACGTATATGTAACTATTATACGGAATTTAACCGTAACGGGTTTAACCTTGTCATTTTAGCCTCAAAATCCAGAATGTTTATAGTTTACCCATATTATACAAGTCAAGTACTTGTTGGGTTTAAACTACATTCTATCCGATCATCATTTAATCAAACATTATATGTAATGATCATGTACACTATTCGGTTTATAAGACCGTTAGTATTGAATTGGCTAGCTTATGCCATAATCCAGACTAGAGCCTTGCCGGTAAATGCTATCTGCACTTGGTACTTTTGTATATGGCTGAGTTATTTAAAAATAAAGGAAGAAGACTAGCTCAGGTAAATACTCTCGACTTATCTTCCCTATAAGGGCTTGGGATACGGTAAATTATTATTGCATGGTCCATTGCAAGGTTAACCTTCCTAAGTTAATAAAAGATTTTGTGCCGTTTGCACTTAAAATCATTTTTAATGTTTTCAAAATGAGTCTGTTGGGTGTATTTACCAGCGTAAGCTGACGTATCTTCCAAAGGCTAATCTGCATGTATAATACGAAATAGGCCGGAAGCAGTTCGGTAGACAATAAGAGGATCTTGTAAATCCTTAGATCTGCCTAAAGTCTGTTTTGTATTCTTTCTATGTACATTTTACGATCCGCCTGTGGATCTTCTATTACGAGCCTGTATATTATTTTAGATTTCGAACGTTTCGGTTTGTAATAGTAATTTTACTCCAAGACTTCCGCTGTGCTATGTTTAATTGACAATGATGTTATCAACTTATGTCACGATACTCCCCACCCGGGCCCACCGGTGTTTGGATTTCGGGGTTGGAAATCCGGGGTGTGAGTTGAACCATTTACATTGATGCTGCTACACTACAATCCCTCTGGTCTTTACGTTTGTGTGGGTGAGATCCTAAACAAATAAAAATATTAACCTGCTAGATTGACAAATAAATAGAGCAGTTATCATTATCTTATAGTTTGAACTAGAGTAATGACCCTAGAGAAAATGAATTAGAGTCTTAATAATTACTTTAGATCAAAGTGTTAGCATATTTACTCTAGTTATTCGTATACTTAGTAGATTAATTCTATTTGCATTTGATTCTAACACTAATTTTATGTATGGTGTATAACATTGTGTATATAGTTCTATATATGATATATACAAGTATTCTTGTAAATGGATTGAATGAATACGAATGTCCCGTGTTCATTTCGTTCTTTTAACTTTAACCGGACAAAAGAATGAACACCGACGCTTAAATGAACAAATTTGATTGTCTAAACTAAGGGATCATGAGCACAGACGAACATAAATGGACACAAATGGGTATTAATGAAAACTGATAAACATAAATGAACAACATAAACCTACATTAGTTAAAAATAAACGTTAATATCCAAATTAAAGTCTATAAACACCATATCTCATAACGTAGAAAGTTGAAGTTAAACAAAGACATCTTAACAATGGGTTTAAATGTGACACCTCGCGTTCAGTAAAATCTTTGAATCAAAGGATGAGAATTAGAATTTAAACACATAAACCCATTAGTAATCCAAAACACGTTCCATGAAACACAACCCAAACCAAGAAGGTATGGACTTGCTAACTCAAACACTTTACAAACGTGCTAACCAGCTTCATGTATTACACCCAAGACCTATCAAATTTTTACCACAAAGCAAACACTTTTTTTAATTTTTATCATTTTTATGTCTAAAAGGTTATTATTATCACTGTGATTATTTAAATTCAAAACCTTAAAATGAACCTAAACGTCACTTTCAGTTTAAAACAATATCAAACCCTATTTTTAAGTTTACCACAAAAGGATATTCTTTTCAGTCGCTATATTATCCTTTCTGACATCAAAGTGTCACCAAAACAACAATTCGTTTCTTCTTTGTTTAACACAAACTCACAATCCCTACAACCTTAATCACCAAAAAATAGCAAACAAGACCTTAGGCCTATTGCAGTGGGTTTGATCTGGAGGAGAGTGGTCTCCAAGGTAGCGATGAAGGGGGTGGGAAGGATATGACCCAATATCTTGGTGACTTTCAGTTTGGGGTCGGGGCTCCAAACGAGGCTAAGGCGGTTCTTCATAGTGCGAACAGGTTCTTAAATGTGCACCACCGAGACGGGTTGTTGGCTATGCTTACCGTCAATTTCTCGAATGCCTTTAACCTTGTGGATAGAACTGCTCTTTTAAATGAGGTAAGGACAATGTGTCCATCCATCTCTGCTTGGGTTGATTTTTATACGGGCAACCAACTAGGTTTTGTGTGGAGAATGGTAATATTTGGTCTTCCACGGGGGTTCAGCAGGGGGATCCCATAGGGCCTCTCCTTTTTGCCCTTGTTTTACACCCCCTTGTCCTCCGAATCAGAGATCGTTGCAAGCTTTTTTCCACGCCTGGCACCTGGATGATGGGACCCTTATTGAAGATGCTACTCAGGTTGCCAAGGCTTTAGATATCATCAGAGTGGGGGTCCTCTTTGGGCCTCCTTCTGAACATAAAAAAAACTGAAGTTTTTTGGCCTACATATGACGGGGTGAAGACTCAAGAGGGTTTATTTCCGCGGGAGATTGGTAGGCCGGTATATGGTGTAAAACTTTTAGTTGGTGCTATCAATAGAGATGGGGAGTTTATTAGTGGTTTGGCTCTTAAAAGAGCCAAATGTGCGGTTGAGCTGATGGGATGCCTCAAAGGTTGAAGGTTTAGGGCAATGTATGTCGGCTGTGGAATACCGGGCTATTCTCAAGTACCGGCTGATGGTACCCCTTTTCCCGATTGATGACCCATGTCCCATATGTCGGAAGACTTGCTTGGATTCTTTTGGGGATTATGCAATCCATTGCAAAGAATTACAGGGTTTTAAATATCGACATGATTTAGTCGAGATGTGCTTCATGATGTCCTTAAGCGGGCAGGGATCTCGGCAAAAAAGGAAGCCCCGGTGAACTTCTTGACTGATCCATTAGAAAGGAGATCTACCCTACGACCCGCTAACATTTTTGTTTTTGGATGGGAAGGAGGAAAACACGCGTGTGTCGATTTGACAGGTGTGTCTCCCCTCGTTGGGCTAAGAGACCACGGGTTTGTGGCGGGCCAGACGATAACCAAAGTGGAGGCGGGCAAAATAGCTAAGCACGAAAAAGCTTATATCGAGAATCAACACATGTTCGTCCCGTTCGCTTTCGATACCTTTGGCGCTCTCGCCCCTGACGCGGTGCGCTCTTGCCCTGACGCATGCTAAGGGGCATAATTTTGTGTTTAGTAGGGTAGGGTTTGCTATTCCGAAGGGGGTAGCGGCGTAGCTAGTTGCCGTCTACCTGCCATTAGTCTGTAATCGTCTTTGTCTACATTATTGATTTTATTCCTAGTATCTAAAGTGTGATAAACCTATGAGTGTTCCTGTAACACCCCGACCCGCAGCGGAATTAAGAGTCGGGGCATAATTGGGTTATCACCAAAGCACATGACATTTACTATTATGTTTCATAATTAAATGAAGTCAAAGTTACATTTCTCAAACATCCAAACATGTTCATTCATTACAAAGGAACATAACCAAACATGATAATCCAAATACTATATCGTTTTATTTCTTCTAATCCAGGTTCTATGTGTTCCTAGCTGCTGCTGGTTCACCTGTATCATGTGTAAAATAGGAGGTTTTTGGGTCAACATAAGTTGGCGAGTGAACCTTATAGATAAACATTTGATAATAATTGTCTGGTTAGTTTATCAATAAAATATTGTGCATAATCATAAAAGAGCACATGTATGGAATCAAACATTGGCAAGCATCAATTAACAATCGATAACATACATGAACATACCAACAGCATATAACAATTAACATAATTGAACTGTGCGATCAAGGCTCAATCAAACGGAGCCGATCGTATTGCATGAACTGGAAATGTAAATTAGACTGTGCGCTCAAGGCTCAATCAAACGGAGCCGAACGTATTGCATGAACTGGAAATGTAAATTGAACTGTGCACTCAAGGCTCAATCAAACGGAGCCGAGCGTATTGCATGTATTGAAATGTAAAATGAAATGACCGATCAAGGCTCAATCAAACGGAGCCGATCGTGCGGACACGGCCTGATCAACCGCATAATAATATGGGGATCAAACTCAACCTCGATGGATGGGGAGCTACGGCCTCGGCAATTGCATGTACTGAAATAATAATTTGCAAACAATAATAACTACTTAACAGCAACAAACTAATACACATGTCATGATATGATATATGCACAATAACTTGGTTATAATATGTAAATGAACAAGACACATGATACACCCCAAAAACGTGATTAAAACGGGGAATTTGAAGGGTTCACTCACATTGGGTGCGTTGAATTTGAGATGGTGAGATGCGCACGATTTAGACGAAGCGAGTCAACGAGGAAACACTAACCTAAACAATGATGGATAAAAATATATTAAATGGATGGATTTTATTAGAGATTTTATCGGGATTTTTAAATATATTTTTGTGAGTTTATGGCTATTTTTTATCTTTAAAAATGTTATTTTTAAGTATTTTTAATTGATTTTTAATTTAAATTAAACAAATAAATATTAAAAAAATATATTATTTTTTACTGTTTTACCGTTGACCGTTGACCGGTTCGGTCAGCGGTAATTACTTGCGCCAAGCGGGATTTGAACCGGTGACCTTCCGTTCACGCGCACGTAGCTCTACCAACTGGGCTACGTGACTAACCCGTTAGAAATCCAGTTTTAATTATATTTATACACTTATTCGAATTTACCGAAAATTCCTTTATTTTGCAAAACGTTTTAATCTCATTGAACCGGTGCTTGTGACGGGACTCGATCGCGTGACGTGAAGCTTGTTTTGCACACAGTCCACCGCTGGACTGTGTGTCTAACCCGGTTATATTTTTTTATTTATATTATAGTTAACAACTACCCGTTCTAACCCGGTTAATTCATGAATAAAAAGAGTGTTATTACGTGAAGCGTGTGCGCAGTAAGGATCGAACTCGGGACGTGTATGTTAACTTTGCACACTGTCCACCGCTGGACTGTGTGTCTAACCCGTTTATTATCCGAATTTTATTTAATCTTATCCCGGTTTTCAGTTCATCTTCTTCACTACAATTACCGACTTCACTTCAAACGACTGGTTCTTGATTTAACTGTTTAATTAACATGACTACTAGCTTGAATGAACAAAACCGAACAGTTTGGGGAAAGGAAATACCGGACAGGTCGTCTTCTTCAGGAAGTCCGGCGAGACAGGCAACTCTGTTTTTTGAACCTTCGGCTGAGAGGGTCTAACAACAGAATTAAAGAATTAGATTTGAAATTGAACTAGAGTACATGGATTATTAGCACGATTGAATGTGTTTACCGTTAACTAGCGAGTTTCCGGCAAAATCCAGAATTTCTCCGGCGAACCCAGAAAATCCAGCAAAGCCTTCTGTGACTGATTTTGAGTGACGGATTAATGTTAGTAGAGTCCTAACAATAGATTGAAACCGCAAAAGAGGAAAATCTTACCGGTTTGTGTTGAACACGGTTTTCCGGCGGGATTTGCAGAGAATTCCGGCGAACAGTTTTTTTGTGCTCAAAAGACTTGAAAACGCGACGAAAAGGAATTGGAATGTATTTGAGACGGTTCTGAATCGCAATAATGATTGGAACCTGAATTATTTGGAGTTTGAATGCCTTTCGGTTTCAAAACCCGAAACTTGAAGTTCATTCAAATTGAACTTAATTAGAAACCGATATTCATCGGTTATAAGTTAGCTAAACGAACTAAAACTGATTTGGCGATTCGGTTTACCGATTTCCGTTAATCAGATATCATTAACCGTTAATTCGTGTTTGCGTATAAAACTCAATTGTTTTCCTAAGGTTAACAGAAAACAATTGGTGGCGGAGTGGTTAACGGATCGGTGGATAAGTTATAGGAGGCAGTTGACCCGGGTTCGAGTCCGGTCAGCTACAAATATTTTTTTTTTATTTTATTTTAACTTTTTATCAAATATAATTTTTATAGTTTAGTTTATATATTAATTATGTAACGTTTAAACTCAAAATACTCATAAATACTTAATGAAATTTCATAACTTGGTATTTGATTACAAAACGGAGCGGGTTTTGGAGACCCGATTTATACAAATGTTACAGTTCCGGTGGAGTAACCACGTGGTTGCAGTGGATATACGATGGTGTGATGGTGGTTATGATACTTGAGACGGCGGTGTCGGGTTAGATGGTAGTGTATGGTTGTTGTGGAGGTGGCGAACAATATTGATTTAGTTGGCTTTTAGCGGTGGTTATTGATGGTGCTAGGTTGTTGTAGGTGTTGCACGATAGTGCTCTAGTAGTGTAGAGGACAACAATGGTGGTGTTTGGTGAGTGTGAGCTCGAGAACAAAATGACACCTCGCAAACTTGAAAACTATCTGGACTCGAGAACTTCTTGCGAACACGAAAACCCAGATGAAGACCTCGAGAACACGAACTCTTTAACTTTTGAAGTCAAAAACTTCAACTCGAAAACAGATGGTGATTCAATGATGGTTGTCAGCCTATGTCGGAGGTGGGGATGATATTTGTACAATGGTGTTGTGGTTAGGATAGTGGTGCTTCGGTGGTTAATGGTGATAGGAAAGGTGGTAGAGGATGGAACAGTTTGTAACTATGGAATGGTGAATGGAGATGAACACTCAAACTCGAAAACTCCTTGTCCTTTCGAGAGCTCAAAAATAGCCAAATCACTCGAGAACTTCAAGATTGTCGAAATCATTACTTGTGAGCTTTCCTTGTGTCGAGAACCCGGAAACGAGGAAGTCGAAAACTCTGCTGATGTCGAAAACAAATTGGAACCCGAAAACTAAGAGAAACTCGAGACCACTTAATCTCGTGAATAAAGGATGCTTTCTCGAGAACTCCAACTCCTATATATCTGTAAAATTGGAAAAACAATTGCTAAATGTTTGGGATTTTTAAATCTTTTCAAAATCTTAGAGATTTGATTTATATCTCTAACACCTTTTCAAATAGATCGAGACAACAAAGTATGAAGATTTTGGATGAAAAATTTCGAACAATCCTATGAGTTCTATGAACGCGATGATGAACTAGATGAACATTTATCCGAGTAGCACCACAAGTACACCTAAAAACCTACAAAACAAATTAAAAGTTATCCAAAAACTATTAAAGTCAGATCTGAATGAAAACCAAACCAAGACAAAACTTGCGATCTTCGTAGTTTAGAATCTTGATATCAAAACCGAGCCTAGAAATATGTTCTAAAGACTCTGATACCACTTGTAACTCCCGTTAAACCTGATCTATCAATAATATCAACGAAAATCAAGTTATGCGGAATCCATACTTGATTCGATTCAAGAACAAACATGAAGATATACATGAGAATCACTCTAAAACGCCTTACACACGATTCTATTACTCAAGAGTAAAATCGTCTAGTACAAGAACTCTCTAATCGTAGCGTCTCTCTCTTTTTGTCTAGAAATTCTGTAGCAATGAGGTTTAATCCTAATTACCCTAGACAATTCCATTTCCCACATGGGCTCCCTAAATGCCTGCTTGGCCCACATGGTTTTAGACATGGCCTAAAGCACTTCTTAAGGTCCAAATACTAATATAAACTAACCTAAAAAAGCTCAACTCGTAACCATAGCTCGTTTTGTATATTTAATACACTAGTCTCATACTTTTAGGCCTAAGATAAATTGAGCCAAACCCTAAAAAGAGACCTCCAAATGTGAGAATAGAGAGATGATTTCTTTGTTCTTGAGTAAATATAACAAAAAAGACCTCCAAATATCAGGGCCGTCTCCAAAAATCACAACAAAATTTTGGCCCTGTGCTAACTACAAAGTTACCCGACTCATTTTTAGGGAAAAAATAAAATTTACGTTAAAACTTAACTTGAACTTATACCACATGTAACTAAAGCTAAACACATAAAACTCGATTACAAAAGTATCTAGAAGGTTAAAGGGTTGTAGGTGTGAATATATTGAAATGTAAATAAACTTAAGTTTATATCGACACGTAAATAAAAATAAAGATGTAAAACTCGATTACAAAGTATTTAGAAAGTTAAGGGGTTGTAAGATTTAATGCAACTCACTCTCAATAAATCGACAACACCTCTCTTAATCTAAGCAGATCATCACCACACGATGATCTGCAACTCTCATAACAAAATCTAACGAGTTCCAAACTCACAAATTATATGAATAGACTGAAACCCTAGATTTACTAGATGAACATAAGAGAGAGAGAGAGAGAAAGAGAGATTGATAGAGTGTGTGTGTGTGTGTTAGGTTACAGGAAATAAAATATCTAAGATAATCATACATATAAACCAGACTCCTCCCTTATATATAATGGTGAACAAAAAACCCGTACCCGGCCCGAAAAAAAAACCGAAACTAGGTATTATAAAACTCGGGGTTTTATACCTAAACCGACCCTACCCATAGGGTAGGGGTCAGGTATGGATTTCTGTTTTAAAACCCGAACCCGGAATCGGGTTTTTTCAATACTCGGTCCGGGTTTTCCAATACCCTGTTCAGGTTTTTTCGTTTTTTTTGTGTTTTGCACTTGAAAGTGTATTTTGACCATTTTTTTGTTTACATTGTATTTCTATACCCTATAAAAGGGGTCTTTGATGTTTGGTTAACCTCAAGTGTTATCCTAGAGACGAATAATAAACGAAGACGATCAAGTTATTCAAAGCTATCTATGTTAATCATCTTATTTGACTCGGTTTTATGATTATTTAGTTGTCATGTGTTTATATTTTTTATGATATAAAAATGTTATGCATTTTATATTTCTATGTTTTATGCAAAAAAACAAAATGAATACATGAACCCGATCCATACCCGAACCCGAAAATAGGGTATTATAATACCCGCGTATTAGAAAACCCAACCCGGACCATACCTGAACCAGTTATATAGGGTATACATTTTTTGTATAAAACCCAGACCTAGACCCGACCCGGATATTCTCAATACCCAATTTTGTAGAACTCGGTCGTACCCGAAACCTTTATTTTATCTATGCTTTCTAGGGTTTTGGATCTCTGTGTGCTTTAAAAACCAGCGATCCGTTCGCAAAGTTCATATATTAATGGGTTTGTTGCTTACTATGAAGGCGCTTAGCTTGTTCTGTGAGGCTACAGAGAAACAATATGTGATGGTTACAGGCACTTCTCATGGGTGGAATGTTTTGTTTTACATACTTGAGTTCATTAATAGTGTACTTTTGTCCGCTGTGATCGTCTTGATTGGTGCTGGATGGCTCTATCTGAAACCGAACTTGGATGGAAAGGAAAAGAAGGTTTTGATGATTGTGATCACACTTCAGGTTTTGGCTAATGTAGCTACCATAATGATTGGGGAAACAGGTCCTTTTAGTGAAGACTGGATGACTTGGATTCAGGTGTTTTTGTTGGCGGACTTTGTTTGTGGTTGCGTGGTCATCTTCCCGATTGTGTGGTCGATCAGGTCGTTTTCGAGAACTGATGCGAAGGCTGCTAGAAATTTGGCTCTATTTAGGCTGTTTTGTGTGGTGGTTGTTGGTTATATGTTAGTCAAAAGGATTGGTGTTTTTGTACTGAACACAATGGCAGTTTATAAGCACCAGTGGGTGGATACTGCAGCAGAGGAAATAGCCAGCCTTGTGTTCTGTTTGGTGATGTTTTACATGTTCAGGCCAGTTGGGGAAAGTGAGTATCTTGTTCTTGACGATGAAGGTGTATATGAAGAAGCACCAACGATGGTTAAGGGATGAGTTGAAGAATGAAGATCCTATCTTGTGTTCTATTTGGTGATGCTACTTTACTTTTGTATGTGGTTTCTCTCTCTCTCATATATATGAAATGGGATAACGAGAGTGGTGTTGTAATTATAGGCTTTGATGGTTTTCTTTACAAAGTTGACATAAGGAAGACATATATTTGTGATATCCCTATATATACAGAGAGATGTTTTGTTGGATTAAATTGCACAAAGTTATCGACCTAATTTAACAGAATGAGAGAAAAGTATTGCAAACCAGATGATTTAAGTCATCAGCTTTTAAATAGATTTTAAAACAAAGGAACAAAACGATAAACTAACCAACATACTTATTTTGTGTACCAATAGATAAAAATACTTTGAGAAGGGAGGAAGGAAGGGGCATCGAAGGGTATTAATCTTGTCCCGGCGCCATGTCAAATTCTTTACAAGGTATCCTTCACTACAAAACACGGGTGGGGCCCTACCCCTGCATTACAAAGTAGCCTTGAACCATGGACCTCACTAATCTACCCCACTCACCAATCACACACACACCATTCAAGAGATGGAACCCACCCTCAAATCCCTTCTCCCCAAACCCACGCGGCTTCCTCCACCGTGGAACTTACCCTCACAACGTACTCTACGGGGGTAGCGGCGGTGGTTTAGCAAAGGTAGGAACCTCTCAAGCATCTACCCGTGAGGTGCCCTGACCACCCTCAAAAATTAAACATAAAACTCCAGAAAACCAGCTGCAAGTTCTCCATGCAACGACAACACTTTAGATGATTTGAACTGTCTACCGTTAATATTAACACCTCCACTAAATTTCAATTTGATTGTTATCCACAAGATTCTTGACAAAATGGAACTTAATATCTATGTGCTTGCTCCTCCAATGAAATATTGAATTATAACTTAGTTTTAGTACATTTGACTCTTAATTTAGTTTTCTCGAACAATTTGTGTTTGTTACTTTAAAAAGAAAAAAACTAAATAAGCAACTGTGTTTTGTTATTTATCATGGCTAGGGTGTTTGATGGTCCTTTAATTATTATATTAACATTAAATGAAGAGGCAGTATATTTTGATTCTAAACTTATTTATTTTTAGATAATTCACTTTTGATATAGTCTTATACATTAATATAAAGGGCTTTTGTTTTTAGAACTAGTATTAGGTTAAGAACTGTGAAAACTATACAAATCACTTGTATATATGTTTTGTTTCAGGTGTAATGCATTAGAGTATTAAATTATCTCCTAGATACCTCACTCGTTAAATCATTAATACATTAGATGCAAATACATTATTTTATTTTTACAATTTTCAATATAATATTAGTTATGAAAATAACCCACTGTTCTTATATTTAGTTTATTACTATAGTAGGCTATAACCCACATATAAACATGGTTTAACAAAAAAACAATAGTTTGAATTTCTTTGGTTACAATAAAAATTGAATGAAATATTATTCAATATTAACAAAATAATATAAAAAAATACATATGATCGTTAAAATACAAAATAAAATTCAAATTTCATTAAAAATCTCCTTATACACCACATTGGTTGTTTATTCTTAATATTTCCATCCTCATCTAATACAAGTAATTTTACACCGGTTCTGCCTTTTACTTTTGACAATGCTACATAAAGAAGCAATACCCCTGAAATTGTTATTAATTTATAAAATAATAATAATTCATAAAGTAAGAAGAAACTATTAGAAAAAATGATATTTAAAGGAAAACAAAGTTTAGATCTCTCAATATTAAGTTCATCTTATAGGATGATTTTTCATGTCAGTGTTGTTGTATCCTCCGGTGGAGACCATTCCTCGACATAACCAATAACCAATAAAGTCTACAATAAAAGAAAAATAAAGTCATAATATGAACCGATTCGAAAATTTGAAGAAACTCCACCATCTTTAATAGCCTTAAATGTTGAAAACTCAAAACCATATGTTGGACCTATGAAGTTGTTACACTTTCGAATGGTTGTTTCAAAATTGAAGTTCAGCACATATTTGGTATCAAAATGTTTGTACCTTTGATTATTTTTATCATAACAGAGCTTAAAAGTTGTATAGCATTCATTTTCTTGTAAAAGATTTTCGTGTTTTTTAATGGATTACTCCATACAATGGCGTGCATTTTAGTTCCCTGACATTATAAGAACATAAATGTTAAAAAAACAAAAAAAAAATGCTAAACAGATAACATATTAAGTAATTAAGGTAGTTGAAAAGTACTTTTTCATCCATAAGCGCCATCTCAATAGCCCATATCTCACCAACCTTTTGGATTTGTTTTCCTCCAAAGCCTAACTACTTTGACCTTTATTGTAAAATATCTTCTTCTGCCATCAATGTCGTTCAAATATATTAATTTCTTCCTTCCATGGTTATGTGAAGTAATATACATTACATATAGAACAATGGCAGTGATGAAACTAATAATAATGACTATACAGAAGATAGAAATTTGAAAATTACCTGGAAATACAATGATAGCTGGAGTTAACTTTCAGGTAGAGGCATCTTAGTGTTTATGAGAGGTTAGCAGGAGACTAAATATCCGTATGTATATAGAGATATTATTTACATGTACCACGGTGTTATGGATAATCCAGAGCTTTGGTGGTTATCACATAGAGGATTGTAGAAATACCAAATATATTAGGGTTTGTATATCAGTGTGAAATTTAATTTAGTTAGTTACAGATTGAGTTATAGATAGATTGTATAGATCATATAATATTAGATTAACCAATGGGGTGGTGTTTATTGAAAAAACAAAACCTTTAAACATCTTGGGAGATGGAGATCTTGAGTTCAAGTCTCACATAAATAAAAAGAAATTTGCGGTTAAAAAGATATTAGATTAAATGTTGAATTAATTTTGGGTATCCGAATCCCAAATAATATGAATTAATTGAAGATATATATATATATATATATATATATATATATATATATATATATATATAATAGGAGATAAATAATGAAGAATTAAAAGGAATTAGAATTACTCCCTCCGTCCCATTAGAAGTGTCCTATTTTGAATTTTCAAAGTCTTTATTTATAAACTTTAACTTTAATTATATATATTTTTGAGTTTTATAAAACTTGATGAAAATTAACCCGATAAAAACACATGTAAAACACACTCAAATCATATAACTTTCATCAAGTATTAACTAACGCAAACAAAATTATTTAAGGTCAAAGTTTATAAATCAAGACTTTGAAAATTCAAAATAGGACACTTCTAATGAGACGGAGGGAATATAATTTAGTGTGTTCCATGATTTCTTCATCTTTTTTGTTGTGATAGGTTCGATTGTTTACCAACTTTTGTAAAACAATCTTTTAAAAAATAAATAAATAATCATGCATTACTTAAATTTATCTACTGATTAGTTGCAATACTTATCTTTGATCATCTAATAAACTAAAAGAAGATAATAATTACATAATGATTTCAGTAAATAATAATTAATTACATGAGTGGTAAGGAGATACATACATAATCTGACATAGGAGACACCTTTTCAGCCAACTCACATTCTTCCTGCTTGGGATCTAAGGGCATTTGCTGTGGGGTCGTTCAGGTCCGGCAACGCTCCCTAACATCATCTCAGGTGATCCGGCGTCATTACGGGAGTCTCCATCGAGACGTTGGAGACAGGGCTAATGTTTAAAAAATCTAGCCGTTGAACGGCTATAATATTAAAAAAAAATAATTAATAAATTTACCTATAAATACACCAAAACCATCCAATTTTTTTACACACTTTAACTACTTCTCTATCTCAAATTTATAAAATCATTCCCATTTTTTACAATTCATCTACCTTTTATACAATTACTCTTTTGCCATGGATCAATACAACCCGAACCCAAACCCAAACCAAAACATTTTCTCCATACCCGGCTACTATCCTAGTATGGATCCGAGTTGGTCATCCTCGCAATTTTCATACAGCGCTTTTGGGGATTTTCAACAAACCCCCAACGCGTTAAGCCAACTGCAATCAATGCAACAAATGCAGTCGCTGCAAGAAATGATGATGCGAAACCCGTTCAATTCGCAATTTCCATCTCAACCATAATATTCCCCAACACTGGAGTCTCTCCAACCACAAATCGAAGAAGATGACGTTCAAGAATTTGTGTCGTATACGCAACCGCAATCATCGAAACGAAAAAAAGGGAAGCAACATATGGTTGAGAAAGATCAACCTTCGAAAGGGAAGGCAAAACTTTGGATGAAGATGGAGGAGGAGGCGTTAGCCAAGGCGTGGGTTAGCACTTCAAAAAGCCCCATAATCGGTATATAAAAATATATAAATTTTATACCAAAACTTTATAGATTATACTTTTTTAATATAAGTTTTGCTACATTTTAAAAATATAGATAACAACCAAACCGGCGAAGGGTTTTGGAAAGAAATACTATCGAAGTTTCTTGCGATCATGGAACAAGATCATTATCGCGACATCGATTCCATCTCTTCGAAGTGGCGAAAGATGCACCCAGTCGTTAACCGTTTTCGGCGATTTATAATAACTTGTATACTGGTTGCCGTAGTGGGATGAGTGATGAAGACGTTTTTAAAGAGGCGATGTGTAGATACGAAGATACGCATCGGACCTTTTCCCCCACGTACGTGCTTGGGAAGTTTTGCGAACAGTAACAAGTGGGCGCCGGTTCCAAATGAGGTTGCAACGGCTAAACAAACAAAAACCTCGGAGACCGGTAGTTATAGTGCGGCGGGCTCGGACGCACGATGCCAAATAAACATAAATGACAAGCCCGAATTTGACGATGAAGAGTTTTTGGTTCGAGAGGAGGAACGTCCCCCGGGCAGGGACAAATCCAAAAAGGCAGCAGCTGCAAAAAAACAAGCCGCGACGAGGAACAGTTCCAAAATGGACAAGTTTATGGCTCAGTTCAAAGCGTTCATCGAGGTCACGGCCCAAAAGGCAAAGGCGAAGGAACGTGGGGTGAAAGAATGGGTTCGGTTGAAGCATGAGAAAAACGAATATAAAGAGTGGGAGATAATGACAGCCGACATAAACTCGTATCCGGAAGCAAATCGACCGATTTTGCGAAGAATGAAAGAAAAAATCGCAAAAAAGTGGAGTTTATAGGTTTTTTTAGGTTATGTTTTTTTATTTTTTCGGCTATTTTTTTATTTTTTAGGTTTTTTGGGTTATGTAATGTGTGGTTTTTAATAGTAATGATTTTATTTTATATTAGTAAATGTTAAAAACTAGTTTAATTAAAAAAAGAAAAATAAATTAACTAGGTGGGGTTGGGTCGTCACCCATTTCCTTGGTTCCATCCTTGGAGGGGCGTCCTCCAAGGACTCTGACGTGGCGGGTCATCCTCCAGAGAGGCCTGTCACCCACACCGAGTAGCCTAAGAGTTCACCGTCACCATCACCGACACCGACACCTGCAACATCACCATCAAGTAACTACAAATATAAATACATGTTAGTCTACATACAAAGTATAAATGAAGACTTGTTGCTGGAAACCCCAACACAAAAACTGTGTAACGCACAGAAAAAACTGCTAAACTTGAGTTTGAAATCAAGCTGTCTTTAATCGCATAGCAAAACTTGAGTTATTCGATTTGGCTTTTGTTTATTGTTTATTACGGATTCAATATTCACCAAAACTTATATATTGTCAGTTTTTTTTTTGAATGGCGAAACGGAATCTTGTTAACTCAACTAACAGGAAACCATCCCTCATGAACGTATTACAGAAAATCTAAAATTTTGCAATAAAAACAAAGCTGAAACAAAGACTCATAATGAACCAATGCTGTTAAGATCTCTGTTTCATACACTGAAAAGCTGTTTCTTTTATCTCTTCTACTACGGTGTGTATCCCGTTTTACCTTTGAAAAATTTTGCATTCCGGACATGCCATATGCTTCACATCATCGGTAAGCATATAGCATGTATTACCTTCCTTTTTCTCTTTTGAGTGGAATGTCATTCAGCTCCTCCTGCAGCAAATCTTTTAGTGTACTCATGTTACTCCTCACCGGATGATTGAGCCACCCAAGGATTTGTGACCAAACTGTGCTGGCAAAGTTGCAGTTTAATAACGCCAATCAAACTGATGTCACTGGTTTAAACAAAATCAAAGCCCACCAATCAAACCGACTAATTTTATCACAATACGTACGGAAAAACAATGGGAATCGATTCTTAGAACAATACATGGGATCCCAAGATGACGATGCGTTGACAAAGTAGCATGTTGAGGGTATCTTCGAACGGTAAGCTTGTGATTCTTGTAAACTTCAAAGTCGCAGCCCGTCTCTCCCATATGCTACAGATTATAGAGAGGCATTAGTATATGTTTTTAGAAGATAAAAACATATTTTGTGTATAAAAACAAATAGCCAAGTGCAAGCAAAATGATTTAGAAAAAAAAAAGCTTTTTAAATCACCTTCCTAGCACTCATCTATAAGATTTAAGTAATATAGTATTATTTTGTTTGCACAAAATGTATACAACCTGCATGAAAGGGATTTTGTTTTACGGCTATGAATTAGCATTGTGCTTGATAACTATGGGTCAAGATCAAAACTAACCAAAAACTACAGTTTTAAGTAATGTAAATAAAGAAATTGTCACGAAGGGGATTAATGCTAATAAATCATAAAGACAAAGTTCGAATAGGATTACTTACGTGACCTACAAAAGTCATCTCAATTATTCTTTGAACCATAAATCCAGGTCCGAAGCAACTTAAACAAAAATAACATTCTTTGATCCATAAGCCAGGCCTAGAGCAACTAAACAAAAATAACATTAGTGAATACATTAAGTAAATAAAGATCTAAACGATTTAATGTTGTAATTTAATCAGTGTTGCAGAAGTCGCTAGGCGCTTCCTAGTCGGCCGACTAGGGAGTTGGGAGTACTCGGAGTACTTGTGGAGTACTCGGAGAGTACTCGGACATGTTAAATATAAAGATATTAATTATTGGATATTTTATTTGTGTCAAAATAAGCGTAATTCATGTCAAAACTATCATTATTCTTGTCAAAATTAGCATAACTCATGTCAAAATTAGCATAATCCCGAGTAGTCGCCGAGTAGGCCGAATAGTTGACTGAGTAATCCGAGTAGTCGTTGAGTATTCCAAGGTTCCCACCAAGTATTTGACTGAGTATTCCGAGTAGTTGGCCGAGTATTCCGAGTAGTTGCCGAGTAGGCCGAGTTTGACCGCCTCTGACTTATAAAGACCGACTTGTAGTAACTCTCTAAGGTAAGGTTCCGAGTACTTGGCCTTGGAATCCGCCTTTTACAACACTGAATTTAATAAAAAAATATGAACAAACCAATAGCATAAGGAAACGACGTTGTACATACCTATCTAGAGTGCTACAGTATCAGATCTAGGGTTTGGAGGATGCGAAGCGGCAGCCATGGTGCTGAAACTATTGAAGATCGACAATGTTGGACTTTTGTGGTGGACCGGGTGATCTCAAGGGGGGGATGGCGGAGATCGTTTAAAGTCTGAGGACTAAACTGAAAATTAGTAGTTTTGTAGTTTATTTAATTTGTTTAGATAGGATTTGGTATAGGATCGTGAGTCCCTGTTAGTTTAGAATTCTTATTACTTTTGTTGCAAGTTAAGTTATTATAAATAGAGGTCAAGTCTACTTTGTTATGTACATACGTTTTCTTTGAAGTTAATAAAAAGTGTCAAAAACAAAGTTTGTTTTTAGTTTGTTTTGTTCAGCCGTGAGTTTATGTGATATCATCAAGTGGTATCAGAACACACAAGATTCTGGGTTCGCTCTCAAGCATCGAAGTCATCCGATCGAAGAAGAACGTTACTGGTCGAAGGGCACAAAATAACGTGTCTCGAAAGAATAAGAAAGTCGAAGATCAATCGGTTAGTATGCCTGATTTTCAAGCAATTGGAGCAATCAGTCGGGCTAACGCAGCTCCCATCTCTATATATCCTATTCTCTTTATTTTACCTAAGCTTTTTATGGTTTCGGATCTCTATGTGCTTTAAAAACCAGCAATTGTGCTTTAAAAACCAGCAATCGGTTCACAAAGTTCATATATTAATGGGTATGTTGCTCAATATGAAGGCGCTTAGTTTGTTTTGTGTCGCAGAGGATAAACAATATGTGAAGGTTACAGGCATGCCTCATGGATGGGATGTTTTGTTTTACATACTTCAGTTCATCTTTAGTGTACTTTTGTCCGCTGTGATCGTCTTGATTGGTGCTGGATGGCCATATTTGAAACCGAACTTGGTTGGAAAGGAAAAAAAGGTTTTGATGATTGTGATCACACTTCAGGTTTTGGCTAATGTAGCTTCCATAGTGATTGGGGAAACAAGCCCTTTTTGTTAAAGCTTGGGTGACTTGGAATCAAGTGTTTTTGTTGGCGGATTTTGTTTATGGTTTTGCTGTTATCTTCCCGATTATGTGGTTGATCAGGAGTTTTCGAAAACGGATTAGAAAGCTGCTAGAAATTTGACTCTATTTAGGCTGTTTTGTGTGGTGGTTGTTGGTTATATGTCGGTCACAAGGATTGGTGTTTTTGTACTGAAGATCATGACAGTTTATAAGCACCAGTGGGTGGATACTGCAGCAGAGGAAATAGCCAACCTTGTGTTCTGTTTGGTTAAATTTTACATGTTCAGGCCAGTTGGGGAAAGTGAGTATCTTGTTCTTGACGATGAAGGTGTATATGAAGAAGCACTAGAGATGGTTTAGGGATGAGTTGAAGATCATATTTTGTATTCTATTGGGTGATGCTACTTTTCTTTTGTATGTGGTTTCTCTCCTCATTTATATGTTAGAAACTAGAAGTTATACCCATGCTTTGCAGCAGGATAACGTTTTTTTAAATATTCGCTTTACGACTGATTGTTTATAAAATTAAACATAGAAAAACGCACTTAACAACTATATAGTTGAAAAGCACAAAAGTGTATATCATTGTAAAGTGTATGCATAGAATACCCAAAAATAAATTCATAGGAAGTTTATCATTTAATTTGTCCCGACTGGTTTTCGAAAAAAAAATTACGTCAAAACGTAAACCAACTGAAAACGTACATAAAAATAAGCACGGAAACGTATTATATTTGATTTGACATATTTTGAATAAAATTTATGCGAAACATAAACCAACTTAAATTTATACCGACACGTACATAAATATAAGCACATAAGAAAATAGTGTTCTTTAAGTTAAAGAATGGTACGACGCGTTACGGCGGTGTCAAAACATAAAGTGGCTCGGAATTATACCGTCTAATGAATATGTATTAAATTTGACCCGACTTGTTTCCGAACAAAATTTACCTCAAAACGTCGACCAACTGAAATTTAATGTATCTAACCCGATTCATTTCTAGGGAAAAAATAAAATTCACATCAAAACGTAACTTGAATTTATACCACATGTAACTAAAGCTAAACACATAAACCTCGATTACAAAAGTATTAAGAAAGTTAAAGGGTTGTAAGTGTCAATATGTTGAAATGTAAATAAACTTAAATTTATATCGACACGTAAGTAAAAATAAAGATGTAAAACTCGATTACAAAGCATTTAGAATGTTAAAGGGTTTTAAGAGTTAATGCTGAAAATTGAAGGTTAAAATTATTAATAAACACAAAAAGACAAAAAAAATACCACTGTTCACAAAACTTGCAATTGTATATATGTATAATATAATGAACTAAGGAGAGTGGTGTTGTAATTATAGGCTTTGATGGTTATTTTTTGTACCAATAAATAAAATACTCAACATAAAACTCTAGAAAACCAACTAACTGAAAACGTACTAAAATACTCAGCATAAAACTCCAAAAAACCAACTCAACCTTGGGTTTTCTTTTTCGAACCAATATTCATTAAGAACTGCGAAAACTGCACATGTCACAACCCGAATTCTCGAGGTAAAAACCATTAGTTTCGCATTTATATTTCAATTAATTTTACACTTATTTAACTTATAGAAACCAAATCCATATTGGACCTTTCGATATCATTGAGAGAATCGGTGCAGCGGCACATAGACTAAACTTGCCTGAAGAGTTTAGTGGTATGCACAATGTTTTCCACGTGTCAAATCTGAAGAAGTGCTTATCTAATGAGACACTCGTAGTACCATTCAAAGAGCTCAAGATCGATGACCAGCTTCGTTTCATAGAAGAACCTTTTGAAATCATGGATCATGAGATCAAATCACTAAAGCGCAGTAAGATTCTGATTGTTCGAGTTCATTGGAACTCAAAGCGTGGCCGAGAGTTCACATGGGAACGAGAAGATCGAATGATGCACAAGTATCCACAATTGTTCAAAAATGATGTATCTAACGCTGAAGTTGCTACTAAATTTCGGGAAGAAATTCCAAACCATCCGGGGATGATGTGACACCCCACAAAAAGGCTCAATCGTACTAGCTTTTTCAGCATCTACTTGCTAAATTTGGGACGAAATTTCTTTCAACATGGGGATGATGTCACAACCCGAATTCTCGAGGTAAAAACCATTAGTTTCGCATTTATATTTTAATTTATTTTATACTTATTTAATTTATAGAAACCAAATCCATATTGCGTTGAACCGACCAGAAACGTTCGAACCAAAACACTTATCTTGCCTGTCGATCCAACCCATTCGTATAGCTCGAAACCTATGAGGCCCGAACCTTAGCATGAATATTATGCATTTACATTAGTTAATTAATTATTCAATTATATAGTTAACTAATTATACTTTTAGTATTAGTAAAAAAAAACATATGAGTGTATGTTGCTAACCAAATCGAAGCCACCCCACAAACCCCTTTAAAATTTTCGGCCCAATCAACTTTGGAATTAGTTGTTCAGCCATCAAACTTCTTAAACTGCCTACATTCCTTTTACCCCCTTTTAATTGTACGTACATTGTATTATAATCGCAACACAACCATAAGAAACCCTACAGCCCCCATACATGCGACTCTTTTCCCTCCCTCTTGAAGTTTACGGCAATAAGGAGCAACCCATTCTCTCTCTCTCTCTCTCTCGCGATCTCCCTTCCAGCCGAACACACACCCTATCGTGTATCTTTCTTCTCTCGGTTAGTATTTTGATATATTGGCTGTTAGTTCTGATTATACTTGGCTGCGTTTTTGTTATGCATTTGATCCTTGATGATTATGTCGATTAGATTATACATGTTAGTCACGTAAGATGTTTGTTTCACTGATTGGTTATGCATAAGCGTATAAAAGTACTAGGGTGTCATTTTCAGATTAAACCTTATTGATTTAATGGTGTAGATGCCGTAGAGGGATGATTATCTGCTATGAATAAACACTATGGGTCATTGGTTGCATTAGTTTTGTCGGTTGGGAAGATCGGGTAACAAAAACAGTTTCTGCTCGACAGTTACAACCTACTTTAATCGGCTGTAACTGGGTCATAACATAACTAAATCTGGATTTTCTAAAGTCTATAACGTGTTATTTCGAAATACACTTCTAATGGCATTGGAATCATGATTTTTGGACATCGTTTGCTATTTTAAATAAATTATTTCGTTTCAGCAATTAAAGCTGTGTTTTTCTGCAGATTTTACGTGTTATGTTTTCAGTCATAACTGGGTAAATACTTACTTTTAGACCATGAAATTTATACTATAGATGGCCATAGATGTATATGCGAACCTCCAACTAGAATCACATTAATCAGATAAATGAGGATTTTTAAATGAATTTTTCCGTGAGCCGCAATCAAAAAGTAATGAATCTGATTGCTACACAGTAAATGATTTTTTATAAATTTTTTGTAAAGAGTTAGGCTCTAAAAACTTTAACACAACGCTCACCCCTCCGAGGGGCACGTTACATAAAAATATCATAATTTTTGCAGCTTTGTAAGTATGTAAAAGAGCTTCCCAAAACAGTCTGTTTTCAGTGATTTTACCTATGCATGGCTTTAAGTTGTTTAGTGATGAATTTGCTACTTTTAGTGTCCGCGCGTGCATGATAATTGTATAATTGATGAATGACATGCCGTAGTGTACATTATGAACCTATGCTTGAAAGCTACTCGGTATTATGTTGTGGCAACTTGTTTGCATGATAACTGTTAGATGCGTGAAAGGCTTGCGTGCATTACATAAACGACCCCTAATGTTCTTGGTAACCATCTTAGGACGCGGTTGATCATCTTCGCTACTATTTGCAATTTATTTCTTACCGAGCAAAACAAATGTGAGTTCACACCTTTAGTAAACGCATGTATTCCCGGTGGTTGGGAACCTCGTTTTCCCGGGTATGGGATTGCCTTAGTATTCCTGGTATAGGATACTGTTATCTTCACTTTCCCTGGTTAAGGGATTGCCTAGCATTCCTAGGGATGGAATACTATTAAATGCTATTTATATTTCATGTCTTTAGAGACTAAACGAACTCTAGCTGAAAGTCCCCACACATTATACCGATTAATCGCCAGGGTCTTGCGAACAGGATATTAGTTGATCGCACTATTAGGTTCGACAAACCTCACACCATACATGGGAGGACGGGCGTGAACTTTTATGCCTTGGCAACTGGTCAATAACGATAGACATTGACTTGGGGCACAAACAACTTACACAGTCAAAGTTTCGGTACCACACAGTTTAGTAGCTTAAAGATGGGGTAGCTCCCCATGACGTGTTTTATAATTAAGTAATTTAGCAACCTAAGTTTTTGGAAAATAATACTGAAAAACTGTGAACTCGCCAACCTTATGTTGACATACTATTACATGCTTTGCAGCTCCTTAGGTACAGCGCGAGAGCTTGAATTGGAGGAGTGTTGTGGCTGCGTTAATTTTTTGAATTGGTTTTACTTAAACAATTATGGTTTTTGAACATTGGTTGGATTATTAAATTGTTTGCTTCCGTTGTTCGTTAAACTATGTTTTTGGACATTTAAACTTTAGATCACTAATCGTGTTGATGGTGATATTTTTTGATATCTTTAATAGTGGTTCAACATTGATTAGTGGCCTGATCCTGGTCAGTCGCATCTCTCGCGCTAAAACTCTGCACGTGGAAATTTGAGGGTGTGACAACACAAATTAAGGATACGCAACTGAAAATGCTTGGTTCAGTCCAGGTATTTGATGGTAAAAAACCAGTACCGAACCGAAAGTATCGATCTGAAAAAACATCAAAAAATGGTACCGATACCAGAAATGATTTGGTAATAGAAATATATAGTACCGGTTCCGGTACCAAATGCTTTTTCCAAGCACAAATCACTTACTAACACATTAGGCTATTGATTTATCTCTTTCGTACCTCCTTCATTAAATGATCAATATATTATGTATAAATACATTATTTAGTTTTCTTAGTTCTCTATATAATATTTAATACTTACGTTTAGTTTATTAGTAGTTGATCTTTAACTATTGGTAACTGGTGTTAGCTTTCTGTTTTTTTTGCATTTTATACTTGGATTATGAGTCATATGGAAGATTGTGAGCATGAGGTTATGGGGTATGGTGGATCACTTCCCCAACATCCACATCATTATCTTCACCTTCATCTCTACCTTATCATGTTTCTTTCTATCTCCATCAAAGGGGTGGAGTACCCCTTCCCTCTTCCTTCTTCTAATCCAACCAATCATCATCCTTCATTTTTAAAAAGTTGCTCGGGAAGAATGGGAGTTCTTCACCGAAAGCCCTGAAATATGATAGGGGTGGAGGTAGTGTTCCCCTTGGGGGAAGCTGCCACATAGATGTCACATAAGCTTTCCCAATGTATTCCCTTTCCCAGATCCCATGGCTTAAGGTCGCTCTTCGGCATGGGGAAGGGTATATACGTTTGATTGTGTTTGACTGTTGTATATCGACTACAAAGAAATAGGGACTAAATTTGTTAAACAAATTAGGACTAAATCCAATTTTCTTATATCTAGAAAGTCCATTTATGTAATTTACTCTTTTATAATGTAATGTAAATAATTAAAAGATTAAATTACATGGATGCTTCTTCTTCATATTCCAAATTTCATCTTTAGTTTTCACCTTTATAAAATTAAAATTTTTATTTATATAGTTTATAATTGCTATTCCAATTCATCTTTAGTTTTCACCTTTATAAGATTACATCTTTTATTTATATAGTTTACAAGCAGGTAACATCAGTTCTCTCTAGCGTGGAAGAGCGTTTGTGTTTTTTTTTGTTAAATCCATCTAAAATGTAATGTGAATTTCAAACATATCTTTAAGAGTTAAATGCTTGGTTGGTCCCTGTGGTTTGCAAATCTTGCAGACTTGGTCCCAGTGGTTCACTAATTACACACTTGGTCCCAGTAGTTTCAAATTTTGCACTCGGGTGGTCCTTACCACTAACCTTTGTTAGATTTCTCAGTTAAGTATATGCAAAATTACTATTATACCCCTCCTCTTCTTCATCCTTTCTCTGCTACCACCTGCAACTACTCTGCTACCACCACCCTCACCCTCGCCGCCTTTCACCGCCATACCACTCAGCCATACCTGTCACACCCCGACCCGCAACGGAAAAGGTGACCGGGGCATGATTGGGTTATCATCAAAGCTCATGACATTTATTATACGTTTCATATTCATTAATACAATTTAATGGAAATCTACAATAAATGATACAACATGTTCTAACTATCAGTCTAAGCTTCTTGGTTCTCTTCTAAGGCATATCCTATGTTTTCCTTGCTTCAACCTGTTCACCTGTATCATGTGTAAAAAGGTTTTTGGATCAACATAATGTTGGCGAGTGAATCCTATGGAAAAACATTTGAACAAGTTTATCCAATTGATTATAAATAATGTGCATACCACATATGAGTAAATGTAGATGTAAATTTATTCACACAACACATAATATTGAATATTGAACACACATACACCAAATGATTGTTTTGAGGCACGCGTTGTTCGACTCGTCTCCGACGAGGAACTGATGGGCCTAATGAATGAGTTTTGAGGCACGCGTTGTTCCACGAACTGATGGGCCTAATGAATGAGTTTTGAGGCACGCGTTGTTCTTACGAACTGATGGGCCTAATGAATGAGTTTTGAGGCACGCGTTGTTCTTACGAACTGATGGGCCTAATGCATGAGTTTTGAGGCACGCGTTGTTCTTACGAACTGATGGGCCTAATGAATGAGTTTTAAGGCACGCGTTGTTCAACTCGTCTCCCACGAGGAACTGATGGGCCTAAATAATTTGCATACAACTTTGACAATATGTAATACATCACAAACAACAATAGTTACATTCTAGTTTAAATCATATAATGGTATAGCACGAGTTTGCATAATAGAATTAGTTTAAGCGACACATGATACACCCCAAAACATGAATAAAAAGGGGAGTTTGTAAGAATTCACTCACATTGGGTGCGTTCGGTTGATGATGTTGAGCGCACGCGAAGTGGTTTTAACCACGAGTGAAATTAACCTAGATAAATAGCATTTTAGTTCGGTAAGTAACGGATTTTATTAATCTATTTTAGTAGGATTGTTGGGTGTATTTTTGTGAGTTTGAGGCTATTTTCTAACCTTAAAAATGTTATTTTTAAGTATTTTTAATTGATTTTTAATTAAAATAATTAAATAAAAATAATAAAAAAATATTTGATTTTTGCTACAGTTGACTTTGACCGTTGACTTTGACTGCCTGTTGACCGGTTCGAAGGCGTTTTGTTGTGCGCTGGGTGAGGCTCGAACCCGAGACCTCTCGTACGCGTGCACGTAGCTCTACCAACTGAGCTACGTGTCTAACCCGTCATATATCCGATTTTAATTATATATATATATATTAATTAGATTTTAAACAGAAATCCTTTATTTTAAAAATGAATTAAATCCCGAGAACCGGTGCGCTCCACAGGTCTCGAACCCGGGACCTGTGGGTTAGCGGACACACAGTCCACCGCTGGACTGTGTGTCTCACTTGGTTATAAACTCGGTTATCAATATACTTAACATATATCTAAATCAATCCGGTTCAGTTTTGCGGAAAAAGGAATTTTTATTAAGGCAGCGTGTAAGGGACAATACTCGAACTCGAGACCTTAGCTTCAAAGTGCACACAGTCCACCGCTGGACTGTGTGTCTAACCCGGTAAATAACTGGATTTTAATTATACTTAACTATTACCGAAACTTCGTCTTCTTCACTGGTTTTCACCGGAAGTGACGACTGACTGATTCGAAGTGTGGATTCAGTTTTCTTTAGCGTTTAATGATCAATTACAGACGAGATAAAAGTAAGAAGAAAGGAATTTAGGCGTGAAAAGTACCGACTGGTTCTCCTCTGTTTTCCGGCAGAACTCCGGCGACAGCAAGTTCTTCCGGCGACGAGTGTCTTGAAGCAGAGAATCTTCAGAAAGCTTACAAAGGGTGTGGGTGACTTCGGTATAAGTTTAGGGGGTTCAGTGAAGCTCAGAGATTAAAAACTCGGTTTTCCGGCGACGTAATAAATATTTCCGGCGAGTGAGTTTTCGCCGAGAAAGGGTGCGATTTGAGTGTGAAAGGTTTCTGGCGAGTTGTGGGTCAATTTATAGGGTAGTATCGAGATGTATGGGGTCTGAATTTGGTCTCAATTCGAAGTCAGCCGTTCTCCGGCGGTTATGGCTGATGTCGCGGGTTCAGACGTCGGTTATAACCGTTGTGAGAGTTAAGTCTTCGGTTAAATTGAGCGGAAACGTATAATAACGGCGAAGTCGTCGGGATTTCCGACGACTGCTAATTGGGCGCAAATTGACGAATTTGACTTCCGAACTTGAATATTTGAATTAATTGTTTCTTGTTATTTACATAAAATCAAAGCAGCGGAGCGGTTGATTGGCTGAGTGATAAGTTGTTGTTGAGCCGGTTACAGACCCGAGTTCGAAACCCGGCATGAGTAGAACATTTTTATTTTGTTATTTTTGACAGTTTTTCAAAAACTAATTATATATCCCCGCATAATAATTGATTACGTATCGTTTAAAATTATTTTGGGCATTTAATTCGCAACGAAAATTTTAACTGACTGTTCGGTTGATAAACGGAGCGGGTTTGGTAAATCCGTTTTTGACGGATGTTACAATACCCTCGCCGCCTTTCACCGCCATCTTCCCCATTGCCACAACCATCCACCAGATTCTCAGTTAACGGAACGAAGAAAACCGTTGATTACTGTCGTCACATTACGGTTACAAACCAAACCAATGGGTCTACTCCGACCAGCGGCGACACGTTGACTCGCCGGAATAGACCTCAACCACGGCGACATTGCTGGTTACCTACCGGAGGTAACAGACCGAGCTCCTCCGGAATAGACCTTCGGAATTGTCCCACAAAACCGGTTCGAGTTTATGCGAAACAACGCCAGATCGGTTAACAGACCGAGCTCCTCCGGTAGGTAACCAGCAATGTCGCCGTGGTTGAGGTCTATTCCGGCGAGTCAACGTGTCGCCGCTGGTCGGAGTAGACCCATCGGTTTGGTTTGTAACCGTAATGTGACGACAGTAATCCAACGGTTTTCTTCGTTCCGTTAACTGAGAATCTGGTGGATGGTTGTGGCAATGGGGAAGATGGCGGTGAAAGGCGGCGAGGGTATGGCTGAGTGGTATGGCGGTGAAAGGCGGCGAGGGTGAGGGTGGTGGTAGCAGAGTAGTTGCAGGTGGTAGCAGAGAAAGGATGAAGAAGACGAGGGGAATAATAGTAATTTTGCATATACTTAACTGAGAAATCTAACAAAGGTTAGTGGTAAGGACCACCCGAGTGCAAAATTTGAAACTACTGGGACCAAGTGTGTAATTAGTGAACCACTGGGACCAAGTCTGCAAGATTTGCAAACCACAGGGACCAACCAAGCATTTAACTCTATCTTTAATATTAAATGTCTATATCTGTAACTATATCTATATAGTAAATAAAATCTCTGATGCCATATGTCATCTTCATATCTCTTCTCATATTATTCGGTTTATCTACAAATCTAATTTTTAATACATATATATATTATTCCCCTTTATCTACAAATCCAATTTTGTAACTTTTGTTTAATTCAAATTACATTAAATAGTAGTTAATGTATTTTCAAAACCTATATTAACTTTTATATAGTTTTTATTTATTTTAAATCGATTGTATATATAATCCATTTTTCAATCTATAAGATGTACATGAATTTTATATTTTATGTATTGATATTTCTATATGTGTAAATATATGGGGTTTTGACATAATAAATAAATAAAAGAGTAAATTACTGTTTTGGCACCTGTTGTTTAGTCAATTCAACTCGTTCAGGCCAAAAAAGAATCTGTTGACATATCAGATCCTGATTTTGCATTTTATAACGGTTTTAACCCATTACACTAACTTTGTTACTTTTTTGCAGTTAAGTGTAACGGTAATTAGGTCATTAAAGACCTTAGAGGCTGTTTTTAATAATTACAAAGTTCTGTTAATATTTAAGAGATAATTAACTCAATTATTCATTTTTTTATTATTTCGTCATTTTCATGATTATTATTTAACAAATACATTTTAAATATACAAATAAATATGTATTTTCATTGACCGTTTATTTTTTATAGACGTCGCTTTTAAAATCATATGTTTTTTAACCGTCATCATTTTTAAATTGTTCCTTTTTAAACCGTTTGTTTATTAAAATCGTTCTTTATAACGTCGTTTGTCTTTTAAAGTTTTACAAACAGTTCATTTTATACCGCTCTTTTTTAAATCTATTTTTAAAACTTTTTTAAATAAATCGTTTTTAAGTCGTTGATTTTTAAAAGCGTTTTTTTAAACCACTAATTTTAGAACTGTTTTTGAAATCGTTAATTTTTGAAACTTTGTATTCAATTTACTTATAGCTGTTAGGGAAAAAGAAGTTAAAAAATGAACGATTTCAAAAATAGAAGGAATTTAAATACCATTGAATTTAGACGAACGAGTGGTTTAAAAAACGAAGATTTTAAAAAAGGACGTTTATAAAAACCAAAACCTTAAAAAATAAGTTAACAAGTGTAAGGTTTTAAAAAACACAGGAATTTGATAAACGATAGGTTAAAAAATAACGAATTTTAAACAAATAAACAAACAAACGGTTCAAAGAAATGAAAGATTTGAAAAAAGATAAACCATTTTAAAAAAAAGTTCGAAAAATGAACAATCGTTTGCAAACTTTTTTATTAGAATAATTCATCTTTTTTTTTTCAAATCTTCCATTTTTTTGTTTTTTATACACGTCATTTTTTAAAATTTTAAGAGTAAACTGCCAAAATCGTCATTTAGGTTTGAATACAATTGCTAGACCTATCCAAAAAGATTTTTTTTTTCTCAACTGGACCACCACAATTTTAAAATTGTTGACAAATCCTTCCACTTTTGTAATCTTGTTAAAAACTAATCTTAGATAAGAGGTATTTTGGTTATTTCTTTTTAACTCTTATTTATTTAATTATAAATAACCCTTGATAACCCGCCATGCAAAACATCATAATCTCAATTCAATCCACAATCTTCTTCTTCCCCTAGCTTTCTGCATTCACGTGCGATCCTTTTTTTCCAAGGCAATCCAAATCGCCTTCTTAGGTAAGCATTATTTTATTGGTTGTTATCAATTGTTGTTTAAATATTATATATTTTTTCATTTTGCTCAACTACATACAGTTAATAGTGCTTACCATTCAACATTTGACTGTTTAATATTTATTTCAATTACTGAATTAGATATAGTTAATAATGGACAACATGAATTAATACCATATTTTAATGGGTGAGAACAATATGTTATATATTATTGGACGAGATGAATTATGAATTTGAATTGATGAGTTTATATATGCAATTATGAATTTAAACTGTCAAAACAAATAGAACAAGTTTAGATCTATGAATGATAATGTACTTGAATTAATGAGTTTAAATATACAATTACTTGTGAATAAGTAACATACTTATTCCTTATTGTATTTGCGTTTTGATATGCAACTGATAAATCATGTTTGTTATTTACCAACATCTAATTAATATTCTAGCATTCATGTTTGTTATTATTTTTTACTTTGCATCCCATTTAACATTAGCTTTTAATACGGTTACAAAAATGAATGGATCTAGCAATAATTTTGAAACCTCAGTAGTTCAGTTAAGAAAAAAATTTGGATGGATCTAGCAATTGTATCCAAACCTCAGGAACAATTTTAGCAGTTTACTCAAATTTTAAAAATGAACGACTTAAAAAAGTGAATTGTTTAAAAACGTTTAAAAACAAACGATTTTAAAAAATGGTATAAAAAACTTTAAAAGACAACGATTTTAAACAGAACGATTTTAAAAAGCAAAGAGTTTAAAAATGAACAATTTTAAAAATGATAGATGGTTTAAAATAAGATTAAAAAAATATTTTTTAAAACGACGTTTATAAAAAACGGTTAATGAAAATACATATTTATTTTTTATATTTAAAACCTATTTTGTTAAATAATTAATCGTAAAAATGTTAAAACAATAGTAAAATTAACTTGAGTAATTTCATTAATAATTTTATAAATATTAAAAAAAGTTTGTAATGATCAAAACCAGAATCTAAGATATATAATGACATAATTACTCTTACACTTAAGTGTAAAATGTAACAAAATTAGTGTTAGAAGTAAAACCGTAATAGAATGCAACATTGAGGTATGATGTATCATAATTTTTTTTTGACTAACTAATTTATAAAGTCCAAAATAGTAATTTACTCTGAATAAAACAACTCAAGTGACCCATCCACCATCTCAGGCGGCCATGAGATGTTGTTCAACATCATCCCCTATCCACCGTCAATGTCTCATTAATCGATTATCATCCCCTTTCATTCTTCTCCCTCCCTCATCTACGGTTGTGATTCCTCTTCATCTCTTCCCCTCCTATTTTTTATATTTACTTTTAAAACAATTAATTTTAATTTTCTAAACAATTAATAAATATAATTGATTTAATTGTATAATAACAAAGATATTATTCATTTTTAATTAAAAATAGTAAACATTTAATTATCTATAAACCTACATTTACCATAGTCGTCTATATCCTCTAATTGGTTGATGTGTGTTCAGCCAAGTTAATAGAAGATATCTTGTATTCTGATTGATAATGCATCCAGCTTCATTAGTTTCGTTGTTGGTCGTTTCTTTCTACTGAGGACTTTGGGTTTTCATTTTTCTGTGTTTGTTTTCCTCCTCGATCGACTGACGCGTGAATTGTTCTTCTTCTTGAGCACTAGCGATTTTGCTTATTATTTCCTTTTCGGAACAGTATGTTCTCAACATCCAGGTATAAATGCGTATATCTTTTATAGTACAAAAGGGGAAAAAATTAACTTTTAAGTATGTGTCAATAACCTTCAAAGTTTATTTAAGCTTTTGGGAAATCTTTGAGTTTGTACCCATTATTATTACAACACCACTCACACTCCATCCAACAAGCAGTTTTAGTCCTCAGACCTTAATTAACCCTCTTTGGTGCTTCTTCATATTCACCTTCGTCGTCAAGAACAAGATAGTCCCTTTCCCGAGCTGGCCTGAACATGTAAAACACGTTCGTCCTGTAGGGAGTGCGGGGTGGACGACCACACAAGGCCCAAATCCTCTGAGGGTCCAAATCTTTTTAATTTTGTATAAAATTTATGTTGTATAAGATAGAATATATATTCATTGAATCGACAGATAACATAAATGAGCCCTTTTACTAGTGGTTACTGCCTTACTTAAACAACAAGACGACACGGGTTCTAATCCAGGTCTCCCCAAATTATTTATTTTTAGCTAATTTTTTTGTTTTTTTTGTTAGTGACATTTAATACTTAATTTTGTCGACTACATATTTCCCTTTAATTAATATTACTTCCTAAACTTAGTTAAAATTAACTATTTAAATCAATTCACATAAATTTTAATGATTGATGAGTTTATATTAAATGGAGATTAATTTTTTATCTCGCTTAAAATTTTTGTTGTGATTTTCGAAGACGACCCTGATGTAAAACATCACCAAATAGAACACAAAGCTCGCTATTTCCTCTATTGCACTACCCACCCGCATGTGCTTATAACCTACAATGACCTCCAATGCAAAAACACCAATCCATGAGACAAACATATAACTGATAACACGACATAAAAGAACCTAAATAGAGTCATATTTCTTGCATCTTTCTCATCGGTTCTCGATAGTGACCTGATCGACCACACAAGTAGGAAGATAACAATGCAATGACAAATGACATCCGCCAAAAAAACACTTGATTCCAAGACACACAATGTTCAATAAAAGGGCATGTTTCCCTAATTACTATAGAAGCTACTTTGGTCAAAACCTAAAGTGTGATCACAATCATAAAAACCTTCTTTTCCTTTCCAACCAAGTTGGGTTTCAGATACGGCCATCCAGAACCAATCGAGACGATCATAGTAAACAAAAGTACACTATTGATGAACATCAGAACGTAAAACAAAACATACCATCCATGAGGAGTGCTTGTAACCTTCACATAGTGTTTCTCTGTAGCCGCACAGAACAAGCTAAGCGCCTTCATAGTAAGCAACACACCCATCAATATATGAACCGTGTGAATATATCGCTGGTTCTTGAAGCAAACAAATATCTAAAACCCTAAAGACATAGATAAAATAACCCCGAACCGCAGCGGAATAAGAGTCGCGGTATAATTGGGTTATCACCAAAGCTCATGATGTTTACTAATATGTTTCATATTATTAAATTCAAAATTACATCCTCAATATTCCAAACAAGTTCATACAATTACAAAGAAAGATAACCAACTAAACAATCCAAAGTCTAAACCGGTTTATTCTTCTAACCTATCCTATATGTTTCTTGCTGCAGCTGGATCACCTGTATCATGTGTAAAAATGGGGGTTTTTGGGTCAACATAAGTTGGCGAGTGAACCTTGTTAGAAAACATTTATTATTGATTTCTTGTTATATTTATTATGGAAAATTGTGCAATAATCATATGTGAGCAAACGTAAATAAACATACAATAACAATAACAATAACAAACAATAACATACAATAACAAACCAACTTGCATGAGTATATAACATGAATGATACTGTATATGTTGGCAACGTCACGTTCACGCTCATAGGTAATGGGGAACGGACGGCCTATGATAAATGTATGTGCGATCAAGGCTCAATCAAACGGAGCCGATCGTATGTTGGCAACGCCTCGTTCACGCTCATAGGTAATGGGGAACAGCTCAACGCTCATAGGTAATGGGGAGCGGCGGCCTATGATAATGTATGTACTGAACATGATAAATTTAATCTAAACATTAACAACACAAACAGTTGATACATATTGAATACACGTTTGATCATGGATATGATGGATGCACAATTGTTTAAATGTAAATAATAATAAGACACATGATACACCCCAAAAACGTGATTAAAACGGGGAATTTGTAGAGATTCACTCACATTGGGTGCGTTCGGTTGAAGATGAGGAATGCGCACGAGTTTAGAGGGTTGATCGACGAGGATTAACTAACCTAAATAATTACGAAAGGTATGGTAAATAAGTGAATTTTATTAATAATTTTAATAGGATTTTTAGATATATTTTTGTGAGTTTAAGGCTATTTTCTAACTTTAAAAACATTATTTTTAAGTATTTTTAATTGATTTTTAAATTAAATAAATAAATAAAAATATAAAAAAAAATGTTGACTTTTTTGACTTTGACCGTTGACCATGACTGTTGACTTGTTGACCGGTTCGGTCGTGTATATTGTTGCACTGAGTGAGGTTCGAACTTGTGACCTCCCGTACACGTGCACGCAGCTCTACCAACTGAGCTACGTGTCTAACCCGAAATATTTCTGTTTTTAATTATATTTATATACTATTTAATTTATTCCAAAATTCATTTCTTAAAAAGGATTTAAATTCTATCGAAACGGCGTGCGTATCAAGTCTCTAACCCGGGACCTGTCGATTAACGTTGCACACAGTCCACCGCTGGACTGTGTGTCTAACCTGGTTAAAACACTTGTTTTTATTTCTCTTATATACTAACTGGAAGTTTTTATATTTGGGTTTTAAAAAATCTGATTATTGTGTCGAATCGGAATAAGGGCGGACTCGAACCCGGTATCGCTACGTTTCAATTGCACACAGTCCACCGCTGGACTGTGTGTCTAACCCGAGATATAATCCAATTTATATTAAATTTATATACAGACTCACTTCGTCTTCTTCGTTACAACAACCCAGACAACGATTTTTCTACTGAACTTGTTCTATTCAATTGACAGGCGTATGAATGATTAAAATGTAACGGATAGGAAAGGTTTTGGGAATGAACATACCGGAATGACGACTTTTCTCAGAACTCCGGCAAGGTCGTCGGCTCTGTTTTTATGAACTCCGTCTGAGCGGACCAATCAACAGTTTTTGATTAACTAATTGTAAAATTGATTGACTAAGCAAGAGTTATCAGAAGGTTTGAATGATTATACCGTTTCACAGCGTAACTTAGGAATTTTCAGAAAACTTCCGGCGAGTGTTGATTATCCGATATCGTCGTCTGGGACCGATTCTGATTGGAGGGTTTGAGTTAGTAATAGTCTAACAGTAGATAGAAGATGAAAGAATTTAGAATTTTACCATTTTGATGAAAGACACGGTTTTCCGGCGAAAGTCCGGCGAGTTCAAAAAGCGTTTCCGACGAACTAATAATAGAGCAAAAGTGAAATTGAGAGTTCTGTGGATGATTTTGAGTCGCGAGATACTGATATTGTTGGAGTAATTCAGGAAGTGAATGTTTTCGGTTATTAAACCCGAACATCACATGAATTCAAGTTCATTAACGACTGAATTGATTAAGAATGTCGGTTTATCGGTTATTAAACCGCGAGCACTCAACAGTCCTTGGACGTTTGGAAGCCGATATCGGTTTCAGTTTGGCGCAAACAGGTTGATTCACGGTTGAAGTTATGTTTTAATTGTTTCCTAGAATTCACAAAGTCAGATAGTGGCGGAGTGGTTATATGTTTGGTGTTTAAAGTTTCCGGCTGACCCGGGTTCGATACCCGGCAGCCCTTTTTCATTTTTAATTGTTTTAATTTTAATTTTTAACAATTTTAATTTCCATAATCTAAAATGTTTATTAGTTATGTATTGTTTAAAATTAAAATAAATATTAAATGAGCAACAAAATATGAAACTGATTATTCGATTAATAAACGAAGCGGGTTTGGAAAAACCCGTTTTTCGACAAATGTTACAGTATCCCCTACTTTTAGAAATTTCGTCCCGAAATTTAAGTAGTAGTGGTAACAGGAAAAAGATGCGGGTATTTTTCGCGCATTGAGTCTTCACGTTCCCAAGTAAACTCAGGTCCCCGTTTCGACTCCCAGCGTACCCTAACAATTGGAATACGACTCAGTCTTAAACGTTTTTCGACTCCCAGCGTACCCTAACAATTGGAACACAGATCTTTTTTTTAGAAAAACAAACACCGCCATAGTTTGTCGTTATGTTTTGAACTTTATGGGTTCAAACATGAAGTTTGGTTTAGATTTTGAGGGTTAATGCCGCCAATCAAACTGTATACATCAAATATGAGAAGTATAGTTAATCTATACTATATAATAAAAGAAACCATTTGAGGGACACTTGTCACGATATTAGACCATGTTTTATGGATAATTATGATTTTAGTTTAACCTCTTCTAATTAATTATAGATAACCCTTCTACTAAATATAATTAATATCTTATGGATAATTATTATTTAGTTTAATCTCTTCTAATTAATTATAGATAACTATCATACTAAATATTATTTTTTTAATCTCTTCCATTTAACTATAGATAATTATTATTTAGTTTAAATCTAATTTATACTTCTCATTTATAATATTATTTGTTTAATTTTCTATATCATATGACAGACACCTATTTTTTATTTGCACTATACAAATTTACTCTAATTCTTTTCTATAATGTAATTATCTCTTATAAACTTTAAACTTTTACCGTAGTATACATAATGCTAAACATAAAATTGAAAAACATTTTTAATGGCATCGATAACTTAAGACATAATATAATTAGATGTATAATATGCATTTTTAATAAATAATACCAAACAAAATTACAAATATAAAATCATTGATTTAACTAATAATAATAAAGTCTTATTTTTTAGGTTAGATTTATCACGGGTCTTTTTAAATATAATTTATATTTTATCACTCAAATGGCTGCTTATTTGCTTCTTAAATAACATGTTTGACCATTGTATCTTCCTTTCAATAATCATCGCCGCAATTACCATATCTATCGCTACCGAGTATGTCCATTAGTTTTTTCTAAATATCATTTCTTATTATTTGGTATATAAAATCATATTTGTTCAAGCCGTTTAATACATGAAGGTTTTTAAGGATATAACTTTTTTTATTTTTTAGTAAATAATATTACATTTATTCAACCCGTTTAATATACCTGGTTTTAAAGATAATTTTTTTTATTATTTAGTATATAAAATTACATTTATTCAACCCGTACAATGGTTGCTATAGATATAATATTTTATTATTTAATATATAAAATTACATTTATTCAACCCGTACAATAAAAGAGATTTTTAAAGATATATTATTTTATTTTTCATATATAAAATTCATTTATTCAACCGTGTAATACATGGGGTTATAACCTAGTTAAATATAAATGATCTCCATGATAAATCGAAGTACGAATATTCTAAAACGTATTGTTAAAAAATTGATAAACTATTTCATATTATTGTTATATATTTGGTTAGAGTTAATTACACAGATGGACCCTATGGTTTACAACAAATTTTATTTTTGGGTACTAATTTTTTTAAATAGGTCCAGGTCTTATAATTTCAAGTTCTAATGAGTTTGGGTACTAACGTCAAATCAAGTTAATTTTTTTGTTAAATTAAGATGAATTGACTAATATACCAATATAAATTTAAAGGGCCATTTATGTAATATACTATATCATATTGAGGGGCCATTTGTGTAACCTCTAAAACTAAAAATAAACCTTCATCACCTGCACCTTTATTGAATATGTTTAAAGGATTAGCTTGTTGTAGCGTGTACTATACTCGTTCGCATCCCAGAATCTGGAACGGGTACGGGATTAGGGTACGGGAACGAGGAATGACAAAACTTAAAATTCCAAGATACGGGTACGGCAATAAAAAATATGAAAAATAAAAATATATTAAACAAATTCCAAAATACTACATCTTCTAAAGGTAATTAATTATCAATAATCAAATCATTTTCAAATTTCGGTTGATCTAGTGAGAGATGAGCAATCTATAGAGAATTAGAGATTATGAGACTTGAGAGTTTAGAGATTAGAGAAGCCGAATATAATAGGTCCATTTATTTAAAGGCCGGTTGTGAAATTTGAAAGGGTTAAAGCCCTTAAAATAAATGGAATTGGGTTGGGTACTTCTACCAGATATGTCCTCGATATTGGAAACGTTTAGGAAACGGCCTCGACGAGTACCCGAGACGGGTACGGCCACATAAATGGAGTCCGCGTGCTACATAGATCCTAACCGATTATTCTTGAATTTTGAACGTATTTTTCTGTAACTGAATGCATTCCTGAATCTTGAAAATCTTGAACAATAGTTGTGATTCAAGTTCAACTTCAGCCACACCCATCGAAATTCAATGCACATTCTAAACACCCTTTTGTTTACAATATCCAAAGACCAAAGAAGTTGTCTTTGCAATCTAAAGCGTTGTCTTCATGCATTCAGGTAACCATTTATTTTAGAATCTTCTTTGTGCACACCAAGTGTTTGATTTAGTTCAAACTGACTGAAGTTCTTTTTAATTTATTTATTTTATTTTTTTTTCTGGGATATGCAGAGGATAATGGAGAGTATTTCAGTAGGCGGGGTGTACTAGTATGAAGCTTTAAAGAGATTGGATAATTTGTGGTCTAGCATTTTTTCTGCTCAAACAGGTTAGTTTCAATTTTTTCAATATCATTAATGTTTTCATACAATTTAGCCAAGTGGAACGATGTAATGATTTATTAGAAACTTGTAGTTGTTCAAGAACCTAGAAAAGTTGTCACCAATACCCCTGGACACCTGTGCTAAAACAGGTTATGGCATGAAGATTTTCTATATTAGAATCATAACTACCAGGAATATTAGTCTGATCACAAATCATTAAATTAAATTATATATAATTTATAAACTGATTTTAGCATGATCTAGATTAGAATCATAACTACACGAAATAATATTAGCCTATCCAAGCACTGCCACCACCACATCCACCATATGGTTTGAGAATTGAGATTTATGTGTCGCCGGAGGTTTTGTCCGGTAGAGAGTATAACGAGAAGGTTGATGTGGAGTGCCGGTGTGATTTTGTACATAATGTTGGCTAGAGTTCCTCCGGTGACTCACCGCCGGAGACTTTTGAGGTTAGTCTTATACATAATGTTATCCGGAGTTCCTCAGTTGTGAATCTTATATTTCTGGTTATTAGTTAGATTAAATATTATTCAGGATGTGTATAGATTATTAATATATGTTTGGTGAATGTTTCTATAGGGCATGGTGAAGAGATGATGATGGAGGTATATGGCTGGATGAGGGTTTATTTGTAGTTCTAGAGGCTACATAATTGGCCCTTTATGTTTATAAAGGTATAATAGGTATTTCTTCTTAATTTAACAAAAAGTTAACGTGAAACTTGTTATAAAATTGAAATCACAAGATCTAAACCTGTTAAAAAAAGTTAGTATATAAAGATGAAACTTGCTATAAACCACAAGATCCATCTATGTAATTAACTCATTTGATTATTTGTTCAAATTAAGGTTTGCAAAAATCAAACTAGCTCACCCTCTCAAACTCAAACTTGACTAGTCAGTTTGACCCGTTCGACATCATGGCACTATAGAAGCGCATCTTCTTGTGTGTTTGCTCCAAGCTTGGCACTAAGCTAAAACAAATATTTACCTACAACATTTTTAACATAAGTTAATGATAATACAATTTTATGCAACCATAATCCATTCTCATTCTTTCAACCCAACTAGCAATAGACATACTTTCTATGGTTTTCATACTTCATCCATGCCTTGGATTTTCATTCTTTAACCCGTTTCAAACGAGTCACCCTACTTCCACTACATTATCATTTGAGAATCATTTTATGGATAAACTTGACTAATGGAACATTACCAACTATCATTAAACAAACTTGTAAGCTTGGAAAACTTACCTTGATCTTCTTCGTATTGCTTGGAAAACTTACCGGTATCACACGACCGATTAAGAAAAATGAAGAAAGGAACAACTATCAAGCATCTGCAAAAGGATATGTGACCTTACCTCGTGTGTTACCGGAACCCACTGCAGGACTCGTTCTCTCCCTCTTGTTTTCCCTCTTTATCGCTGCTCTCTCTTTCTCTCTTAGGGTAGGAGAAAAGCATGCATCAAACCACTTGTACAATAAGCATAAAAGGAGACAAAGTTGCTACTTAATATATATTAAGGGTTACCTTCGCCAATCTACTGCCGATCTATCTACAACCACCACCGCACCCACCACCAATGAATTTCACAGCTTAAAACCGTCCCCTGAAAACCAAGGCTTGAGGGACACTGCGTTTAGAGAAGAATGAAGAAATATGGCAAAATATAGGTTGCTTGGATATGACATACATACCTGTAAAGAGAAAAGATAGCATGCAAAAAAATAAAAATAAAAAAAGCATCTATAAACGAAGTATATATTAGCTAGGTTAAACCAAACGCTTTTCAGGACATATAACTATCAAAATATATTATAGTGGTAAATATATATGAATTGTTCTTTGGTGATAGTGCAAACTATTAATCCAACACATTTTTTGTTTTTACTTTTCTACTTTCCTTGGATAGTAGAATTATTTAAAAAATAAAATAGTACGAAATATAATTAAAAATATCAATGGAAAGTATTTACAAACTAAGGGGTATAGCGGATAATTGTCGGGTACTGACATGACGACTTTTGGACCAGAGATGTGAGTACCGAGCAACTTTTAAACTAGATATGTGAGAATCTCACCCTATTACAATTACAATAAATAGATGGAAGATGAATAATAGCTTTTCATATGACAAATTACTATAGTTATTTTTTAAAATATAGGGATGGGATAGAGGAATGGTGACTAGGTTGTAGTGAAGTTTTAGTAGATTTTTAAGAATTTTATAGATAAGTGAGAGGTTGATGGATGAATTGTGAATGTTCTAAGTCCCCAAAAGCAAAATCTGAAAACAATTGCTAAAAGCTGCATCAATTAGGCTAGTGGTATTGTGGTGTGGGTTTTAAAATATGAATAATGTTAGGTGACATGTAGGAGTAAAAAGTTGCTACAAACACTATTACAAATGGCACAAGTGTCTTTTAGATTAAAAATTAATTCATATACCCATACGTTGGAAGAGCCATGGGAGGCTGTGTCATTTGACGGAAATGAAAGGCATTGGAAAAACATATAAACATTGTTTATATTAATCGAGAAAAGTGCCAAAATCTTCTCTGGTGTTTGCCGGTTTCATCCAAAATAATTTTTTGGTATCATATTTACCCTTTATTTTGGGATTTTTTTGTCATTTTCATCCAACCGTCTAATTTGGGTTATTTTTTCTAGAAGATATTTGGATGAAAATGTCAAAAATCCAAAACCTCAGAGACGATTTTGACAAAAAAGTTAGACCTTTGGATGAAAATGACAAATTAGCCTAAAAGTGAAGGAAAATATGGTACAAAAAAATTTGTTTTGGATGAAACTGGCAAACATGCTCAAACCTTGGGGACGATCTTGACAATTTACTCTATGTAATAATTTAAACCATTGAGGATCAGTCGCCATAACACCATCCAGATAACCTCATGATCATCTGAGCTACGGGTTGCGTGCACCATTCGGTATCATCTGCATCTCGTTATCCACAGGTCATGTATTGATATGATTTGATGAAAATATAAGACTATATATAAATCTTGAGTTGACAAATTTTACAAGTTTGTTATGTTTTAGCAAGCTGTTGACGTTTGAGGGACTGCAATGGATACTTGAAGGGCTGAATGTGGAACACATATGGGAGTATTAAATGGGTGTAGTTGGGGAAGCAAAATCTACATCGATCAAGTCAGCAACTCTAGGGTTCACCTTACAAGATTCCAATACTTGTCTTTGTCTTCCTCTTCGTCGAACACTGCAGAGTTTCCGGATTCTGTGTCATCTTGCTCATTTGGTTTGTGCGTCTAAGTTTGTTGTATATTTTGATCATATTCACTGATTGTTGTAGATCAGTCTATCACTTTGTATTATTGAAGAACTCACAATTCTTTGTGAGTTCTTCTAGGGTTTGGTTGGGTTCTTTGGTTTGGGTATAATCTTCTTAATAAAATCTCTCGTCAGTGTTTTTTGTTGCTATTTCTGTGTTCTTATGCACATTCACAATTCTTGACATGATTGTTACATGATATGATGATATCATTTTTTTTTTTCATGAGAACTAAGCTGAATATTATAGCCAACCTAGCTTAATATCTATTTAATTTCTTGCATCTCATTCAAATTGTGACCATTGAAACCACAAGTCACGATTATCGTTTTTGTTGATTGCATATACTAATCATAATTCACTATTTTGCATGCTAAATGTGGGGAGCACTTACTTTTGTGTTACCGAGGCTGATATGGTTAGTCATTAGTAAATATTTGCAAAATGTTGACCGCTAGACATAGTATTCACATTTTTATTTATTAAGTTAACATGGTTTACTCTAAGAATTCGGATGCTCTATACAATTTAAAAAAAGGAAAATGAGCCTTAAATATAGGCCTTTGAGAATAGACTATTGGTCAATAGCAGTTCATCTTTGCCTCCACTGAAAAAAAAAATTTAAAAAGAACAAAAAAACAGAATTTTATATTTTAACTGGGTTTAATATTTTATGTTTTAAGTTGGGTTAAACAAAAATCGGGTTTAAATGGGTCAAAGCTAAATAGTTTAATGAGTTTAAAAATCATATTGGGTTGTGTTTTCTAAGCTTTTGTTTCTCCGTAAAAAAGTGAGTTTTGAACGGTCATCTGCCTTGCCTTTAGCCTGGTCCAACCATGACTGATAATAAATAAGTGTTGAAATTAAAATCATAGGTGTTTACATAGGTGTTGAGCCTAACACCATCTTATTAGATGAAAGTGGGAGATTGAATCCACAACTAACTTGTGGTACCTATAGGTTCTCTGGGTTACTCCAATTGTTGTTTCAATTGTTTAATTCTATCCTTTCACTTAAACTACCTGACTTAAATTATTATTATACGTATCAAAACAAAGAGTTGATTATTATTATTATTATTATTATTATTATTATTATTATTATTATAATTATTTAATTATTATTTAATTATTATTATATTATATTATAATATATATATATATATATATATATATGAAAACAAAGCGTTGATGAATAGTCACTAAGAATTTTAAATATTTGATTTTTAATAGTATTTTATTGATTACACAATTTGATGTCATTCGATATAGAAATTTACACGTGTTTTACATCGAACGAAAATGATAAAAATGAGACAAATATTGTTCGGCTCAGTTTGGTACGATATGATAGCGATACGGTGTCAGGTTATCCAAAGCAAAAAACACTAAAAATATATACCGATATTGATACAAATGTTGTTCACAGTTTAGTTTGGTACGTTAGCAGCAGAATACTCTTTTTCAATAATACATAGAACGCAAGCGAACGAACTAAACCCAAATTTATTTGAACAACATCATTGTCAGTATTGATATTCGTTTTTATTGTTTTCGATTAATGTAAGGTTTCCTTTTTCGATTCCAATAACTAGTGTCGGTACTGTAATGAACCGAACTGATACCGATCGACTTCCCGTTATGAAGCGCGGGAAAGTATCACTAGTTAAGACTAAAGAAAAGCCACAAAGATGTAGAAAATATAAGTGGTATTAACAAATAACTTTTGATCATCTAATGCAATTTGTACACCTTTCATACTTTAATACATGTTCTATCTTAAACAAGTCTTTTGCAAATTAATAAAGTTTTGTTTATAAATAAAATAAAGTTCAATTCAAGTATATATTTGATTGTTTTACTTTAAACTAGGGCGTTACATGTACTGTATCATGCCACTTTGTTGGGAAAAAAATAATAAAATCAAGCTCTGTAGAAATGAGATGATCCCGTTGATCCACATATTACTGGATATAGAGTTTGAAATGAAGCCTAGCCCCTAATTTTTAAGGGCCTAACTATGATTAATTCACATTCGATTTTTGAAAGGGTTGTATTTCACTAAAACTCATTCTCTAAGTGTAATATTTGTGTATTTTCTAAATCTCATTGTGAGTGTAATATATGTAACTGTGTGCATTTTAAAAATCATATAGAAAAACGTGTCATCTTCCCATGTGTTTGGATTCTAACTTAAAAAAAAGTACAAACCATGCTATAGCAAGATAATAAGAAAAATAGTGCACATAACTGCTCAGGAATTATAAAAATATGGAAGTACATATAATTAACCGGATGGGTTTATTATGTTACATCTCAAAGAAACTTATGCGTATGGCAGCACTAGGATTAAATTAAGAAACAAGGAGTGGATTAACAAACAACGATAGCATATAGGGCTTGAACATGTTAGGCTTACCATGCTTGTCTCCACCGGTATACATGAAATGACTCATCCTGGCAAGGTTTGTGACGCATTCAATGAACTCGTGTGGCAATTCGGAACCAATTGCTTGGCGTTCTTTGTTCAGCTTCTTCCATGTCTCTATAGTTAATTCTTTTATGTATTCTCTTGCTTCAGCTTCAGTAGCACCACTCTCATGCATATAACACTGGATTGATTTAGGAACATCACCTCTTGCTAGCTCGTCCTAATACCAACAAAAACCTAAGTTTATATGTGATCACTCTAAGTTAAAGTATGAATAGGTATAATGTCATAAAGGTAGGTTAAGAAGTTTACAGATGATGTGCCCATGTCATTAGTAAGTCGCACAATGATGCATGCATAGCGAATCATATTTTCAGCTCTTGTAATTTGTTTCAATGCATCTTCAGACACACCGGTTAACGTGAACAAATATGCATGCTTGATGATAGGGACAATTCCTATTGACATGTATCCGTTGTCGAGGAACTCGTTTAAGGTTGGTTTGTATCCACTATTGAACCATCTAGCTTCTATTATGTAAGAGTTGCATAAATCCTGCCACTGGAGTGTCAAAGTTAAGTTACAATTAAGAAGTATGTAGGTGTAACATCCGTCAAAAAAACCGGATTTATCAAACCCGCTCCGTTTATTAACCGAACAATCAGTTAAAAATTTCGTTGCGTATTTAATGCCCAAATTAATTTTAAACGATACATAATTAATAAGTATATTGGAATATATAATTTATATTTGAAAAAGTATTAAAAATAGTGGTTTAAAAATAAAAAAAGGTTGCCGGGTTTCGAACCTGGGCCAGCCGGGTCAACCTGGTCAACAATGACTTAACACTCATCCATCAAACCACTCCGCCACTTGTATTCTTTAGTAATATATCCACACAATTAATTCAAATAATGAAACAGAAATCAAACCCAGTCAACTGACGCGCCCAAATCCGTTGACGCCGGAAAATCCGACGATTTCGTCAAACGTCGTCGGTTATCTATGACTTAATGTAAACATTAACCTCAACATTGGTTATAACTGATGTCCAGTCCGCGACACAAGTTATAACCGCCGGAAAATTTTTAACCGACGAATCAAGACAGAAAACGGACCAAATTCGTAAATGTTCTACCCTATAAATACCCCCTCTAACCTCTGTTAGCTTTTTCGCTCACAATCACACTCTTTCCCGACTTAATTTCACTCGCCGGAGAATTTCTGCAACTCGCCGAAAAACCGAACCCTTTCACCACTGTGCCTTACTCTAAAAACTGAACACCCAGAGCTCATACCGAAGCCACCCACACTCATCTCAAGCTCCCTGAAGACCCTCTGCCGCAGGACACACGTCGCCGAAATAGTCTGCTGTCATCGGAGTTTCGCCGGCGAAACAGAGGAGTCCTGTTCGGTATATCTTACACTTAATCTCTCGTTCTTTTTATTAATCTCACATGTAATTAATCACAAGACACTAAAGAACTTGATTAAATCTTCGAACCAGTCGGACTTCCGTTTCTGGTTAAGTTTAACGAAGAAGACGGAGTTATCAGTTGTGTATATGTTTAATTAAAATCAAGATATATCCCGGGTTAGACACACAGTCCAGCGGTGGACTGTGTGCAAATAAACACGCTTACGTCCCGAGTTCGATTCTTGTCCCACGCACACTCACCTTAATAAAAATGTTCCTTTTTAAACTGAACCGGATTCATTGCAAATTGATGTTAAGTTTAATAAAAACCGGAATAATAACCAAGATAGACACACAGTCCAGTGGTGGACTGTGTGAACGTTTAAATCACATGTCACGAGTTCGAGTCCAGACTACCGCACCGGTCCGGACAATTATCAAACTTTTTATATAAGGCAGAAATGAAATTATTTAGTTTGTATATAAGTATAATAAAAATCAGAGTATTTACCAAGTCAGACACACAGTCCAGCGGTGGACTGTGTGTTAACCTAAACCACAGGTCCCGGGTTCGAGACCTGTGGAGAGCACCGAGCGAGTCATTAAAATCGTTTTTGAAATAAATGATTTTCGGATTAATTCAGTTAGTGTATAAATATAATTAAAAACAGAAATATTTCGGGTTAGACACGTAGCTCAGTTGGTAGAGCTGCGTGCACGCGAACGGGAGGTCTCGGGTTCGAGCCTCACCCGGCGCACACAATTACACAATAAAATCGGTCAACGGTCAACAAGTCAACATTCAAAAATCAACAATTTTTTTATTAATTTTATTTAATTATTTATATTAAAAATACTTAAAAATAACATTTTTAAGGCTAGAAAATAACCTTAAACTCACAAAATATATCCAACAATCCTACTAAAATTGATTAATAAAATCCGCTTACTTACCGAACCATTATGCCATTATCTAGGTTAGTTTCACTCGTGGTTAAAACCAACTTCGTGCGCATTCAACATCATCAACCGAACTCACCCAATGTGAGTGAATCTTACAACTCCCCTTTTTAATTACACGTTTTGAGGTGTTTCATGTGTCATTAAAATTAACTCGTTTATTTAAACTTGTGCCATACCATATTGTGATCTAAACTTAGAATGTATATATTGTTTGTAGTTATGTAGTTCATATTGTCAAGTTATTTGCAAATCATTCATTAGGCCCATTAGTTCCTCGTGGGAGACGAGCTGAGCAACGCGTGCCTCAAAACGATCCATTATTGTTCATGTGTGCATTATTTAATATTAAATGATTGGTGAATAAGTTTACATCTATTTTTACTCATGTGTGGTTGTGCACTTTATTTTATAATCAATTCAATAAACTTGTTCAAATGTTTTTCATAGGATTCACTCGCTAACTTTTTGTTGATCCAAAAACCATTTTTACACATGATACAGGTGAACATGATGAAGCAAGGAAAACATAGGAAATGCCTTAGAAGAAAACAATGAAGTCTAGAATGATGTTTAGGACATGATGTAATTATGATTGTATACTTCCCATTAAATTGTAATAATGAATATGAAACGTTATAATAAATGTCATGAGCTTTGATGATAACCCAATTATGCCCCGATCACCTTTTCCGCTGCGGGTCGTGGTGTGACAGTAGGTTTTGGATTTTGTATCACTTGAATAGCTTTCTGAATCATTTAGTTTCGCTTTCGGATTAAAATATTTTGTAGGTACACAAAATTACTAATCGGATAAGTCAAAAAGTGTATTCCAAATAACGCAATGTTCTTCTATGTGAAAAACGAAGTATAATATACGTTAATCTAATCAGGTCGGTTGACTCCTTAGTGTATGATTTGAACCATTACAATGGTTGGGGGAAACACCGAAACTCTTAGTGAAAGAGTATGAGAGTTGTGGTGTAACTGCGGTGGTTACATCAGTGGTACTTTAATAGGAACTCTATCATAGAGTTGCAATTAATTTTGATGCACAATTGCTACTAATACTCATCATTAGTTGCTACTAATAGGATTAATTAGTCACCACTCAAGAACTTTGTAGCTATTGACCTTTAAGTACCCCCCTTGATCCCTCAATGGTCTAGGGGATTCACCCCTTACAACCTTAAAGGTTCCTTAATACCTAAAATCAAAATAATTTTGTAGAAGGGTGCACTCGACGCCTCCTAATCACCCAAAATAAGTCGTGTCAATGTTTATTATAGTTTCATATTTGGTCTTCAAGTAAATCCTAATTACCCAAAATAGTTTGATGACACTAAAATTACCAACAAGATATAAGAAAATATGAATTACATATTAATACTCAAAGGAAATGCATATTGGTTTCCATAGCTAAGATTGGACACTTACAGCCTTTTTTAAGTACGGAAGGACGAAGACTCCTTCATTTGCCAGTATGTTATATGACATCTCATTAATCGCGTTGTAGAGTGCAAGGAAGCAAATTCTCATATAATCTGGAAGTTTTATGATCGCATTGAGATCCCAACTACAAAAGGAATTGTTTGCACAAACCATATTATATACCAGAAATTGCTAGCATAACTAAAAGTGTATAGTTCCAAGAGTTATGAGTGACACAACACCAGAATAAAAACAATACCACCAACCTGTTCACAATGTCTGTGAATTGTTCGAGTTCCGGAAGAGTACCATAGACATCGTAGACATCATCAATAGTAGTAATCATCGCGTTAACCTTTGTGAGATCTCTCCTTCCTTTAAAATGAGGTAGGTAATTTTCACTAACACTCCACATAAAGTTCTCCACCAAACGGTCACGAGCAAAGCTGAAATTTCCCCAACGTATTTCTTTCCACCATCTGTATTACATTTTTTTACAGTGGACTAAGTTACATCATTGATTCATAAATTGTGAAATATGTTATCTATGTGTTTTTGAAACTTTTGGTGGCTTTTTAGATCTGAGAAAATATTTGATTTACCGTGATGCGTATTTAAATCCTCTTGGTAAACTGCTTGCACCATGTTGAAGTCTAATTTGGCAAGCTCAAGCACCATGGGATTCATGCCAAGTCTTTTTTCATACACTTCAATAAACCACTTTGTTTCCACCCTTGGAACCATCCAATGAAGCGGAAAATCTAAGGCGCGGTTTACCGAGACAATATTTTTATCAGCTATGTTCTGTATGTTTTCTCTAAGATATTTTTCTGAGGAAATTCTAGCATCATCCAAAATACTTTCATCCTCTACTGAATGATAAGAAGCCTCATACAAGTTTAGCACGCCAACGATATCTTCACTTAAGTGTACCTTGAGGGTTCCATTCTCATCTATGTTGTCCTTGAATATCTCTACACAATACAACCAAATATTCAGGATTGTGAATCAAATTGAAGGGTTGTATAAAGACATCCGAAATTATAAATTTATACCTTGAGGGATATGATATCCATGTTGTCGCAAGAGTCGAAAACCGAGGGATCTAAGATTTAAATCCATCTTAGTCCATTCTTCGTGACTTTTGTAGTAGTTGCAATATATATTCTCCAAGACATTGCTGATCTCATTCACAAAATAATACGAAATGCCGAGTCTTTGCAAATCATCAATCAAATTAAGTATATTTAATGGATTTTCTTGTATTTCATTTCCTTTGCAAATCATAGCCCTCACTGCTTCCTTCAAAGTTCGTGATCTTTCCCTGTACTTCTCTCCCTACATATATCCACAAGCACATGCGATACTGTTGTAAGTGAAACTAAATTATAAACCGTGTGCATTAATCACACCACTTGAATAAAAGAAATTCTATTAGTTACTAATAAATATTTAGGAATTATAAAACGATTTATTAAGATATGATATGATTGAAATTACATATAAGTACTTTAAGTTCATATATTTTAAGATAAGATTAAGTTGTTATTTTAGCCCATAAGGTTTGGCCAAAAATACCATTTTAGTATTTTTTTCTCATCTGCATCGGTGTCCTGAGATTTCCATTTTTTTATCATATTCATCCAACCCCTAACTCTATTAAAAAAAGTTAGTTAACAAAGGAGTATTTTAGTCCATATACATATTTCTTTTTTGTCCATTTTCATTCAAAACCCTTTTATATATATTCCTTTTTTTATTAGAATATATATATTGGTTATCTACAAAGTCAAAATTTCCTAAAAAGTTCTAAAACATCAAAATGAAGATTAAATAATATATATATATATATATATATATATATATATATATATAATATCTGTATATGGGTTGTGTTTTATGTTTTGGATGATATGGCTCTAATTATCGAATGACAAAATTATCGCGTTTTATGTTGATTAGTTTGTTGTGTTTTATACTCATAGTTCTATAATTGTGTTATTGAAGTTTTTATTGACTATTATAGTTTGAATATGATGTTTTAGTAGTCTTCACTTTGTCATTTGTGGGTTTTAGATGTGTTTTATGATTGAAATTGTATGTTTTATAACTTCTTATACTTTTTTGGGAATTGGACTTTATAGCTGAACCTCACTCTATATATATAAATATATATATGGGAGGGTTTAAATGTGAACGCTAAATATCGCGAGAACCGTGAAAACAAATGAAAAAACCACGAGAATTTGGTCAAAAACAATTCAAATTCAAATTTTTTTACACTTATCATTATTATTTGAATATAATGTTAGAAATTAAATTTACACATTTAAATTTAAGTGAATTCGTAAATAAAAAATTTAACACATGTGTAAATTTGTTATATTTACACATGCGTAAAAAATCTAGTAAAAATGATTCTGAGAGAAGAAATGAATTATTTGATGTTGCAAATTCTTTTTTGATGTTGTATTTTAATTACATTGAGGTTTGTATTAAAAAAATTCGATTTTGATTGGTTTTTTCATTCGCTTTCACGGTTCTCGCAATATTTAGCGTTCTCAAGATAACCCTCCCATATAAATATATATATATATATATATATTATTGCAGAACACTATTAAAATTTTAACTTAATATGTTAAAAATCAACGTTTTCTAAAGTTTTTTCGGCACTTTTCCTTATAAATACATGTAGAAACATTTTTAATAAAAAAATAAAAATATAAAAAAAAATTAAAAAACAATTAAAAAATACATCATATAAAATTAACTTAACATGTTAAAAATCACATTTTTAATTTTCAGCACTTTTTCTTATAAAAATGCGTAGAAACTATTTCAATAAGAAAAATCATTTTTGTAAAAAAAATTAAGCTTTTTTTAATTGTTTTTTATATTTTTAGTTTTTAATTTTTTTATTAAAAATGCTTCTATAGGTATTTATAAGGAAAGCGTCGAAATTTTTTTTTAAAAAATTGATTTTTAACATGTTTAGTTAAATTTTTAAGAGTGTTACTCGGTTCCCCACTTTTTTAGTGATTCCAATGAACCTCACACTATATATATATATCTATATATATATATATATATAGGGGAGGGTTTAAATGAGAACACTAAATATCGTGAGAACCATAAAAATGAATGAAAAACCGCAAGAACTTGCTCAAAACATTTCAAATTCAAAATTTCTTTTTATACATATCATTATATTCAGAAACAGTATTAGAAATTAAATTTACACATTTAAATTTACATATTTGGAGATAAAGAAAATTAACACGTGTAAAAAGTTTATTAGGAGTGATTTTGAGAGAATACATGAATTATTTAAAAAGTAAATTCCTTTTTTAATGTTGTACTTTAATTATAATGAAGTTTGTATTAGAGAAAAATTGATTTTTATTGATTTGTTTATTTATTCTTACGGTTTTTACAATATTTAGCGTTATCAAGATAAGTCTTCCATATATATAGGGGAAAGATTATTTGAGAAAAAAATTTAAGGTGAGAATAAAAAGAACAAAAAGCATATTGGTAAATAATAAAAATTTATAACTTCTCTCAATAATTATTTTCTCTGTCACTAATTAGTTAAAAACACTTTATCTTACACATATCGAAATTTATCATACATATATTCTATACTTATCAAAATTTATTCTACATATATCGAAATTTAATCATGCACTTTATCCTACACATAATGAAAGATTATCCTTCACCATAAATTGTGTTATCTTTAAAGAATATATTAAAAAAGGTCAACTTTAATTAGTGTAGCTAATTTAGAGGAATACAATAAATTAATTATGATTAGAAATTTACCTATATGAACTTACAATAACATCTAATACACATATTAAATGGAACATTTTTGTTGGTATAAAACTTATTATTTCTATTCATATAAAAATTTCTTCTTATTTGAACCCTCAACTATGTAAATAAATAAATATAGGGAAAGTTTAAAATACAAAAGGCACTTAATGTGTGACCGGTACACGACCACCATATAACATGCGTAATTAGAGTTAAAACAACCCATGCGTGATTTTGTGTTTTAACCACGTGTGATTTCTTCTTCACGCTTAATTAAGGTTTGAAATTTGTAACGTGTGTAATTAATGAACAAGCGTAATTAAGTCAAAATACCAACAACTTCATATGCAACATATAAGATCAACCAATGAAACATGAGTATGTTAAAATTAAGTAATAAAAACATATAAGATCAACCAATGAAACATTAGTACGTTAAGATTAACTAATAAAGCTTAATAATGAATTTTCATATAATTAACCTTTTTATATAGTTGAGCTTATATATGTTTTCATTTTTATAAACTTTGGATATCAACTATGCTACCACTTTTCATGCAACCACATTTTTTGCTCTAAGAAAGAATAAAGTTATGAGCATTGATGAAATCGAGAAAATAATGTTGCTAAAATGTCAGAATACGTACTGTATATTCGCTAGACAGTGATTGAATAAAATCATAGGACCATAATGAAGGGGGTTAGTTTGCTGATCTTCTCATATTGATTTCCATGTTCGTCTCATCCTTAAGAACGGAGCGTGGTAAAGATAATTTCTTTTTACATGTAACTATATTTCTGTGATATTCGGGTGTATTGAATAAAATCAAGGACAATATGAGGGGGAGTTTGCTGACTTCTCATATTGATTGCCATTTTCATCCTAAGAACATGTAAGTATTTCTTTTTACATGTATTTATTTCTGTGGTTATGGGGTTATGAAAGAGAAATGGACGTACTGCCCATATGATGCCATCACGATTAAATATGTTTGCTTGTGATGGTTTTTTTGAATTGCTACATGGCCAGTGGGAATATATATACACACACTAACACTAGCCCACACATCTTAAACGTTTTGGATAGTTAAATATGGCATACATAGGGAATATATATACACACACTAACACTAGCCCACACATCTTAAACGTTTTGGATACGTCAAATATGGCATACATAGGGAATATTATACACACACTAACACTAGCCCACACATCTTAAACGTTTTGGATAGTCAAATATGGCATACATAGGGAATATGTATACACACACTAACACTAGCCCACACATCTTAAACGTTTTGGATACGTCAAATATGGATACATAGGAATATGTATACACACACTAACACTAGCCCACACATCTTAAACGTTTTGGATAAGTTAAATATGGTATACATATGGAATATATATACACACACTAACACTAGCCCACACATCTTAAACGTTTTGGATAAGTCAAATATGGCATACATGGGGAATATATATACACACACTAACACTAGCCCACACATCTTAAACGTTTTGGATAAGTCAAATATGGCATACATAGGGAATATATATACACACACTAACACTAGCCCACACATCTTAAACGTTTTGGATAAGTCAAATATGGCATACATAGGGAATATATATACACACCAACACTATTCCCTGTAGACAACTAGTGGTGGGACTCAAACCATACGTTGCGACGGAGATGTAATGAAAACTCGATTCATATCTGTTTAGCTCGTTACAATACGTGTAAAAAAGCGAAAAAGAAAACCAAAGAAATTTTTAAATAAAAAAAACACGTCGTCATTTCCATACCAATTCTTTTAATTTACAAATAATGTAAAACTATGTATTATATATATTTCTCTTAAAAAGTACTTAAAGCGAAATGCTTTTAAAATAACTAATAATATTTGATAATAATTAATTTATATCTTGTTTCATTTTCCAAGTGTAAGTAGAATCTTATGCATCATGAATATCGCACGTACTTTTCTCATGAATATAGCACGTACTTTTCTTTTAAAACTTATGAAATGAGTAGTGGAGAACTTAATTGACTATGCTCATTAAAATGAATGTTTAGTTGAATATAAATTAAAATTCTGAGTTTAAATTTAATGTATGTATTTCCCTAGGGATAAATAAATGAAGAGCTAATAAAGTAATGTAGGTGAAAGTGTCAAACATCAAATTTGGAGGTTTTTAGGTTTTTGTTTTTTTCTTATCAAACTTAAAGTAAATCTCTAAGGTCAAAGGTAGAAATGACAATGGGTCGTGTATTAGTAGTCTCAAGCTTGTACATGTTTGTAATTTTTTGGGCCATATTTAGTCTGTTATCTGTTGGGTATTTGTCAGGTAATTACCCATTTGATATTGGGTATACTCGCTACGGTATACCCATTAATTTGTTAAAAATATCATTGAAACTCTCATGTGTATTTTTTTACCCTAATGTTTATATAATTTACTACTTTTATAACTACAACAAAGGAGAAAATGATCAATAACATACAAACATATTATATTTGAATGCATATTTGAAACATATATCTACATAATTAAGTAATTAATGTAATGTTACTTTGCATTTAATTGAACACCAAACATGTAAAATAGTAGCATTAATCAGAAGCTAAGTAATCTTCCTAACAACTTGAAATGTGTTTAGAAAATTCCAAAACTAACACACATTTCTAATCTTTATAGAAACAATATAACTAAACATAAAATCTTGTGTTTGTATGTTAAAGTCTTGAAGACAAACAACCACTACTACAGAAATAAGTATTTGCTAAGGCCAAATCCCTAGCTATTCCGTAGCAAACACCCCTTTTGCTACGGATTTGCTATGGATTTGGTACGTAGCTACAAGTCTCGTCGCGAATTTGTTTGCTACGAATTTTAGCTACGGGAATCATGTTTGCGACGAAATTGGCTAAAAAAAGAACATAGCTGTTTAAGTTACGAATTTTGCTACAAAAATATTAGCTATGGGTTTTGCTACTAAATTTTTGCTAGAGAATATTAGCTACAAAATTTTGCTATGGAACTTTTGCTATGAAATTGTTAGTAACGATTTTGCTACTAATTTTAAGCTACAGAATATGTGGCTGCAAAATTTTGCTATGAAACTTTAGTTATGAAGTTTACTACAGATTTTAACTAAAAAACTATTGATTCCACTATGAAATATGGTTATGAACTTTTCTATCAATTTCGTTTGATTTTTGCTACTATTTTTTTTCTTTTTTGCTACGATGTAGCTACAGGCTTTGATAGCTTTTTGCTATTGATTTTGTTTATGATTTATATATTATTTTATGTTTTGTGAGCATTATATTCAAATCAAAATAAATATAAAAATTTCCAACTTATCCATACCAAATATAGCCAAATATAATAAAATGTCCTAACTATTCCATGAAGATTCAAATTATCCAAAAACAATACAACAAAATTTCAGCGTATAATCTTGTATTTATATTTTCTTCATTTTCTCCATTATAGAATGTTTCTTTCTTCTTCCAACTCCGTTGCGTCAGAGAGTTTCAACGTATAATCTTGTATTTATATTTTCTTCATTTTCTCTGTTATAGAATGTTTGTTTCTTCTTACAAATCCTTTGCACCTTCCTCAACCGTCGCTCCTATAATTAATAAAATACGAAAATTACCTTAGTAAAACATTAATACTTTTACAAGTTCTAAGAAATTACAAGAAAATACAACTCCATGTAAGTTAATACATCAAAAATATAAGTTAACATCCGTGTCAACGTTCTCCGATTTGAAAAGCGTGAGGCGCTCTTAAGCGCTTAGGACCAAAAGCCAAGACGTGAGATGTGAATTCACATATATGTAAATGAAAAAATGTCTAAAAAACATGTTCGTTTCATTATGTCTAAAACAAATTACTCATAACCATAATGAAAATAAAAAAAATAGTTGAATAAATTCCAACCTCGAGATGTTGGGCAGCATATAGAATCAACCTAACACTAGTGGCAACTAATCCAATTCAATATATGGCATCGAGTAAATATAGACGCATGTGTATGTCATCTATCTAGTGAATTCCAAATTAAAAAATAAAAAAACAAGATACGTGTATCTTAATAAACTATATCTTCAGGTCAAAACTCATCAACCATCCAGCATAACTTTAAATATGTTTTATGCAACTGTTACCATTACCTTATGCTATAATCAATTAGCAAATAAATGTTGTATTTCTTTTATCACATGCGATACCTGTTTGCTTTTCATAATATGTTAAATTGTTAATATACAACCAAGAACATGGAAACATAAATACATATATGCTAATAACCTATATTGAGAGCTCAAGTCAAACAGTACCGATGAATGACAAATACAATTAGATTTGTTTTTCAAGACTCAACGTATAGTTAACTTCCATCACCGGTTTCCTCTCTATCCCGTTCTTTTCGACGCTTCCCGTATATGCAACTTTCCACGTGGGGATATGAGAAGATTTTGGAGGGAAGACCAAAATTTTGAATGGAAACTAGGGAGGGAACGATGAAATTAGAGGGAAATTAAAAGTTTTGGTGAAAAGAAATGAAAATGAATAACTATTTTGTATTTTAATAAAATTAAAATAACAAATTTTTAGGTATAAGCTAAAACTACAAATTGAATAATAATATAATATAATATAATATTATAACTTTTTTTACAAAAATATAAAAAAAACTTATATGAATTATAATAAAATCACTAGCAACGAAGAGCGGGGGCTTAGACGCCATCGAAACAAACGTATAAATAATTAATATAACCATATAAGTATACATTCGAAAGATGAATTATATATTAAACATAGTTAGATACTAGGATATTATTACTTAACTTGATAGAGCTTCTTGCCTCTTAGACCACACGGTGTGGGCGTGTAAATATGGCTTTGTTGTTTGTCCACACCAACAAAACCATCCCATGCCCCGCGTTGTGAACGGCGTTGTGCTTGGGGTTGCAGTTGGCGAAGAAGAGTGAATATTTTATGTCTGCACCGCGAAGAAGGTGCAAATGGCAATGTCTGCGTATGATCTGTGCGGTGCTGACAAAAGAGACTACACGGATCTTTTTTTAGAAAAACAAACACCGCCATAGTTTGTCGTTATGTTTTGAACTTTATGGGTTCAAACATGAAGTTTTGTTTAGATTTTGAGGGTTAATGCCGCCAATCAAACTGTATACATCAAATATGAGAAGTGTAGTTAATCTATACTATATAATAAAAGAAACCATTTGGGGTACACGTGTCATCATATTAGGCCATGTTTTATGGATGATTATGATTTCTGTTTAACCTCTTCTAATTAATTATAGATAACTCTTCTACTAAATATAATTAATATCTTATGGATAATTATTATTTAGTTTAATCTTTTCTAATTAATTATAGATAACTATCATACTAAATATTATTTTTTTAATCTCTTCCATTTAACTATAGATAATTATTATTTAGTTTAAATCTAATTTATACTTCTCATTTATAATATTATTTGTTTAATTTTCTATATCATATGACAGACAACTATTTTTTATTTGCAATATACAAATTTACTCTAATTCTTTTCTATAATGTAATTATCTCTTATAAACTTTAAACTTTTACCATAGTATATATAATGCTAAACATAAAATTGAAAAACTTTTTTAATAACATCGATAACTTAAGACATAATATAATTAGATGTATAATATGCAGTTTTAATAAATAATACCAAACAAAATTACAAATATAAAATCATTGATTTAACTAATAATAATAAAGTCTTAATTTTTTAGGTTAGATTTATCACGGGTCTTTTTAAATATAATTTATATTTTATCACTCAAATGGCTGCTTATTTACTTCTTAAATAACATGTTTGACCATTGTATCTTCCTTTCAATAATCATCGCCGCAATTACCATATCTATCGCTACCGAGTATGTCCATTAGTTTTTTCTAAATATCATTTTCTTATTATTTGGTATATAAAATCATATTTGTTCAAGCCGTTTAATACACGAAGGTTTTTAAGGATATAACTTTTTTTTTATTTTTTAGTAAATAATATTACATTTATTCAACCCGTGTAATATACCTGGTTTTAAAGATAATTTTTTTATTATTTAGTATATAAAATTACATTTATTCAACCCGTACAATAGTTCCTATAGAGTAATATTTTATTATTTAATATATAAAATTACATTTATTCAACCCGTACAATAAAAGAGATTTTTAAAGATATACTATTTTATTATTTCGTATATAAAATTTATTTATTCAACCGTGTAATACACGGGTTATAACATAGTTAAATATAAATGATCTCCATGATAAATCGAAGTACGAATATTCTAAAACGTGTTGTTAAAAAATTGATAAACTATTTCATATTATTGTTATATATTTGGTTAGAGTTAATTACACAGATGGACCCTGTGGTTTATAACAAATTTCATTTTTGGGTACTAATTTTTTTAAATAGGTCCAGGTCTTATAATTTCAAGTTTTAACGAGTTTGGTACTAACGTCAAATCAAGTTAATTTTTTTGTTAAATTAAGATGAATTGACTAATATATCCATATAAATATAAAGGGCCATTTATGTAATATACTATATTTCATATTGAGGGGCCATTTGTGTAACCTCTAAAACTAAAAATAAACCTTCATCACCTCCACCTTTATTGAATATGTTTAAAGGTTAGCTTGTTGTAGCGTGTACTATACTCGTTCGCATCCCAGAATCCTAACCTAAGTAGCACAGGAACGGGTACGGGATTAGGGTACGGGATTGAGGAATGACAAAACTTAAAATTCCAAGATACGGGTACGACAATAAAAAATATAAAAAATAAAAATATATTAAACAAATTCCAAAAATACTACATCTTCTAAAGGTAATTAATTATCAATAATCAAATCATTTTCAAATTTCGGTTGATCTAGTGAGAGATCAGCAATCTAAAGAGAATTAGAGATTATGAGACTTGAGAGTTTAGAGATTAGAGAAGCCGAATATGATAGGTCTATTTATTTAAAGGCCGGTTGTGAAATTTGAAAGGGTTAAAGCCCTTAAAATAAATGGAATTGGGCTGGGTACTTCTACCAGATATGTCATCGACATTGGAAACGTTTAGGAAACGGCCTCGACGAGTACCTATGGCGTTTCGGTCCCCGAAAAGTACCCGAGACGGGTACGGCCACATAAATGGAGTCCCCGTGCTACATAGATCCTAACCGATTATTCTTGAATTTTGAACGTATTTTTCTGTAACTGAATGCATTCCTGAATCTTGAAAATCTTGAACAATAGTTGTGATTCAAGTTCAACTTCAGCCACACCCATCGAAATTCAATGCACATTCTAAACACCCTTTTGTTTACAATATCCAAAGACCAAAGAAGTTGTCTTTGCAATCTAAAGCGTTGTCTTCATGCATTCAGGTAACCATTTATTTTAGAATCTTCTTTGTGCACACCAAGTGTTTGATTTAGTTCAAACTGACTGAAGTTCTTTTTAATTAATTTTTTTTTTTGGGATATGCAGAGGATAATGGAGAGTATTTCAGTAGGCGGGGTGTACTAGTATAAAGCTTTAAAGAGATTGGATAATTTGTGGTCTAGCATTTTTTCTGCTCAAACAGGTTAGTTTCAATTTTTTCAATATCATTAATGTTTTCATACAATTTAGCCAAGTGGAACGATGTAATGATTTATTAGAAACTTGTAGTTGTTCAAGAAGCTAGAAAAGTTGTCACCAATACCCCTGGACACCTGTGCTAAAACAGGTTATGGCATGAAGATTTTCTATATTAGAATCATAACTACCAGGAATATTAGTCTGATCACAAATCATTAAATTAAATTATATATAATCTATAAACTGATTTTAGCATGATCTAGATTAGAATCATAACTACACGAAATAATATTAGCCTATCCAAGCACCGCCACCACCACATCCACCATATGGTTTGAGAATTGAGATTTATGTGTCGCCGGAGGTTTTGTCCGGTAGAGAGTATAACGAGAAGGTTGATGTGGAGTGGCGGTGTGATTTTGTACATAATGTTGGCTAGAGTTCCTCCGTTTTACGGTGACTCACCGCCGGAGACTTTTGAGGTTAGTCTTATACATAATGTTATCCGGAGTTCCTCAGTTGTGAATCTTACATTTCTGGTTATTAGTTAGATTAAATATTATTCAGGATGTGTATAGATTATTAATATATGTTTGGTGAATGTTTCTATAGGGCATGGTGAAGAGATGATGATGGAGGTATATGGCTGGATGAGGGTTTATTTGTAGTTCTAGAGGCTACATTATTGGCCCTTTATGTTTATAAAGGTATAATAGGTATTTCTTCTTAATTTAACAAAAAAGTTAACGTGAAACTCGTTATAAAATTGAAATCACAAGATCTAAACCTGTTAAAAAAAGTTAGTATATAAAGATGAAACTTGCTATAAACCACAAGATCCATCTCTGTAATTAACTCATTTGGTTATTTGTTCAAATTAAGGTTTGCAAAAATCAAACTAGCTCACCCTCTCAAACTCAAACTTGAACTTGACTAGTCAGTTTGACCCGTTCGACATCATGGCACTATAGAAGCGCATCTTCTTGTGTGTTTGCTCCAAGCTTGGCACTAAGCTAAAACAAATATTTACCTACAACATTTATAACATAAGTTAATGATAATACAATTTTATGCAACCATAATCCATTCTCATTCTTTCAACCCAACTAGCAATAGACATACTTTCTATGTTTTTCATACTTAAGAACATACTAGTTTGTTCCTTAATATAGTTCACGCTACTTCATCCATGCCTTGGATTTTCATTCTTTACTCAAATTGACCCGTTTCAACGAGTCACCCTACTTCCACTACATTATCATTTGAGAATCATTTTATGGATAAACTTGACTAATGGAACATTACCAACTATCATTAAACAAACTTGTAAGCTTGGAAAACTTACCTTGATCTTCTTCGTATTGCTTGGAAAACTTACCGGTATCACACGACCGATTAAGAAAAATGAAGAAAGGAACAACAATCAAGCATCTGCAAAAGGATATGTGACCTTACCTCGTGTGTTACCGGAACCCACTGCAGGACTCGTTCTCTCCCTCTTGTTTTCCCTCTTTATCGCTGCTCTCTCTTTCTCTCTTAGGGTAGGAGAAAAGCATGCATCAAACCACTTGTACAATAAGCATAAAAGGAGACAAAGTTGCTACTTAATATATATTAAGGGTTAACCTTCGCCAATCTACTGCCGATCTATCTACAACCACCACCGCACCCACCACCAATGAATTTCACAGCTTAAAACCGTCCCCGGAAAACCAAGGCCTGAGGGACACTGCGTTTAGAGAAGAATGAAGAAATATGGCAAAATATAGGTTGCTTGGATATGACATACATACCTGTAAAGAGAAAAGATAGCATGCAAAAAAATAAAAAAAAAAAAGCATCTATAAACGAAGTATATATTAGCTAGGTTAAACCAAACGCTTTTCAGGACATATAACTATCAAAATATATTATAGTGGTAAATATATATGAATTGTTCTTTGGTGATAGTGCAAACTATTAATCCAACACATTTTTTGTTTTTACTTTTCTACTTTCCTTGGATAGTAGAATTATTTAAAAAATAAAATAGTACGAAATATAATTAAAAATATCAATGGAAAGTATTTACAAACTAAGGGGTATAGCGGATAATTGTCGGGTACTGACATGACGACTTTTGGACCAGAGATGTGAGTACCGAGCAACTTTTAAACTAGATATGTGAGAATCTCACCCTATTACAATTACAATAAATAGATGGAAGATGAATAATAGCTTTTCATATGACAAATTACTATAGTTATTTTTTAAAATATAGGGATGGGATAGAAGAATGGTGACTAGGTTGTAGTGAAGTTTTAGTAGATTTTTAAGAATTTTATAGATAAGTGAGAGGTTGATGGATGAATTGTGAATGTTATAAGTCCCCAAAAGCAAAATCTGAAAACAATTGCTAAAAGCTGCATCAATTAGGCTAGTGGTATTGTGGTGTGGGTTTTAAAATATGAATAATGTTAGGTGACATGTAGGAGTAAAAAGTTGCTACAAACACTATTACAAATGGCACAAGTGTCTTTTAGATTAAAAATTAATTCATATACCCATACGTTGGAAGAGCCATGGGAGGCTGTGTCATTTGACGGAAATGAAGGCATTGGAAAAACATATAAACATTGTTTATATTAATCGAGAAAAGTGCCAAAATCTTCTCTGGTGTTTGCCGGTTTCATCAAAAATAATTTTTTGGTATCATATTTACCCTTTATTTTTGGGATTTTTTTTGTTATTTTCATCCAACCGTCTAATTTGGGTTATTTTTTCTAGAAGATATTTGGATGAAAATGTCAAAAATCCAAAACCTCAGAGACGATTTTGACAAAAAAGTTAGACCTTTGGATGAAAATGACAAATTAGCCTAAAAGTGAAGGAAAATATGATACAAAAAAATTTGTTTTGGATGAAACTGACAAAAGTGCTCAAACTTTGGGGACGATCTTGACAATTTACTCTATGTAATAATTTAAACCATTGAGGATTAGTCGCCATAACACCATCCAGATAACCTCATGGTCATTTGAGCTACGGTTTGCGTACACCATTCGGTATCATCTGCATCTCGTTATCCACTGGTCATGTATTGATATGATTTGATGAAAATATAAGACTATATATAAATCTTGAGTTGACAAATTTTACAAGTTTGTTATGTTTTAGCAAGCTGTTGACGTTTGAGGGACTGCAATGGATACTATCCAGATACTTGAAGGGCTGAATGTGGAACACATATGGGAGTATTAAATGGGTGTAGTTGGGGAAGCAAAATCTACATCGATCAAGTCAGCAACTCCAGGGTTCACCTTACAAGATTCCAATACTTGTCTTTGTCTTCCTCTTCGTCGAACACTGCAGAGTTTCCGGATTCTGTGTCATCTTGCTCATTTGGTTTGTGCGTCTAAGTTTGTTGTATATTTTGACCATATTCACAGATCGTTGTAGATCAGTCTATCACTTTGTATTATTGAAGAACTCACACTTCTTTGTGAGTTCTTCTAGGGTTTGGTTGGGTTCTTTGGTTTGGGTATAATCTTCTTAATAAAATCTTTCGTCAGTGTTTTTTGTCGCTATTTCTGTGTTCGTATGCACATTCACAATTCTTGACATGATTGTTACATGATATGATGATATCATTTTTTTTTCATGAGAACTAAGCTGAATATTATAGCCAACCTAGCTTAATATCTATTTAATTTCTTGCATCTCATTCAAATTGTGACCATTGAAATCACAAGTCACGATTATCGTTTTTGTTGATTGCATATACTAATCATAATTCACTATTTTGCATGCTAGATGTGGGGAGCACTTACTTTTGTGTTACCGAGGCTGATATGGTTAGTCATTAGTAAATATTTGCAAAATGTTGACCGCTAGACATAGTATTCACATTTTTATTTATTAAGTTAACATGGTTTACTCTAAGAATTCGGATGCTCTATACAATTTAAAAAAAGGAAAATGAGCCTCAAATATAGGCCTTTGAGAATAGACTATCGGTCAATAGCAGTTCATCTTTGCCTCAACTGAAAAAAAAATTAAAAAGAACAAAAAAAAAAACAGAATTTTGTATTTTAACTGGGTTTAATATTTTATGTTTTAAGTTGGGTTAAACAAAAAATCGGGTTCAAATGGGTCAAAGCTAAATAGTTTAATGAGTTTAAAAATCATATTGGGTTGTGTTTTCTAAGCTTTTGTTTCTCCGTAAAAAATTGAGTTTTGAACGGTCATCTACCTTGCCTTTAGCCTGTTCCAACCATGACTGATAATAAATAAGTGTTGAAATTAAAATCATAGGTGTTTACATAGGTGTTGAGCCTAACACCATCTTATTAGATGAAAGTGGGAGATTGAATCCACAACTAACTTGTGGTACCTATAGGTTCTCTGGGTTACTCCAATTGTTGTTTCAATTGTTTTTCTATCCTTTCACTTAAACTACCTTGACTAAAATTATTATTATACGTATCAAAACAAAGAGTTGATTATTATTATTATTATTATTATTATTATTATTATTATTATTATTATTATTATTTAATTATTATTATTATTTAATTATTATATATATATATATATATATGAAAACAAAGAGTTGATGAATAGTAACCAAGAATTTTAAATATTTGATTTTTAATAGTATTTTATTGATTACACAATTTGATGTCATTCGATATAGAAATTTACACGTGTTTTACATCGATCGAAAATGATAAAAATGAGACACAAATGTTGTTCGGCTCAGTTTGGTACGATATGATAGCGATACGGTGTCAGGTTATCCAAAGCAAAAAAACACTAAAAATATATACCTATATTGATACAAATGTTGTTCACAGTTTAGTTTGGTACGTTAGCAGCAGAATACTCTTTTTCAATAAAACATAGAACGCATGCGAACGAACTAAACCCAATTTTATTTGAACAACATCATTGTCAGTATTGATATTCGTTTTTATTGTTTTCGATCAATGTAAGGTTTCCTTTTTCGATTCCAATAACTAGTGTCGGTACTGTAATGAACCGAACTGATACCGATCGACTTCCCGTTATGAAGCGCGGGAAAGTATCACTAGTTAAGACTAAAGAAAAGCCACAAAGATGTAGAAAATATAAGTGGTATTAACAAATAACTTTTGATCATCTAATGCAATTTGTACACCTTACATACTTTAATACATGTTCTATCTTAAACAAGTCTTTTGCAAATTAATAAAGTTTTGTTTATAAATAAAATAAAGTTCAATTCAAGTATATATTTGATTGTTTTACTTTAAACTAGGGCGTTACATGTACTGTATCATGCCACTTTGTTGGGAAAAAAATAATAAAATCAAGCTCTGTAGAAATGAGATGATCCCGTTGATCCACATATTACTGGATATAGAGTTTGAGATGAAGCCTAGCCCCTAATTTTTAAGGGCCTAACTATGATTAATTCACATTCGATTTTTGAAAGGGTTGTATTTCACTAAAACTCACTCTCTAAGTGTAATATTTGTGTATTTTCTAAATCTCATTGTGAGTGTAATATATGTGACTGTGTGCATTTTAAAAATCATATAGAAAAACGTGTCATATTCCCATGTGTTTGGATTCTAACTTAAAAAAAAGTACAAACCATGCTATAGCAAGATAATAAGAAAAATAGTGCACATAACTGCTCAGGAATTATAAAAATATGGAAGTACATATAATTAACCGGATGGGTTTATTATGTTACATCTCAAAGAAACTTATGCGTATGGCAGCACTAGGATTAAATTAAGAAACAAGGAGTGGATTAACAAACAACGATAGCATATAGGGCTTGAACATGTCAGGCTTACCATGCTTGTCTCCACCGGTATACATGAAATGACCCATCCTGGCAAGGTTTGTGACGCATTCAATGAACTCGTGTGGCAATTCGGAACCAATTGCTTGGCGTTCTTTGTTCAGCTTCTTCCATGTCTCTATAGTTAATTCTTTTATGTATTCTCTTGCTTCAGCTTCAGTAGCACCACTCTCATGCATATAACACTGGATTGATTTAGGAACATCACCTCTTGCTAGCTCGTCCTAATACCAACAAAAACCTAAGTTTATATGTGATCACTCTAAGTTAAAGTATGAATAGGTATAATGTCATAAAGGTAGGTTAAGAAGTTTACAGATGATGTGCCCATGTCATTAGTAAGTCGCACAATGATGCATGCATAGCGAATCATATTTTCAGCTCTTGTAATTTGTTTCAATGCATCTTCAGACACACCGGTTAACGTTAACAAATATGCATGCTTGATGATAGGGACAATTCCTATTGACATGTATCCATTGTCGAGGAACTCGTTTAAGGTTGGTTTGTATCCACTATTGAACCATCTAGCTTCTATTATGTAAGAGTTGCATAAATCCTGCCACTGGAGTGTCAAAGTTAAGTTACAATTAAGAAGTATGTAGGTTTTGGATTTTGTATCACTTGAATAGCTTTATGAATCATTTAGTTTTACTTTCGGATTAAAATATTTTGTAGGTACACAAAATTACTAATCGGATAAGTCAAAAAGTGTATTCCAAATAACGCAATGTTCTTCTATGTGAAAAACGAAGTATAATATACGTTAATCTAATCAGGTCGGTTGACTCCTTATTGTACGATTTGAACCATTACAATGGTTGGGGGAAACACCGCAACTCTTAGTGAAAGAGTATGAGAGTTGTGGTGTAACTGCGGTGGTTACATCAGTGGTACTTTAATAGGAACTCTATCATAGAGTTGCAACTAATTTTGATGCACAATTGCTACTAATACTCATCATTAGTTGCTACTAATAGGATTAATTAGTCACCACTCAAGAACTTTGTAGCTATTGACCTTTAAGTACCCCATTGGATCCCTCAATGGTCTAGGGGATTCACCCCTTACAACCTTAAAGGTTCCTTAATACCTAAAATCAAAATAATTTTGTAGAAGGGTGCACTCGACGCCTCCTAATCACCCAAAATAAGTCGTGTCAATGTTTATTATAGTTTCATATTTGGTCTTCAAGTAAATCCTAATTACCAAAAATAGTATGATGACACTAAAATTACCAACAAGATATAAGAAAATATGAATTACATATTACTACTCAAAGGAAATGCATATTGGTTTCCATAGCTAAGATTGGACACTTACGGCCTTTTTTAAGTACGGAAGGACGAAGACTCCTTCATTTGCCAGTACGTTATATGACATCTCATTAATCACGTTGTAGAGTGCAAGGAAGCAAATTCTCATATAATCTGGAAGTTTTATGATCGTGTTGAGATCCCAACTAAAAAAGGAATTGTTTGCACAAACCATATTATATACCAGAAATTGCTAGCATAACTAAAAGTATAGTTCTAAGAGTTATGAGTGACACAACACCAGAATAAAAACAATACCACTAACCTGTTCACAATGTCAGTGAATTGTTCGAGTTCCGGAAGAGTACCATAGACATCGTAGACATCATCAATAGTAGTAATCATCGCGTTAACCTTTGTGAGATCTCTCCTTCCTTTAAAATGAGGTAGGTAATTTTCAGTAACACTCCACATAAAGTTCTCCACCAAACGGTCACGAGCAAAGCCGAAATTTCCCCAACGTATTTCTTTCCACCATCTGTATTACATTTTTTACAGTGGACTAAGTTACATCATTGATTCATAAATTGTGAAATATGTTATCTATGTGTTTTGAAACTTTTGGTGGCTTTTTAGATCTGAGAAAATATTTGATTTACCGTGATGCGTATTTAAGATCCTCTTGGTAAACTGCTTGCACCATGTTGAAGTCTAATTTGGCAAGCTCAAGCACCATGGGATTCATGCCAAGTCTTTTTTCATACACTTCAATAAACCACTTTGTTTCCACCCTTGGAAGCATCCAATGAAGCGGAAAATCTAAGGCGCGGCTTATTACCGAGATAATATTTTTATCAGCTATGTTCTGTATGTTTTCTCTAAGATATTTTTCTGAGGAAATTCTAGCATCATCCAAAATACTTTCATCCTCTACTGAATGATAAGAAGCCTCATACAAGTTTAGCACGCCAACGATATCTTCACTTAAGTGTACCTTGAGGGTTCCATTCTCATCTATATTGTCCTTGAATATCTCTACACAATACAACCAAATATTCAGGATTGTGAATCAAATTGAAGGGTTGTATAAAGACATCCGAAATTATAAATTTATACCTTGAGGGATATGATATCCATGTTGTCGCAAGAGTCGAAAACCGAGGGATCTAAGATTTAAATCCATCTTAGTCCATTCTTCGTGACTTTTGTAGTAGTTGCAATATATATTCTCCAAGACATTGCTGATCTCATCCACAAAATTATACGAAATGCCGAGTCTTTGCAAATCATCAATCAAATTAAGTATATTTAATGGATTTTCTTGTATTTCATTTCCTTTGCAAATCATAGCCCTCACTGCTTCCTTCAAAGTTCGTGATCTTTCCCTGTACTTCTTTCCCTACATATATCCACAAGCCCATGCGATACTATTGTAAGTGAAACTAAATTATAAACCGTGTGCATTAATCACACCACTTGAATAAAAGAAATACTAATAGTTGCTAATGAAGATTTAGAAATTATAAAACGATATATTAAGATATGATATGATTGAAATTACATATAAGTACTTTAAGTTCATATATTTTAAGATAAGATTAAATTGTTATTTTAGCCCATAAGATTTGGTCAAAAATACCACTTTAATCAAAATAGTATTTTTTTCTCATCTGCGTATCGGTGTCCTGAGATTTCCATTTTTTTTTATCATATTCATCCAACCCCTAACTCTATTCAAAAAAGTTAGTTAACAAAGGAGTATTTTAGTCCATATACATATTTCTTTTTGTCCATTTTCATTCAAAACCCTTTTATATATATTTCTTTTTTTATTAGAATATATATTGGTTATCTACAAAGTCAAAATTTCCTAAAAAGTGTAAAAAGTTATAAAACATCAAAATGAAGATTAAATTATATATATATATATATATATATATATATATATATATATATATATATATATATGTGTGTGTGTGTGTGTGTATATGGGTTGTGTTTTATGTTTTGGATGATATGGCTCTAATTATCGAATGACAAAATTATCGCGTTTTATATTGATTAGTTTGTTGTGTTTTATACTCATAGTTCTATAATTGTGTTATTGAAGTTTTTATTGATTATTATAGTTTGAATATGGTGTTTTAGTAGTCTTCACTTTGTCATTTGTGAGTTTTAGGTGTGTTTTATGATTGAAATTGTATGTTTTATAACTTCTTATACTTTTTTGGGAATTGGACTTTATAGCTGAACCTCACCCTATATAATATATATATATATATATATATATATATATATATATATATATGGGAGGGTTTAAATGAGAACGCTAAATATCGCGAGAACCGTGAAAATAAATGAAAAAACCACGAGAATTTGATCAAAAACAATTCAAATTCAAAATTTTTTTTACACTTATCATTATTATTTGAATATAATGTTAGAAATTAAATTTACACATTTAAATTTAAGTGAATTCATAAATAAAAATTTAACACATGTGTAAGTTTGTCATTTACACATGTGTAAATTTGTTATATTTATACATGCGTAAAAAATCTAGTAAAAATGATTTTGAGAGGAGAAATAAATTATTTGATGTTGCAAATTCTTTTTTGACGTTGTATTTTAATTACATTGAGGTTTGTATTAAAAAAATTCGATTTTGATTGGTTTTTTCATTCTTTCTCACGGTTCTCGCAATATTTAGCGTTCTCAATATAACCCTCCCATATATATATATATATATATATATATATATATATATATATATATATATATATATATATATATATATATATATATATATATGTATATATATATATGTGTGTGTTGTGTGTGTGTGGAGGGTTTATTGCGGAACACTATTAAAAATTTAACTTAATATGTTAAAAATCAACGTTTTCTAAATTTTTTTCGGCGCTTTTCCTTATAAGTACATGTAGAAACATTTTTCATAAAAAATAAAAATATAAAAAAAGTTAAAAAACAATTAAAAAATACATCATATAAAATTAACTTAACATGTTAAAAATCACATTTTTAATTTTTTTCAGCACTTTTTCTTATAAAAATGCGTAGAAACTATTTCAATAAGAAAAATCATTTTTGTAAAAAAAATTAAGCTTTTTTTAGTTGTTTTTTATATTTTTAGTTTTTATTTTTTTTAAAATGCTTCTATAGGTATTTATAAGGAAAAGCATCAAAAAAATTTAAAAAAAAATTGATTTTTAACATGTTAAGTTAAATTTTTAAGAGTGTTACTCGGTTCCCCACTTTTTTAGTGATCCTCAATGAACCTCACGCTATATATATATATATATATATATATATATATATATATATATATATATATATATATATATATATATATATATATATATATATATATATATATATATATATATATATAAGGGAGGGTTTAAATGAGAACAGTAAATATCGTGAGAACCATAAAAATGAATAAAAAACCGCAAGAACTTGCTCAAAACATTTTAAAATTCAAAATTTCTTTTTAAACATATCATTATTATTCAGAAACAATATTAGAAATTAAATTTACACATTTAAATTTACATATTTGGAGATAAAGAAAATCAACACATGTGTAAAAAGTTTATTAAGAGTGATTTTGAGAGAATACATGAATTATTTAAAAAGTAAATTCCTTTTTTAATGTTGTACTTTAATTATAATGAAGTTTGTATTAGAGAAAAATTGATTTTGATTGATTTTTTTATTTGTTCTTACGGTTTTTACAATATTTAGCGTTATCAAGATAAGTCTTCCATATATATAGGGGAAAGATTATTTGAGAAAAAAATTTAAGGTGAGAATAAAAAGAACAAAAAGCATATTGGTAAACAATAAAAATTTATAACTTCTCTCAATAATTATTTTCTCTGTCACTAATTAGTTAAAAACACTTTATCTTACACATATCGAAATTTATCATACATATATTCTATACTTATCAAAATTTATTCTACATATATCGAAATTTAATCATGCACTTTATCCTACACATAATGAAAGATTATCCTTCATCATAAATTGTGTTATCTTTAAAGAATATATTAAAAAAGGTCAACTTTAATTAGTGTAGCTAATTTACAGGAATACAATAAATTAATTATGATTAGAAATTTACCTATATGAACTTACAATAACATCTAATACACATATTAAATGGAACATTTTTGTTGGTATAAAACTTATTATTTCTATTCATATTAAAAAATTCTTCTTATTTGAACCCTCAACTATGTAAATAAATAAATATAGGGAAAGTTTAAAATACAAAAGGCACTTAATGTGTGACCGGTACACGACCACCTTATAACATGCGTAATTAGAGTTAAAACAACCCATGCGTGATTTTGTGTTTTAACCACTTGTGATTTCTTCTTCACGCTTAATTAAGGTTTGAAATTTGTAACGTGTGTAATTAATGAACAAGCGTAATTAAGTCAAAATACTAACAACTTCATATGCAACATATAAGATCAACCAATGAAACATGAGTATGTTAAAATTAAGTAATAAAAACATATAAGATCAACCAATGAAACATTAGTACGTTAAGATTAACTAATAAAGCTTAATAATGAATTTTCATATAATTAACCTTTTATATAGTTGAGCTTATATATGTTTTCATTTTTATAAACTTTGGATATCAACTATGCTACCACTTTTCATGCAACCACATTTTTTGCTCTAAGAAAGAATAAAGTTATGAGCATTGATGAAATCGAGAAAATAATGTTGCTAAAATGTCAGAATACGTACTGTATATTCGCTAGACAGTGATTGAATAAAATCATAGGACCATAATGAAGGGGGGTAGTTTGCTGATCTTCTCATATTGATTTCCATGTTCGTCTCATCCTTAAGAACGGAGCGTGGTAAAGATAATTTCTTTTTACATGTAACTATATTTCTGTGAGTTATGGGGTTATTGAAAAAGAGAAATGGAGACGCTACTGCCCATATTGATGCCATCACCGAAAAATATAGTTTGCTTGTGATGGTTTTTTTTTGAACTTGCTAGCTGGCCAGCTGGGAATATATATACACACACTAACACTAGCCCACACATCTTAAACGTTTTGGATAAGTTAAATATGGCATACATAGGGAATATATATACACACACTAACACTAACCCACACATCTTAAACGTTTTGGATACGTCAAATATGGCATACATAGGGAATATATATACACACACTAACACTAGCCCACACATCTTAAACGTTTTGGATAAGTCAAATATGGCATACATAGGGAATATATATACACACACTAACACTAGCCCACACATCTTAAACGTTTTGGATGCGTCAAATATGGCATACATAGGGAATATATATACACACACTAACACTAGCCCACACATCTTAAACGTTTTGGATAAGTTAAATATGGTATACATATGGAATATATATACACACACTAACACTAGCCCACACATCTTAAACGTTTTGGATAAGTCAAATATGGCATACATATGGAATATATATACACACACTAACACTAGCCCACACATCTTAAACGTTTTGGATAAGTCAAATATGGCATACATAGGGAATATATATACACACCAACACTATTCCCTGTAGACAACTAGTGGTGGGACTCAAACCATACGTTGCGACGGAGATGTAATGAAAACTCGATTCATATCTGTTTAGCTCGTTACAATACGTGTAAAAAAGCGAAAAAGAAAACCAAAGAAATTTTTAAAATAAAAAAACACGTCGTCATTTCCATACCAATTCTTTTAATTTACAAATAATGTAAAACTATGTATTATATATATTTCTCTTAAAAAGTACTTAAAGCGAAATGCTTTTAAAATAACTAATAATATTTGATAATAATTAATTTATATCTTGTTTCATTTTCCAAGTGTAAGTAGAATCTTATGCATCATGAATATCGCACGTACTTTTCTCATGAATATAGCACGTACTTTTCTTTTAAAACTTATGAAATGAGTAGTGGAGAACTTAATTGACTATGCTCATTAAAATGAATGTTTAGTTGAATATAAATTAAAATTCTGAGTTTAAATTTAATGTATGTATTTCCCTAGGGATAAATAAATGAAGAGCTAATAAAGTAATGTAGGTGAAAGTGTCAAACATCAAATTTGGAGGTTTTTAGGTTTTTGTTTTTTTCTTATCAAACTTAAAGTAAATCTCTAAGGTCAAAGGTAGAAATGATAATGGGTCGTGTATTAGTAGTCTCAAGCTTGTACATGTTTGTAATTTTTTGGGCCATATTTAGTCTGTTATCTGTTGGGTATTTGTCAGGTAATTACCCATTTGATATTGGGTATACTCGCTACGGTATACCCATTAATTTGTTAAAAATATCATTGAAACTCTCATGTGCATTTTTTTACCCTAATGTTTATATAATTTACTACTTTTATAACTACAACAAAGGAGAAAATGATCAATAACATACAAACATATTATATTTGAATGCATATTTGAAACATATATCTACATAATTAAGTAATTAATGTAATGTTACTTTGCATTTAATTGAACACCAAACATGTAAAATAGTAGCATTAATCAGAAGCTAAGTAATCTTCCTAGCAACTTGAAATGTGTTTAGAAAATTCCAAAACTAACACACATTTCTAATCTTTATAGAAACAATATAACTAAACATAAAATCTTGTGTTTGTATGTTAAAGTCTTGAAGACAAACAACCATTACTACAGAAATAAGTATTTGCTAAGGCCAAATCCCTAGCTATTCCGTAGCAAACACCCCTTTTGCTACGGATTTGCTATGGATTTGGTACGTAGCTACAAGTCTCGTCGCGAATTTGTTTGCTACGAATTTTAGCTACGGGAATCATGTTTGCGACGAAATTGGCTAAAAAAAGAACGTAGCTGTTTAAGTTACGAATTTTGCTACAAAAATATTAGCTATGGGTTTTGCTACTAAATTTTTGCTAGAGAATATTAGCTACAAAATTTTGCTATGGAACTTTTGCTATGAAATTGTTAGTAACGATTTTGCTACTAATTTTAAGCTACAGAATATGTGGCTGCAAAATTTTGCTATGAAACTTTAGTTATGAAGTTTACTACAGATTTTAACTAAAAAACTATTGATTCCACTATGAAATATGGTTATGAACTTTTCTATCAATTTCGTTTGATTTTTGCTACTATTTTTTTTCTTTTTTGCTACGATGTAGCTACAGGTTTTGATAGCTTTTTGCTATTGATTTTGTTTATGATTTATATATTATTTTATGTTTTGTGAGCATTATATTCAAATCAAAATAAATATAAAAATTTCCAACTTATCCATACCAAATATAGCCAAATATAATAAAATGTCCTAACTATTCGATGAAGATTCAAATTATCCAAAAACAATACAACAAAATTTCAGCGTATAATCTTGTATTTATATTTTCTTCATTTTCTCCATTATAGAATGTTTCTTTCTTCTTCCAACTCCGTTGCGTCAGAGAGTTTCAACGTATAACCTTGTATTTATATTTTCTTCATTTTCTCCGTTATAGAATGTTTGTTTCTTCTTACAAATCCTTTGCACCTTCCTCAACCGTCGCTCCTATAATTAATAAAATACGAAAATTACCTTAGTAAAACATTAATACTTTTACAAGTTCTAAGAAATTACAAGAAAATACAACTCCATGTAAGTTAATACATCAAAAATATAAGTTAACATCCGTGTCAACGTTCTCCGATTTGAAAAGCGTGAGGCGCTCTTAAGCGCTTAGGACCAAAAGCCAAGACGTGAGATGTGAATTCACATATATGTAAATGAAAAAATGTCTAAAAATCATGTTCGTTTCATTATGTCTAAAACAAATTACTCATAACCATAATGAAAATAAAAAAAATAGTTGAATAAATTCCAACCTCGAGATGTTGGGCAGCATATAGAATCAACCTAACACTAGTGGCAACTAATCCAATTCAATATATGGCATCGAGTAAATATAGACGCATGTGTATGTCATCTATCTAGTGAATTCCAAATTAAAAAATAAAAAAACAAGATACGTGTATCTTAATAAACTATATCTTCAGGTCAAAACTCATCAACCATCCAGCATAACTTTAAATATGTTTTATGCAACTGTTACCATTACCTTATGCTATAATCAATTAGCAAATAAATGTTGTATTTCTTTTATCACATGCGATACCTGTTTGCTTTTCATAATATGTTAAATTGTTAATATACAACCAAGAACATGGAAACATAAATACATATATGCTAATAACCTATATTGAGAGCTCAAGTCAAACATTACCGATGAATGACAAATACAATTAGATTTGTTTTTCAAGACTCAACGTATAGTTAACTTCCATCACCGGTTTCCTCTCTATCCCGTTCTTTTCGACGCTTCCCGTATATGCAACTTTCCACGTGGGGATATGAGAAGATTTTGGAGGGAAGACCAAAATTTTGAATGGAAACTAGGGAGGGAACGATGAAATTAGAGGGAAATTAAAAGTTTTGGTGAAAAGAAATGAAAATGAATAACTATTTTGTATTTTAATAAAATTAAAATAACAAATTTTTAGGTATAAGCTAAAACTACAAATTGAATAATAATATAATATAATATAATATTATAACTTTTTTTACAAAAATATAAAAAAAACTTATATGAATTATAATAAAATCACTAGCAACGAAGAGCGGGGGCTTAGACGCCATCGAAACAAACGTATAAATAATTAATATAACCATATAAGTATACATTCGAAAGATGAATTATATATTAAACATAGTTAGATACTAGGATATTATTACTTAACTTGATAGAGCTTCTTGCCTCTTAGACCACACGGTGTGGGCGTGTAAATATGGCGTTGTTGTTAGTCCACACCAACAAAACCATCCCATGCCCCGCGTTGTGAACGGCGTTGTGCTTGGGGTTGCAGTTGGCGAAGAAGAGTGAATATTTTATGTCTGCACCGCGAAGAAGGTGCAAATGGCAATGTCTGCGTATGATCTGTGCGGTGCTGACAAAAGAGACTACACGGATCTTTTTTTAGAAAAACAAACACCGCCATAGTTTGTCGTTATGTTTTGAACTTTATGGGTTCAAACATGAAGTTTGGTTTAGATTTTGAGGGTTAATGCCGCCAATCAAACTGTATACATCAAATATGAGAAGTGTAGTTAATCTATACTATATAATAAAAGAAACCATTAGGGGTACACTTGTCATCATATTAGGCCATGTTTTATGGATGATTATGATTTCTGTTTAACCTCTTCTAATTAATTATAGATAACTCTTCTACTAAATATAATTAATATCTTATGGATAATTATTATTTAGTTTAATCTCTTCTAATTAATTATAGATAACTATCATACTAAATATTATTTTTTTAATCTCTTCCATTTAACTATAGATAATTATTATTTAGTTTAAATCTAATTTATACTTCTCATTTATAATATTATTTGTTTAATTTTCTATATCATATGACAGACAACTATTTTTTATTTGCAATATACAAATTTACTCTAATTCTTTTCTATAATGTAATTATCTCTTATAAACTTTAAACTTTTACCATAGTATATATAATGCTAAACATAAAATTGAAAAACTTTTTTAATAACATCGATAACTTAAGACATAATATAATTAGATGTATAATATGCAGTTTTAATAAATAATACCAAACAAAATTACAAATATAAAATCATTGATTTAACTAATAATAATAAAGTCTTAATTTTTTAGGTTAGATTTATCACGGGTCTTTTTAAATATAATTTATATTTTATCACTCAAATGGCTGCTTATTTACTTCATAAATAACATGTTTGACCATTGTATCTTCCTTTCAATAATCATCGCCGCAATTACCATATCTATCGCTACCGAGTATGTCCATTAGTTTTTTCTAAATATCATTTTCTTATTATTTGGTATATAAAATCATATTTGTTCAAGCCGTTTAATACACGAAGGTTTTTAAGGATATAACTTTTTTATTTTTTAGTAAATAATATTACATTTATTCAACCCGTTTAATATACCTGGTTTTAAAGATAATTTTTTTATTATTTAGTATATAAAATTATATTTATTCAACCCGTACAATAGTTCCTATAGAGTAATATTTTATTATTTAATATATAAAATTACATTTATTCAACCCGTACAATAAAAGAGATTTTTAAAGATATACTATTTTATTATTTCGTATATAAAATTCATTTATTCAACCGTGTAATATACGGGTTATAACATAGTTAAATATAAATGATCTCCATGATAAATCGAAGTACGAATATTCTAAAACGTGTTGTTAAAAAATTGATAAACTATTTCATATTATTGTTATATATTTGGTTAGAGTTAATTACACAGATGGACCCTGTGGTTTATAACAAATTTCATTTTTGGGTACTAATTTTTTTAAATAGGTCCAGGTCTTATAATTTCAAGTTTTAACGAGTTTGGTACTAACGTCAAATCAAGTTAATTTTTTTGTTAAATTAAGATGAATTGACTAATATATCCATATAAATATAAAGGGTCATTTATGTAATATACTATATTTCATATTGAGGGGCCATTTGTGTAACCTCTAAAACTAAAAATAAACCTTCATCACCTCCACCTTTATTGAATATGTTTAAAGGATTAGCTTGTTGTAGCGTGTACTATACTCGTTCGCATCCCAGAATCCTAACCTAAGTAGCACAGGAACGGGTACGGGATTAGGGTACGGGATCGAGGAATGACAAAACTTAAAATTCCAAGATACGGGTACGACAATAAAAAATATAAAAAATAAAAATATATTAAACAAATTCCAAAAATACTACATCTTCTAAAGGTAATTAATTATCAATAATCAAATCATTTTCAAATTTCGGTTGATCTAGTGAGAGATCAACAATCTAAAGAGAATTAGAGATTATGAGACTTGAGAGTTTAGAGATTAGAGAAGCCGAATATGATAGGTCTATTTATTTAAAGGCCGGTTGTGAAATTTGAAAGGGTTAAAGCCCTTAAAATAAATGGAATTGGGCTGGGTACTTCTACCAGATATGTCATCGACATTGGAAACGTTTAGGAAACGGCCTCGACGAGTACCTATGGCGTTTCGGTCCCCGAAAAGTACCCGAGACGGGTACGGCCACATAAATGGAGTCCCCGTGCTACATAGATCCTAACCGATTATTCTTGAATTTTGAACGTATTTTTCTGTAACTGAATGCATTCCTGAATCTTGAAAATCTTGAACAATAGTTGTGATTCAAGTTCAACTTCAGCCACACCCATCGAAATTCAATGCACATTCTAAACACCCTTTTGTTTACAATATCCAAAGACCAAAGAAGTTGTCTTTGCAATCTAAAGCGTTGTCTTCATGCATTCAGGTAACCATTTATTTTAGAATCTTCTTTGTGCACACCAAGTGTTTGATTTAGTTCAAACTGACTGAAGTTCTTTTTAATTAATTTTTTTTTTTGGGATATGCAGAGGATAATGGAGAGTATTTCAGTAGGCGGGGTGTACTAGTATAAAGCTTTAAAGAGATTGGATAATTTGTGGTCTAGCATTTTTTCTGCTCAAACAGGTTAGTTTCAATTTTTTCAATATCATTAATGTTTTCATACAATTTAGCCAAGTGGAACGATGTAATGATTTATTAGAAACTTGTAGTTGTTCAAGAAGCTAGAAAAGTTGTCACCAATACCCCTGGACACCTGTGCTAAAACAGGTTATGGCATGAAGATTTTCTATATTAGAATCATAACTACCAGGAATATTAGTCTGATCACAAATCATTAAATTAAATTATATATAATTTATAAACTGATTTTAGCATGATCTAGATTAGAATCATAACTACACGAAATAATATTAGCCTATCCAAGCACCGCCACCACCACATCCACCATATGGTTTGAGAATTGAGATTTATGTGTCGCCGGAGGTTTTGTCCGGTAGAGAGTATAACGAGAAGGTTGATGTGGAGTGGCGGTGTGATTTTGTACATAATGTTGGCTAGAGTTCCTCCGTTTTACGGTGACTCACCGCCGGAGACTTTTGAGGTTAGTCTTATACATAATGTTATCCGGAGTTCCTCAGTTGTGAATCTTACATTTCTGGTTATTAGTTAGATTAAATATTATTCAGGATGTGTATAGATTATTAATATATGTTTGGTGAATGTTTCTATAGGGCATGGTGAAGAGATGATGATGGAGGTATATGGCTGGATGAGGGTTTATTTGTAGTTCTAGAGGCTACATAATTGGCCCTTTATGTTTATAAAGGTATAATAGGTATTTCTTCTTAATTTAACAAAAAAGTTAACGTGAAACTCGTTATAAAATTGAAATCACAAGATCTAAACCTGTTAAAAAAAAGTTAGTATATAAAGATGAAACTTGCTATAAACCACAAGATCCATCTCTATAATTAACTCATTTGGTTATTTGTTCAAATTAAGGTTTGCAAAAATCAAACTAGCTCACCCTCTCAAACTCAAACTTGAACTTGACTAGTCAGTTTGACCCGTTCGACATCATGGAACTATGGAAGCGCATCTTCTTGTGTGTTTGCTCCAAGCTTGGCACTAAGCTAAAACAAATATTTACCTACAACATTTTTAACATAAGTTAATGATAATACAATTTTATGCAACCATAATCCATTCTCATTCTTTCAACCCAACTAGCAATAGACATACTTTCTATGTTTTTCATACTTAAGAACATACTAGTTTGTTCCTTAATATAGTTCACGCTACTTCATCCATGCCTTGGATTTTCATTCTTTACTCAAATTGACCCGTTTCAAACGAGTCACCCTACTTCCACTACAATATCATTTGAAAATCATTTTATGGATAAACTTGACTAATGGAACATTACCAACTATCATTAAACAAACTTGTAAGCTTGGAAAACTTACCTTGATCTTCTTCGTATTGCTTGGAAAACTTACCGGTATCACACGACCGATTAAGAAAAATGAAGAAAGGAACAATCAAGCATCTGCAAAAGGATATGTGACCTTACCTCGTGTGTTACCGGAACCCACTGCAGGACTCGTTCTCTCCCTCTTGTTTTCCCTCTTTATCGCTGCTCTCTCTTTCTCTCTTAGGGTAGGAGAAAAGCATGCATCAAACCACTTGTACAATAAGCATAAAAGGAGACAAAGTTGCTACTTAATATATATTAAGGGTTAACCTTCGCCAATCTACTGCCGATCTATCTACAACCACCACCGCACCCACCACCAATGAATTTCACAGCTTAAAACCGTCCCCGGAAAACCAAGGCCTGAGGGACACTGCGTTTAGAGAAGAATGAAGAAATATGGCAAAATATAGGTTGCTTGGATATGACATACATACCTGTAAAGAGAAAAGATAGCATGCAAAAAAATAAAAATAAAAAAAGCATCTATAAACGAAGTATATATTAGCTAGGTTAAACCAAACGCTTTTCAGGACATATAACTATCAAAATATATTATAGTGGTAAATATATATGAATTGTTCTTTGGTGATAGTGCAAACTATTAATCCAACACATTTTTTGTTTTTACTTTTCTACTTTCCTTGGATAGTATAATTATTTAAAAAATAAAATAGTACGAAATACAATTAAAAATATCAATGGAAAGTATTTACAAACTAAGGGGTATAGCGGATAATTGTCGGGTACTGACATGACGACTTTTGGACCAGAGATGTGAGTACCGAGCAACTTTTAAACTAGATATGTGAGAATCTCACCCTATTACAATTACAATAAATAGATGGAAGATGAATAATAGCTTTTCATATGACAAATTACTATAGTTATTTTTTAAAATATAGGGATGGGATAGAGGAATGGTGACTAGGTTGTAGTGAAGTTCTAGTAGATTTTTAAGAATTTTATAGATAAGTGAGAGGTTGATGGATGAATTGTGAATGTTCTAAGTCCCCAAAAGCAAAATCTGAAAACAATTGCTAAAAGCTGCATCAATTAGGCTAGTGGTATTGTGGTGTGGGTTTTAAAATATGAATAATGTTAGGTGACATGTAGGAGTAAAAAGTTGCTACAAACACTATTACAAATGGCACAAGTGTCTTTTAGATTAAAAATTAATTCATATACCCATACGTTGGAAGAGCCATGGGAGGATGTGTCATTTGACGGAAATGAAAGGCATTGGAAAAACATATAAACATTGTTTATATTAATCGAGAAAAGTGCCAAAATCTTTTCTGGTGTTTGCCGTTTCATCCAAAATAATTTTTTGGTATCATATTTACCATTTATTTTGTGATTTTTTTGTCACTTTCATTCAACCGTCTAATTTGGGTTATTTTTTCTAGAAGATATTTGGATGAAAATGTCAAAAATCCAAAACCTCAGAGACGATTTTGACAAAAAAGTTATACCTTTGAATGAAAATGACAAATTAGCCTAAAAGTGAAGGAAAATATGGTACAAAAAATTTGTTTTGGATGAAAGTGGCAAACGTGCTCAAACCTTGGGGACGATCTTGACAATTTACTCTATGTAATAATTTAAACCATTGAGGATCAGTCGCCATAACACCATCCAGATAACCTCATGGTCATCTGAGCTACGGTTTGCGTGCACCATTCGGTATCATCTGCATCTCGTTATCCACAGGTCATGTATTGATATGATTTGATGAAAATATAAGACTATATATAAATCTTGAGTTGACAAATTTTACAAGTTTGTTATGTTTTAGCAAGCTGTTGACGTTTGAGGGACTGCAATGGATACTATCCAGATACTTGAAGGGCTGAATGTGGAACACATATGGGAGTATTAAATGGGTGTAGTTGGGGAAGCAAAATCTACATCGATGAAGTCAGCAACTCTAGGGTTCACCTTACAAGATTCCAATACTTGTCTTTGTCTTCCTCTTCGTCGAACACTGCAGAGTTTCCGGATTCTGTGTCATCTTGCTCATTTGGTTTGTGCGTCTAAGTTTGTTGTATATTTTGATCATATTCACTGATCGTTGTAGATCAGTCTATCACTTTGTATTATTGAAGAACTCACAGTTCTTTGTGAGTTCTTCTAGGGTTTGGTTGGGTTCTTTGGTTTGGGTATAATCTTCTTAACAAAATCTTTCGTCAGTGTTTTTTGTTGCTATTTCTGTGTTCGTATGCACATTCACAATTCTTGACATGATTGTTACATGATATGATGATATCATTTTTTTTTCATGAGAACTAAGCTGAATATTATAGCCAACCTAGCTTAATATCTATTTAATTTCTTGCATCTCATTCAAATTGTGACCATTGAAATCACAAGTCACGTTATCGTTTTTGTTGATTGCATATACTAATCATAACTCACTATTTTGCATGCTAAATGTGGGGAGCACTTACTTTTGTGTTACCGAGACTGATATGGTTAGTCATTAGTAAATATTTGCAAAATGTTGACTGCTAGACATAGTATTCACATTTTTATTTATTAAGTTAACATGGTTTACTCTAAGAATTCGGATGCTCTATACAATTTAAAAAAAGAAAAATGAGCCTCAAATATAGGCCTTTGAGATAGACTATCGGTCAATAGCAGTTCATCTTTGTCTCCACTGAAAAAAAATTAAAAAGAACAAAAAAAAAACAGAATTTTGTATTTTAACTGGGTTTAATATTTTATGTTTTAAGTTGGGTTAAACAAAAATCGGGTTTAAATGGGTCAAAGCTAAATAGTTTAATGAGTTTAAAAATCATATTGGGTTGTATTTTCTAAGCTTTTGTTTCTCCGTAAAAAAGTGAGTTTTGAACGGTCATCTGCCTTGCCTTTAGCCTGGTCCAACCATGACTGATAATAAATAAGTGTTGAAATTAAAATCATAGGTGTTTACATAGGTGTTGAGCATAACACCATCTTATTAGATGAAAGTGGGAGATTGAATCCACAACTAACTTGTGGTACCTATAGGTTCTCTGGGTTACTCCAATTGTTGTTTCAATTGTTTAATTCTATCCTTTCACTTAAACTACCTTGACTAAAATTATTATTAAAATTATTATTATACGTATCAAAACAAAGAGTTGATTATTATTATTATTATTATTATTATTATTATTATTATTATTATTATTATTATTATTATTATTTAATTATATATATATATATATATATGAAAACAAAGAGTTGATGAATAGTAACCAAGAATTTTAAATATTTGTTTTTTAATAGTATTTTGTTGATTACACAATTTGATGTCATTCGATATAGAAATTTACACGTGTTTTACATCGATCGAAAATGATAAAAATGAGACACAAATGTTGTTCGGCTCAGTTTGGTACGATATGATAGCGATACGGTGTCAGGTTATCCAAAGCCAAAAACACTAAAAATATATACCGATATTGATACAAATGTTGTTCACAGTTTAGTTTGGTACGTTAGCAGCAGAATACTCTTTTTCAATAAACATAGAACGCAAGCGAACGAACTAAACTCAATTTTATTTGAACAACATCATTGTCAGTATTGATATTCGTTTTTATTGTTTTCGATTAATGTAAGGTTTCCTTTTTCGATTCCAATAACTAGTGTCGGTACTGTAATGAACCGAACTGATACCGATCGACTTCCCATTATGAAGCGCGGGAAAGTATCACTAGTTAAGACTAAAGAAAAGCCACAAAGATGTAGAAAATATAAGTGGTATTAACAAATAACTTTTGATCATCTAATGCAATTTGTACACCTTACATACTTTAATACATGTTCTATCTTAAACAAGTCTTTTGCAAATTAATAAAGTTTTGTTTATAAATAAAATAAAGTTCAATTCAAGTATATATTTGATTGTTTTACTTTAAACTAGGGCGTTACATGTACTGTATCATCCCACTTTGTTGGGAAAAAAATAATAAAATCAAGCTCTGTAGAAATGAGATGATCCCGTTGATCCACATATTACTGGATATAGAGTTTGAGATGAAGCCTAGCCCCTAATTTTTAAGGGCCTAACTATTATTAATTTACATTCGATTTTTGAAAGGGTTGTATTTCACTAAAACTCACTCTCTAAGTGTAATATTTGTGTATTTTCTAAATCTCATTGTGAGTGTAATATATGTGACTGTGTGCATTTTAAAAATCATATAGAAAAACGTGTCATATTCCCATGTGTTTGGATTCTAACTTAAAAAAAATACAAACCGTGCTATAGCAAGATAATAAGAAAAATAGTGCACATAACTGCTCAGGATTATAAAAATATGGAAGTACATATAATTAACCGGATGGGTTTATTATGTTACATCTCAAAGAAACTTATGCGTATGGCAGCACTAGGATTAAATTAAGAAACAAGGAGTGGATTAACAAACAACGATAGCATATAGGGCTTGAACATGTCAGGCTTACCATGCTTGTCTCCACCGGTATACATGAAATGACCCATCCTGGCAAGGTTTGTGACGCATTCAATGAACTCGTGTGGCAATTCGGAACCAATTGCTTGGCGTTCTTTGTTCAGCTTCTTCCATGTCTCTATAGTTAATTCTTTTATGTATTCTCTTGCTTCAGCTTCAGTAGCACCACTACTGGATTGATTTAGGAACATCACCTCTTGCTAGCTCGTCCTAATACCAAAAAAAACCTAAGTTTATATGTGATCACTCTAAGTTAAAGTATGAATAGGTATAATGTCATAAAGGTAGGTTAAGAAGTTTACAGATGATGTGCCCATGTCATTAGTAAGTCGCACAATGATGCATGCATAGCGAATCATATTTTCAGCTCTTGTAATTTGTTTCAATGCATCTTCAGACACACCGGTTAACGTTAACAAATATGCATGCTTGATGATAGGGACAATTCCTATTGACATGTATCCGTTGTTGAGGAACTCGTTTAAGGTTGGTTTGTATCCACTATTGAACCATCTAGCTTCTATTATGTAAGAGTTGCATAAATCCTGCCACTGGAGTGTCAAAGTTAAGTTACAATTAAGAAGTATGTAGGTTTTGGATTTTGTATCACTTGAATAGCTTTCTGAATCATTTAGTTTCACTTTCGGATTAAAATATTTTTAGGTACACAAAATTACTAATCGGATAAGTCAAAAAGTGTATTCCAAATAACGCAATGTTCTTCTATATGAAAAACGAAGTATAATATACGTTAATCTAATCAGGTCGGTTGACTCCTTAGTGTACGATTTGAACCATTACAATGGTTGGGGGAAACACCGCAACTCTTAGTGAAAGAGTATGAGAGTTGTGGTGTAACTGCGGTGGTTACATCAGTGGTACTTTAATAGGAACTCTATCATAGAGTTGCAACTAATTTTGATGCACAATTGCTACTAATACTCATCATTAGTTGCTACTAATAGGATTAATTAGTCAGCACTCAAGAACTTTGTAGCTATTGACCTTTAAGTACCCCCTTGGATCCCTCAATGGTCTAGGGGATTCACCCTTACAACCTTAAAGGTTCCTTAATACCTAAAATCAAAATAATTTTGTAGAAGGGTGCACTCGACGCCTCCTAATCACCCAAAATAAGTCGTGTCAATGTTTATTATAGTTTCATATTTGGTCTTCAAGTAAATCCTAATTACCCAAAATAGTTTGATGACACTAAAATTACCAACAAGATATAAGAAAATATGAATTACATATTACTACTCAAAGGAAATGCATATTGGTTTCCATAGCTTAGATTGGACACTTACGGCCTTTTTTAAGTACGGAAGGACGAACACTCCTTCATTTGCCAGTACGTTATATGACATCTCATTAATCGCGTTGTAGAGTGCAAGGAAGCAAATTCTCATGGAAGTTTTATGATCGCGTTGAGATCCCAACTACAAAAGGAATTGTTTGCACAAACCATATTATATACCAGAAATTGCTAGCATAACTAAAAGTGTATAGTTCTAAGAGTTATGAGTGACACAACACCAGAATAAAAACAATACCACCAACCTGTTCACAATGTTAGTGAATTGTTCGAGTTCCGGAAGAGTACCATAGACATCGTAGACATCATCAATAGTAGTAATCATCGCGTTAACCTTTGTGAGATCTCTCCTTCCTTTAAAATGAGGTAGGTAATTTTCAGTAACACTCCACATAAAGTTCTCCACCAAACGGTCAAGAGCAAAGCCGAAATTTCCCCAACGTATTTCTTTCCACCATCTGTATTACATTTTTTACAGTGGACTAAGTTACATCGTTGATTCATAAATTGTGAAATATGTTATCTATGTGTTTTGAAACTTTTGGTGGCTTTTTAGATCTGAGAAAATATTTGATTTACCGTGATGCGTATTTAAGATCCTCTTGGTAAACTGCTTGCACCATGTTGAAGTCTAATTTGGCAAGCTCAAGCACCATGGGATTCATGCCAAGTCTTTTTTCATACACTTCAATAAACCACTTTGTTTCCACCCTTGGAAGCATCCAATGAAGCGGAAAATCTAAGGCGCGGCTTATTACCGAGACAATATTTTTATCAGCTATGTTCTGTATGTTTTCTCTAAGATATTTTTCTGAGGAAATTCTAGGATCATCCAAAATACTTTCATCCTCTACTGAATGATAAGAAGCCTCATACAAGTTTAGCACGCCAACGATATCTTCACTTAAGTGTACCTTGAGGTTTCCATTCTCATCTATGTTGTCCTTGAATATCTCTACACAATACAACCAAATATTCAGGATTGTGAATCAAATTGAAGGGTTGTATAAAGACATCCGAAATTATAAATTTATACCTTTAGGGATATGATATCCATGTTGTCGCAAGAGTCGAAAACCGAGGGATCTAAGATTTAAATCCATCTTAGTCCATTCTTCGTGACTTTTGTAGTAGTTGCAATATATATTCTCCAAGACATTGCTGATCTCATTCACAAAATTATACGAAATGGCAAGTCTTTGCAAATCATCAATCAAATTAAGTATATTTAATGGATTTTCTTGTATTTCATTTCCTTTGCAAATCATAGCCCTCACTGCTTCCTTCAAAGTTCGTGATCTTTCCCTGTACTTCTCTCCCTACATATATCCACAAGCACATGCGATACTATTGTAAGTGAAACTAAATTATAAACCGTGTGCATTAATCACACCACTTGAATAAAAGAAATACTAATAGTTACTAATAAAGATTTAGGAATTATAAAACGATATATTAAGATGTGATATGATTGAAATTACATATAAGTACTTTAAGTTCATATATTTTAAGATAAGATTAAATTTTATTTTAGCCCATAAGGTTTGGCCAAAAATGCCACTTTAATCAAAATAGTATTTTTTTCTCATCTGCGTATTGGTGTCCTGAGATTTCCATTTTTTTATCATATTCATCCAACCCCTAACTCTATTCAAAAAAGTTAGTTAACAAAGGAGTATTTTAGTCCATATACATATTTCTTTTTTGTCCATTTTCATTCAAAACCCTTTTATATATATTCCTTTTTTATTAGAATATATATATTGGTTATCTACAAAGTCAAAATTTCCTAAAAAGTGTAAAAAGTTATAAAACATCAAAATGAAGATTAAAATATATATATATATATATATATATATATATATATATATATATATATATATATGGGTTGTGTTTTATGTTTTGGATGATATGGCTCTAATTATCGAATGACAAAATTATCGCGTTTTATGTTGATTAGTGTGTTGTGTTTTATACTCATAGTTCTATAATTGTGTTATTGAAGTTTTTATTGACTATTATAGTTTGAATATGGTGTTTTAGTAGTCTTCGCTTTGTCATTTGTGGGTTTTAGGTGTGTTTTATGATTGAAATTGTATGTTTTATAACTTCTTATACTTTTTTGGGAATTGGACTTTATAGTTGAACATCACCCTATATATATATATATATATATATATATATATATATATATATATATATATATATGGGAGGGTTTAAATGAGAACGCTAAATATCGCGAGAACCGTGAAAACAAATGAAAAAACCACGAGAATTTGGTCAAAAACAATTCAAATTCAAAAATTTTTTTTACACTTATCATTATTATTTGAATATAATGTTAGAAATTAAATTTACACATTTAAATTTAAGTGAATTCGTAAATAAAAAATTTAACACATATGTAAGTTTGTCATTTACACATGTGTAAATTTGTTATATTTACACATGCGTAAAAAATCTAGTAAAAATGATTTTGAGTAAAAATGATTTTGAGAGGAGAAATACATGTAGAAACATTCTTAATAAAAAAATAAAAATATAAAAATAAAAAAAACAATTAAAAAATACATCATATAAAATTAACTTAACATGTTAAAAATCACATTTTTAAATTTTTTTCAGCACTTTTTCTTATAAAAATGCGTAGAAACTATTTCAATAAGAAAAATCATTTTTGTAAAAAAAATTAAGCTTTTTTTTAATTGTTTTTTATATTTTTGGTTTTTAATTTTTTTATTAAAAAATGCTTCTATAGGTATTTATAAGGAAAAGGGTCGAAAATTTTTTAAAAAAAATTGATTTTTAACATGTTAAGTTAAATTTTTAAGAGTGTTACTCGGTTCCCCACTTTTTTAGTGATCCCCAATGAACCTCACACTATATATATATATATATATATATATATATATATATATATATATATAGTGTGAGGTTCATTGGGGATCACTAAAAAAGTGGGGAACCGAGTAACACTATATATGGGGAAGGGTTTAAATGAGAACACTAAATATCGTGAGAACCATAAAAATGAATGAATTTTACATGTTCTGTTTGGTTAAATTTTACATGTTTAGGCCAGTTGGGGAAAGTGAGTATCTTGTTCTTGACGATGAAGGTGTATATGAAGAAGCACTAGAAATGGTTTGGGGATGAGTTGAAGATCATATTTTGTATTCTATTGGGTGATGCTACTTTTCTTTTGTATGTGGTTTCTCTCCTCATTTATATGTTAGAAACTAGAAGTTATACCCACGCTTTGCAGCAGGATAACGTTTTTCTAAATATTCGCTTTACGACTGATTGTTTATAAAATTAAACATAGAAAAACGCACTTAACAACTATATATTTGAAAAGCACAAAAGTGTATGTCATTGTAAAAGTGTATGCATAGAATACCCAAAAATAAATTCATAGGAAGTTTATCATTTAATTTGTCCCGACTGGTTTTCGAAAAAAAAAATTACGTCAAAACGTAAACGAACTGAAAACGTACATAAAAATAAGCACGGAAACGTATTATATTTGATTTGACATATTTTGAATAAAATTTATGCGAAACATAAACCAACTTAAATTTATACCGACACGTACATAAATAAAAGCACATAAGAAAATAGTGTTTTTTAAGTTAAAGAATGGTACGACGCGTTACGGCGGTGTTAAAACATCAAGTGGCTCGGAATTATACCGTCTAATGAATATGTATTAAATTTGACCCGACTTGTTTCCGAATAAAATTTACGTCAAAACGTCGAACAACTGAAATTTAATGTATCTAACCCGATTCATTTCCAGGGAAAACATAAAATTTACATCAAAACGTAACTTGAATTTATACCACATGTAACTAAAGTTAAACACATAAACCTCGATTACAAAAGTATTTAGGAAGTTAAAGGGTTGTAAGTGTCAATATGTTGAAATGTAAATAAACTTAAATTTATATCGACATGTAAGTAAAAATAAAGATGTAAAACTCGATTACAAAGCATTTAGAAAGTTAAAGGGTTTTAAGAGTTAATGCTGAAAATTGAAGGTTAAAATTATAAAAAAAACACAAAAAGACAAAAAAAATACCGCTGTTCACAAAACTTGAAATTTTATATATGTATAATATAATGAACTAAGGAGAGTGGTGTTGTAATTATAGGCTTTGATGGTTATTTTCTGTACCCATAAATAAAATAATCAACATAAAACTCCAGAAAACCAACTAACTGAAAACGTACTAAAATACTCAACATAAAACTCCAAAAAACCAACTCAACCTTGGGTATTCTTTTTCGAACCAATATTCATTAAGAACTGTGAAAACTGCACATGTCACAACCCGAATTCTCGAGGTAAAAACCATTAGTTTCGCATTTATATTTCAATTAATTTTACACTTATTTAACTTATAGAAACCAAATCCATATCGGACGTTTCGATATCATTGAGAGAATCGATGCAGCGGCACATAGACTAAACTTGCCTGAAGAGTTTAGTGGTATGCACAATGTTTTCCACGTGTCAAATCTGAAGAAGTGCTTATCTAACGAGACACTCGTAGTACCATTCAAAGAGCTCAAGATCGATGATCAGCTTCGTTTCATAGAAGAGTTACAACCTACTTTAATCGGCTAACCGAGTCATAACATAACTAAATCTGGATTTTCTAAAGTCTATAACGTGTTATTTCGAAATACACTTCTAATGGCGTTGGAATCATGATTTTTGGACATCGTCTGCTATTTTAAATAAAATATTTCGTTTCAGCAATTAAAGCTGTGTTTTTCTGCAGATTTTACGTGTTATGTTTTCAGTCATAACTGGGTAAATACTTACTTTTAGACCATGAAATTTATACTATAGATGGCCATAGATATATGTGCGAACCTCCAACTAGAATCACATTAATCAGGTAACTGAGGATTTTTAAATGAATTTTTCCGTGAGCCGCAGTCAAAAAGTAATGAATCTGATTACTACACAGTAAATGATTTTTTATAAATTTTTTGTAAAGAGTTAGGCTCGAAAAACTTTAACACAACGCTCACCCCTCCGAAGGGCACGTTACATAAAAATATCATAATTTTTGCAGCTTTGTAAGTATGTAAAAGAGCTTCCCAAAACAGTCTGTTTTCAGTGATTTTACCTATGCATGCCTTTAAGTTGTTTAGTGATGAATTTGCTACTTTTAGTGTCCGCGCGTGCATGATAATTGTATAATTGATGAATGACATGCCGTAGTGTACATTATGAACCTATGCTTGAAAGCTACTCGGTATTATGTTGTGGCAACTTGTTTGCATCATAACTGTTAAATGCGTGAAAGGCTTGCGTGAATTACATAAACGACCCCTAATGTTCTTGGTAACCATCTTAGGACGCGGTTGATCATCTTCGCTACTATTTGCAATTTATTTCTTACCGAGTAAAACAAATGTGAGTTCACACCTTTAGTAAACGCATGTATTCCCGGTGGTTGGGAACCTCGTTTTCCGGGGGTATGGGATTGCCTTAGTATTCCTGGTATAGGATACTGTTGTCTTCACTTTCCCTGGTTAAGGGATTTCCTAGTATTCCTAGGGATGGAATACTATTAAATGCTATTTATATTTCATGTCTTTAGAGACTAAGCGAACTCTATCTGAAAGTCCCCACACATTATACCGATTAATCGCCAGGGTCTGGCGAACAGGATATTAGTTGATCGCACTATTAGGTTCGACAAACCTCACACCATACATGGGAGGACGGGTGTGAACTTTTATGCCTTGGCAACTGGTCAATAACGATAGACATTGACTTGGGGCACAAACAACTTACACAGTCAAAGTTTCGGTACCACACAGTTTAGTAGCTTAAAGATTGGGTAGCTCCCCATGACGTGTTTTATAATTAAGTAATTTAACAACCTAAGTTTTTGGAAAATAATACTGAAAAACTGTGAACTCGTCAACCTTATGTTGACATACTATTACATGCTTTGCAGCTCCTTAGGTACAGCGCGAGAGCTTGAATTAGAGGAGTGTCGTGGCTGCGTTAATTATTTGAATTGGTTTTACTTAAACAATTATGGTTTTTGAACATTGTTTGGATTATTAAATTGTTTGCTTCCGCTGTTCGTTAAACTATGTTTTTGGACATTTAAACTTTAGATCACTAATCGTGTTGATGGTGATATTTTTTGATATCTTTAATAGTGGTTCAACATTGATTAGTGGCCTGATCCTGGTCAGTCGCACATCTCGCGCTAAAACTCTGCACGTGGAAATTTGAGGGTGTGACAACACAAATTAAGGATACGCAACTGAAAATGCTTGGATCAGTCTAGGTATTTGATGGTAAAAAACCAGTACCGAACCGAAAGTATCGATCCGAAAAACATCAAAAAATGGTACCGATACCAAAAATGATTTGGTAATAGAAATATATAGTACCGGTTCCGGTACCAAATGCTTTTTCCAAGCACAAATCACTTACTAACACATTAGGCTATTGATTTATCTCTTTCGTACCTCCTTCATTAAATGATCAATATATTATGTATAAATACATTATTTAGTTTTCTTAGTTCTCTATATAATATTTTATACTTACGTTTAGTTTATTAGTAGTTGATCTTTAACTATTGGTAACTGGTGTTAGCTTTCTGTTTTTTTTTTGCATTTTATACTTGGATTGTGAGTCATATGGAAGATTGTGAGCATGAGGTTATGGGGTGTGGTGGATCACTTCCCCAACATCCACATCATTATCTTCACCTTCATCTCTACCTTATCATGTTTCTCTCTATCTCCATCAAAGGGGTGGAGTACCCCTTCCCTCTTACTTCTTCTAATCCAACCAATCATCATCCTTCATTTTCAAAAAGTTGCTCGGGGAGAATGGGAATTCTTTACCGAAAGCCCTGAAATATGATAGGGGTGGGGTAGTGTTCCCCTTGGGGGAAGCTGCCACATAGATGTCACATAAGCTTTCCCAATGTATTCCCTTTCCCACATCCCATGGCTTAAGGTCGCTCTTCGGCATGGGGAAGGGTATATACGTTTGATTGTGTTTGACTGTTGTACATCGACTACAAAGAAATAGGGACTAAATCTGTTAAACAAATTAGGACTAAATCCAATTTTCTTATATCCAGAAAGTCCATTTATGTAATTTACTCTTTTATAATGTAATGTAAATAATTAAAAGATTAAATTACATGGATGCTTCTTCTTCATATTCCAAATTTCATCTTTAGTTTTCACCTTTATAAAATTACAACTTTTATTTATATAGTTTATAATTGCTATTCCAAATTTCATCTTTAGTTTTCACCTTTATAAGATTACATCTTTTATTTTTATAGTTTACAAGCAGGTAACATCAGTTCTCTAGAGCGTTTGTGTTTTTTTTGTTAAATCCATCTAAAATGTAATGTGAATTTCAAACATATCTTTAATATTAAATGTCTATATCTGTACCTATATCTATATAGTAAATAAAATCTCTGATGCCATATGTCATCTTCATATCTCTTCTCATATTATTCGGTTTATCTACAAATCTAATTTTTAATACATATATATTATTCCCCTTTATCTACAAATCCAATTTTGTAACTTTTGTTTAATTCAAATTACATTAAATAGTAGTTAATGTATTTTCAAAAACCTATATTAACTATATAGATTTTATTTGTTTTAAATCGATTGTATATATACTCCATTTTTCAATCTATAAGATGTACATGAATTTTATATTTTATGTATTGATATTTCTATATGTGTAAATATATGGGGTTTTGACATAATAAATAAATAAAAGAGTAAATTACTGTTTTGGCACCTGTTGTTTAGTCAATTCAACTCGTTCAGGCCAAAAAAGAATCTGTTGACATATCAGATCCTGATTTTGCATTTTATAACGGTTTTAACCCATTACACTAATTTTGTTACTTTTTTGCAGTTAAGTGTAACGGTAATTAGGTCATTAAAGACCTTAGAGGCTGTTTTTAATAATTACAAAGTTCTGTTAATATTTAAGAGATAATTAACTCAATTATTCATTTTTTTATTATTTCGTCATTTTCATGATTATTATTTAACAAATACATTTTAAATATACAAATAAATATGTATTTTCATTGACCGTTTATTTTTTATAGACGTCGCTTTTAAAATCATATGTTTTTTAACCGTCATCATTTTTAAATTGTTCCTTTTTAAACCGTTTGTTTATTAAAATCGTTCTTTATAACGTCGTTTGTCTTTAAAGTTTTACAAACAGTTCATTTTATACCGTTCTTTTTTAAATCTATTTTTAAAACTTTTTCAAACAAATCGTTTTTAAGTCGTTGATTTTTAAAAGCGTGTTTTTAAACCACTAATTTTAGAACTGTTTTTGAAATCGTTAATTTTTGAAACTTTGTATTCAATTTACTTATAGCTGTTAGGGAAAAAGAAGTTAAAAAATGAACGATTTCAAAAATAGAAGGAACTTAAATACCATTGAATTTAAACGAACGAGTGGTTTAAAAACCGAAGATTTTAAAAAAGGACGTTTATAAAAACCAAAACCTTAAAAAATAAGTTAACAAGTGTAAGGTTTTAAAAAACACAGGAATTTAATAAACGATAGGTTAAAAAATAACGAATTTTAAACAAATAAACAAACAAACGGTTCAAAGAAATGAAAGATTTGAAAAAAGATAAACCATTTTAAAAAAAAGTTTAAAAAATGAACAATCTTTTGCAAACTTTTTTATTAGAATAATTCATCTTTTTTTTTTTTCAAATCTTCCATTTTTTTTGGTTTTTATACACGTCATTTTTTAAAATTTTAAGAGTAAACTGCCAAAATCGTCATTTAGGTTTGAATACAATTGCTAGACCTATCCAAAAAGATTTTTTTTTTTCTCAACTGGACCACCACAATTTTAAAATTGTTGACAAATCCTTCCACTTTTGTAATCTTGTTAAAAACTAATCTTAGATAAGAGGTATTTTGGTTATTTCTTTTTAACTCTTATTTATTTAATTATAAATAACCCTTGATAACCCGCCATGCAAAACATCATAATCTCAATTCAATCCACAATCTTCTTCTTCCCCTAGTTTTCTGCATTTACGTGCGATCCTTTTTTTCCAAGGCAATCCAAATCGTCTTCTTAGGTAAGCATTATTTTATTGGTTGTTATCAATTGTTGTTTAAATATTATATATTTTTTCATTTTGCTCAACTACATACAGTTAATAGTGCTTACCATTCAACATTTGACTGTTTAATATTTATTTCAATTACTGAATTAGATATAGTTAATAATGGACAACATGAATTAATACCATATTTTAATGGGTGAGAACAATATGTTATATATTATTGGACGAGATGAATTATGAATTTGAATTGATGAGTTTATATATGCAATTATGAATTTAAACTGTCAAAACAAATAGAACAAGTTTAGATCTATGAATGATAATGTACTTGAATTAATGAGTTTAAATATACAATTACTTGTGAATAAGTAACATACTTATTCCTTATTGTATTTGAGTTTTGATATGCAACTGATAAATCATGTTTGTTATTTACCAACATCTAATTAATATTCTAGCATTCATGTTTGTTATTATTTTTTACTTTGCATCCCATTTAACATTAGCTTTTAATACGGTTACAAAAATGAATGGATCTAGCAATAATTTTGAAACCTCAGTAGTTCAGTTAAGAAAAAAATTTGGATGGATCTAGCAATTGTATCCAAACCTCAGGAACAATTTTAGCAGTTTACTCAAATTTTAAAAATGAACGACTTAAAAAAGTGAATTGTTTAAAAACGTTTAAAAACAAACGATTTTAAAAAATGGTATAAAAAACTTTAAAAGACAACGATTTTAAACAGAACGATTTTAAAAAGCAAAGAGTTTAAAAATGAACAATTTTAAAAATGATAGATGGTTTAAAATAAGATTAAAATTTTTTTTAAAACGACGTTTATAAAAAACGGTTAATGAAGATACATATTTATTTTTTATATTTAAAACCTATTTTGTTAAATAATTAATCGTAAAAATGTTAAAACAATAGTAAAATTAACTTGAGTAATTTCATTAATAATTTTATAAATATTAAAAGAAGTTTGTAATGATCAAAACAAGAATCTAAGATATATAATGACATAATTACTTTTACACTTAAGTGTAAAATGTAACAAAATTAGTGTTAGAAGTAAAACCGTAATAGAATGCAACATTGAGGTATGATGTCTCATAATTTTTTTTTGACTAACTAATTTATAAAGTCCAAAATAGTAATTTACTCTGAATAAAACAACTCAAGTGACCCATCCACCATCTCAGGCGGCCATGAGGTGTTGTTCAACATCATCCCCTATCCACCGTCAATGTCTCATTAATCGATTATCATCCCCTTTCATTCTTCTCCCTCCCTCATCTACGGTTGTGATTCCTCTTCATCTCTTCCCCTCCTATTTTTTATATTTACTTTTAAAACAATTAATTTTAATTTTCTAAACAATTAATAAATATAATTGATTTAATTGTATAATAACAAAGATATTATTCATTTTTAATTAAAAATAGTAAACATTTAATTATCTATAAACCTACATTTACCATAGTCGTCTATATCCTCTAATTGGTTGATGTGTGTTCAGCCAAGTTAATAGAAGATATCTTGTATTCTGATTGATAATGCATCCAGCTTCATTAGTTTCGTTGTTGGTCGTTTCTTTCTACTGAGGACTTTGGGTTTTCATTTTTCTGTGTTTGTTTTCCTCCTCGATCGACCGACGCGTGAATTGTTCTTCTTCTTGAGCACTAGCGATTTTGCTTTTCTAATTGTTTATTTCCTTTTCGGAACAGTATGTTCTCAACATCCAGGTATAAATGCGCATATCTTTTATAGTACAAAAGGGGAAAAAATTAACTTTTAAGTATGTGTCAATAACCTTCAAAGTTTATTTAAGCTTTTGGGAAATCTTTGAGTTTGTACCCATTATTATTACAACACCACTCACACTCCATCCAACAAGCAATTTTAGTCCTCAGACCTTAATTAACCCTCTTTGGTGCTTCTTCATATTCACCTTCGTCGTCAAGAACAAGATAGTCCCTTTCCCAAGCTGGCCTGAACATGTAAAACACGTTCGTCCTGTAGGGAGTGCGGGGTGGACGACCACACAAGGCCCAAATCCTCTGAGGTCCAAATCTTTTTAATTTTGTATAAAATTTATGTTGTATAAGATAGAATATATATGCATTGAATCGACAGATAACATAAATGAGCCCTTTTACTAGTGGTTACCGACTTACTTAAACAACAAGACGACACGGGTTCTAATCCAGGTCTCCCCAAATTATTTATTTTTAGCTAATTTTTTTGTTTTTTTTTGTTAGTGACATTTAATACTTAATTTTGTTCGACTACATATTTCCCTTTAATTAATATTACTTCCTAAACTTAGTTAAAATTAACTACTTAAATCAATTCACATAAATTTTAATGATTGATGAGTTTATATTAAATGGAGATTTGCGAATAGAGCCCAAATTTTTTATCTCGCTTAAAATTTTTGTTGTGATTTTCGAAGACGACCCTGATGTAAAACATCACCAAATAGAACACAAACCTTGCTATTTCCGCTATTGCACTACCCACCCGCATGTGCTTATAACCTACAATGACCTCCAATGCAAAAACACCAATCCATGAGACAAACATATAACTGATAACACGACATAAAAGAACCTAAATAGAGTCAAATTTCTTGCATCTTTCTCATCGGTTCTCGATAGTGACCTGATCGACCACACAAGTAGGAAGATAACAACGCAATGACAAATGACATCCGCCAAAAAAACACTTGATTCCAAGACACACAATGTTCAATAAAAGGGCATGTTTCCCTAATTACTATAGAAGCTACTTTGGTCAAAACCTAAAGTGTGATCACAATCATAAAAACCTTCTTTTCCTTTCCAACCAAGTTGGGTTTCAGATACGGCCATCCAGAACCAATCGAGACGATCATAGTAAACAGAAGTACACTATTGATGAACATCAGAACGTAAAACAAAACATACCATCCATGAGGAGTGCTTGTATCCTTCACATAGTGTTTCTCTGTAGCCGCACAGAACAAGCTAAGCGCCTTCATAGTAAGCAACACACACATCAATATATGAACAGTGTGAATATATCGCTGGTTCTTGAAGCAAACAAATATCCAAAACCTAAAAGGCATAGATAAAATAAGGAGAATATGAAATATAAAGATTGGAGCTGCGTTCGCCCAATTGATAAGTAGTTTTTGGTAGCTTTGTTATCAGTATTGAACTGCTCTATGCGGATGTTCATGGTGACGATTGATTTGGGGTTGCAGTTGGCGAAGAAGAGTGAATATTTTATGTCTGCACCGCGAAGAAGGTGCAGATGGCAATGTCTGCGTATGGTCTGTGCGGTGCTGACAAAAGAGACTACACGGATCTTTTTTTAGAAAAACAAACACCGCCATAGTTTGTCGTTATGTTTTGAACTTTATGGGTTCAAACATGAAGTTTGGTTTAGATTTTGAGGGTTAATGCCGCCAATCAAACTGTATACATTAAATATGAGAAGTATAGTTAATCTATACTATATAATAAAAGAAACCATTTGGGGGAGACTTGTCATCATATTAGACCATGTTTTATGGATAATTATGATTTTAGTTTAACCTCTTCTAATTAATTATAGATAACCCTTCTACTAAATATAATTAATATCTTATGGATAATTATTATTTAGTTTAAAATCTTCTAATTAATTATAGATAACTATCATACTAAATATTATTTTTTTAATCTCTTCCATTTAACTATAGATAATTATTATTTAGTTTAAATCTAATCTATACTTCTCATATATAATATTATTTGTTTAATTTTCTATATCATATGACAGACAACTATTTTTTATTTGCAATATACAAATTTACTCTAATTCTTTTCTATAATGTAATTATCTCTTATAAACTTTAAACTTTTACCATAGTATATATGATGCTAAACATAAAATTGAAAAACTTTTTTAATAACATCGATAACTTAAGACATAATATAATTAGATGTATAATATGCAGTTTTAATAAATAATACCAAACAAAATTACAAATATAAAATCATTGATTTAACTAATAATAATAAAGTCTTAATTTTTAGGTTAGATTTATCACGGGTCTTTTTAAATATAATTTATATTTTATCACTCAAATGGCTGCTTATTTACTTCTTAAATAACATGTTTGACCATTGTATCTTCCTTTCAATAATCATCGCCGCAATTACCATATCTATCGCTACCGAGTATGTCCATTAGTTTTTTCTAAATATCATTTTCTTATTATTTGGTATATAAAATCATATTTGTTCAAGCCGTTTAATACACGAAGGTTTTTAAGGATATAACTTTTTTTATTTTTTAGTAATAATATTACATTTATTCAACCAGTGTAATATACCTGGTTTTAAAGATAATTTTTTTTTATTATTTAGTATATAAAATTACATTTATTCAACCCGTACAATGGTTCCTATAGATATAATATTTTATTATTTAATATATAAAATTACATTTATTCAACCCGTACAATAAAAGAGATTTTTAAAGATATACTATTTTATTATTTCGTATATAAAATTCATTTATTCAACCGTGTAATACACGGGGTTATAACATAGTTAAATATAAATGATCTCCATGATAAATCGAAGTACGAATATTCTAAAACGTGTTGTTAAAAAATTGATAAACTATTTCATATTATTGTTATATATTTGGTTAGAGTTAATTACACAGATGGACCCTGTGGTTTATAACAAATTTCATTTTTGGGTACTAATTTTTTTAAATAGGTCCAGGTCTTATAATTTCAAGTTTTAACGAGTTTGGGTACTAACGTCAAATCAAGTTAATTTTTTTGTTAAATTAAGATGAATTGACTAATATGTCCATATAAATATAAAGGGCCATTTATGTAATATACTATATTTCATATTGAGGGGCCATTTGTGTAACCTCTAAAACTAAAAATAAACCTTCATCACCTCCACCTTTATTGAATATGTTTAAAGGATTAGCTTGTTGTAGCGTGTACTATACTCGTTCGCATCCCAGAATCCTAACCTAAGTAGCACTGGAACGGGTACGGGATTAGGGTACGGGATCGAGGAATGACAACTTAAAATTCCAAGATACGGGTACGACAATAAAAATATAAAAAATAAAAATATATTAAACAAATTCCAAAAATACTACATCTTCTAAAGGTAATTAATTATCAATAATCAAATCATTTTCAAATTTCGGTTGATCTAGTGAGAGATGAGCAATCTATAGAGAATTAGAGATTATGAGACTTGAGAGTTTAGAGATTAGAGAAGCCGAATATGATAGGTCTATTTATTTAAAGGCCGGTTGTGAAATTTGAAAGGGTTAAAGCCCTTAAAATAAATGGAATTGGGCTGGGTACTTCTACCAGATATGTCCTCGACATTGGAAACGTTTAGGAAATGGCCTCGACGAGTACCCGAGACGGGTACGGCCACATAAATGGAGTCCCCGTGCTACATAGATCCTAACCGATTATTCTTGAATTTTGAACGTATTTTTCTGTAACTGAATGCATTTCTGAATCTTGAAAATCTTGAACAATAGTTGTGATTCAAGTTCAACTTCAGCCACACCCATCGAAATTCAATTCACATTCTAAACACCCTTTTGTTTACAATATCCAAAGACCAAAGAAGTTGTCTTTGCAATCTAAAGCGTTGTCTTCATGCATTCAGGTAACCATTTATTTTAGAATCTTCTTTGTGCACACCAAGTGTTTGATTTAGTTCAAACTGACTGAAGTTCTTTTAATTTATTTTTTATTTTTTTCTGGGATATGCAGAGGATAATGGAGAGTATTTCAGTAGGCGGGGTGTACTAGTATAAAGCTTTAAAGAGATTGGATAATTTGTGGTCTAGCATTTTTTCTGCTCAAACAGGTTAGTTTCAATTTTTTCAATATCATTAATGTTTTCATACAATTTAGCCAAGTGGAACGATCTAATGGTTTATTAGAAACTTGTAGTTGTTCAAGAAGCTAGAAAAGTTGTCACCAATACCCCTGGACACCTGTGCTAAACCAGGTTATGGCATGAAGATTTTCTATATTAGAATCATAACTACCAGGAATATTAGTCTGATCACAAATCATTAAATTAAATTATATATAATCTATGAACTGATTTTAGCATGATCTAGATTAGAATCATAACTACACGAAATAATATTAGCCTATCCAAGCACCGCCACCACCACATCCACCATATGGTTTGAGAATTGAGATTTATGTGTCGCCGGAGGTTTTGTCCGGTAGAGAGTATAACGAGAAGGTTGATGTGGAGTGCCGGTGTGATTTTGTACATAATGTTGGCTAGAGTTCCTCCGGTGACTCACCGCCGGAGACTTTTGAGGTTAGTCTTATACATAATGTTATCCGGAGTTCCTCAGTTGTGAATCTTATATTTCTGGTTATTAGTTAGCTTAAATATTATTCAGTATGTGTATAGATTATTAATATATGTTTGGTGAATGTTTCTATAGGGCATGGTGAAGAGATGATGATGGAGGTATCTGGCTGGATGAGGGTTTATTTGTAGTTCTAGAGGCTACATAATTGGCCCTTTATGTTTATAAAGGTATAATAGGTATTTCTTCTTAATTTAACAAAAAAGTTAACGTGAAACTCGTTATAAAATTGAAATCACAAGATCTAAACCTGTTAAAAAAAGTTAGTATATAAAGATGAAACTTGCTATAAACCACAAGATCCATCTCTGTAATTAACTCATTTGGTTATTTGTTCAAATTAAGGTTTGCAAAAATCAAACTAGCTCACCCTCTCAAACTCAAACTTGAACTTGACTAGTCAGTTTGACCCGTTCGACATCATGGCACTATAGAAGCGCATCTTCTTGTGTGTTTGCTCCAAGCTTGGCACTAAGCTAAAACAAATATTTACCTACAACATTTTTAACATAAGTTAATGATAATACAATTTTATGCAACCATAATCCATTCTCATTCTTTCAACCCAACTAGCAATAGACATACTTTCTATGTTTTTCATACTTAAGAACATACTAGTTTGTTCCTTAATATAGTTCACGCTACTTCATCCATGCCTTGGATTTTCATTCTTTACTCAAATTGACCCGTTTCAAACGAGTCACCCTACTTCCACTACATTATCATTTGACAATCATTTTATGGATAAACTTGACTAATGGAACATTACCAACTATCATTAAACAAACTTGTAAGCTTGGAAAACTTACCTTGATCTTCTTCGTATTGCTTGGAAAACTTACCGATATCACACGACCGATTAAGAAAAATGAAGAAAGGAACAACAATCAAGCATCTGCAAAAGGATATGTGACCTTACCTCGTGTGTTACCGGAACCCACTGCAGGACTCGTTCTCTCCCTCTTGTTTTCCCTCTTTATCGCTGCTCTCTCTTTCTCTCTTAGGGTAGGAGAAAAGCATGCATCAAACCACTTGTACAATAAGCATAAAAGGAGACAAAGTTGCTACTTAATATATATTAAGGGTTAACCTTCGCCAATCTACTGCCGATCTATCTACAACCACCACCGCACCCACCACCAATGAATTTCACAGCTTAAAACCGTCCCCGGAAAACCAAGGCCTGAGGACACTGCGTTTAGAGAAGAATGAAGAAATATGGCAAAATATAGGTTGCTTGGATATGACATACATACCTGTAAAGAGAAAAGATAGCATGCAAAAAAATAAAAATAAAAAAAGCATCTATAAACGAAGTATATATTAGCTAGGTTAAACCAAACGCTTTTCAGGACATATAACTATCAAAATATATTATAGTGGTAAATATATATGAATTGTTCTTTGGTGATAGTGCAAACTATTAATCCAACACATTTTTTGTTTTTACTTTTCTACTTTCCTTGGATAGTAGAATTATTTAAAAAATAAAATAGTATGAAATATAATTAAAAATATCAATGGAAAGTATTTACAAACTAAGGGGTATAGCGGATAATTGTCGGGTACTGACATGACGACTTTTGGACCAGAGATGTGAGTACCGAGCAACTTTTAAACTAGATATGTGAGAATCTCACCCTATTACAATTACAATAAATAGATGGAAGATGAATAATAGCTTTTCATATGACAAATTACTATAGTTATTTTTTAAAATATAGGGATGGGATAGAAGAATGGTGACTAGGTTGTAGTGAAGTTTTAGTAGATTTTTAAGAATTTTATAGATAAGTGAGAGGTTGATGGATGAATTGTGAATGTTCTAAGTCCCCAAAAGCAAAATCTGAAAACAATTGCTAAAAGCTGCATCAATTAGGCTAGTGGTATTGTGGTGTGGGTTTTAAAATATGAATAATGTTAGGTGACATGTAGGAGTAAAAAGTTGCTACAAACACTATTACAAATGGCACAAGTGTCTTTTAGATTAAAAATTAATTCATATACCCATACGTTGGAAGAGCCATGGGAGGCTGTGTCATTTGACGGAAATGAAAGGCATTGGAAAAACATATAAACATTGTTTATATTAATCGAGAAAAGTGCCAAAATCTTCTCTGGCGTTTGCCGGTTTCATCAAAAATAATTTTTGGTATCATATTTACCCTTTATTTTGGGATTTTTTTTGTCATTTTCATCCAACCGTCTAATTTGGGTTATTTTTTCTAGAAGATATTTGGATGAAAATGTCAAAAATCCAAAACCTCAGAGACGATTTTGACAAAAAAGTTAGACCTTTGGATGAAATGACAAATTAGCCTAAAAGTGAAGGAAAATATGATACAAAAAAATTTGTTTTGGATGAAACTAACAAACGTGCTCAAACCTTGGGGACGATCTTCACAATTTACTCTATGTAATAATTTAAACCATTGAGGATCAGTCGCCATAACACCATCCAGATAACCTCATGGTCATCTGAGCTACGGTTTGCGTGCACCATTCGGTATCATCTGCATCTCGTTATCCACAGGTCATGTATTGATATGATTTGATGAAAATATAAGACTATATATAAATCTTGAGTTGACAAATTTTACAAGTTTGTTATGTTTTAGCAAGCTGTTGACGTTTGAGGGACTGCAATGGATACTATCCAGATACTTGAAGGGCTGAATGTGGAACACATATGGGAGTATTAAATGGGTGTAGTTGGGGAAGCAAAATCTACATCGATCAAGTCAGCAACTCCAGGGTTCACCTTACAAGATTCCAATACTTGTCTTTGTCTTCCTCTTCGTCGAACACTGCAGAGTTTCCGGATTCTGTGTCATCTTGCTCATTTGGTTTGTGCGTCTAAGTTTGTTGTATATTTTGATCATATTCACTGATCGTTGTAGATCAGTCTATCACTTTGTATTATTGAAGAACTCACACTTCTTTGTGAGTTCTTCTAGGGTTTGGTTGGGTTCTTTGGTTTGGGTATAATCTTCTTAATAAAATCTTTCGTAAGTGTTTTTTGTCGCTATTTCTGTGTTCGTATGCACATTCACAATTCTTGACATGATTGTTACATGATATGATGATATCATTTTTTTTTCATGAGAACTAAGCTGAATATTATAGCCAACCTAGCTTAATATCTATTTAATTTCTTGCATCTCATTCAAATTGTGACCATTGAAATCACAAGTCACGATTATCGTTTTTGTTGATTGCATATACTAATCATAATTCACTATTTTGCATGCTAAATGTGGGGAGCACTTACTTTTGTGTTACCGAGGCTGATATGGTTAGTCATTAGTAAATATTTGCAAAATGTTGACCGCTAGACATAGTATTCACATTTTTATTTATTAAGTTAACATGGTTTACTCTAAGAATTCGGATGCTCTATACAGTTTAAAAAAAGGAAAATGAGCCTCAAATATAGGCCTTTGAGAATAGACTATCGGTCAATAGCAGTTCATCTTTGCCTCAACTGAAAAAAAATTAAAAAGAACAAAAAAAAAAAAAAAAAACAGAATTTTGTATTTTAACTGGGTTTAATATTTTATGTTTTAAGTTGGGTTAAACAAAAATCGGGTTTAAATGGGTCAAAGCTAAATAGTTTAATGAGTTTAAAAATCATATTGGGTTGTGTTTTCTAAGCTTTTGTTTCTCCGTAAAAAAGTGAGTTTTGAACGGTCATTTGCCTTGCCTTTAGCCTGGTCCAACCATGACTGATAATAAATAAGTGTTGAAATTAAAATCATAGGTGTTTACATAGGTGTTGAGCCTAACACCATCTTATTAGATGAAAGTGGGAGATTGAATCCACAACTAACTTGTGGTACCTATAGGTTCTCTGGGTTACTCCAATTGTTGTTTCAATTGTTTAATTCTATCCTTTCACTTAAACTACCTTGACTAAAATTATTATTATACGTATCAAAACAAAGAGTTGATTATTATTATTATTATTATTATTATTATTATTATTATTATTATTATTATATATATATATGAAAACAAAGAGTTGATGAATAGTAACCAAGAATTTTAAATATTTGATTTTTAATAGTATTTTATTGATTACACAATTTGATGTCATTCGATATAGAAATTTACACGTGTTTTACATCGATCGAAAATGATAAAAATGAGACACAAATGTTGTTCGGCTCAGTTTGGTACGATATGATAGCGATACGGTGTCAGGTTATCCAAAGCAAAAAAACACTAAAAATATATACCGATATTGATACAAATGTTGTTCACAGTTTAGTTTGGTACGTTACAGCAGAATACTCTTTTTCAATAAAACATAGAACGCATGCGAACGAACTAAACCCGATTTTATTTGAACAACATCATTGTCAGTATTGATATTCGTTTTTATTGTTTTCGATCAATGTAAGGTTTCCTTTTTCGATTCCAATAACTAGTGTCGGTACTGTAATGAACCGAACTGATACCGATCGACTTCCCGTTATGAAGCGCGGGAAAGTATCACTAGTTAAGACTAAAGAAAAGCCACAAAGATGTAGAAAATATAAATGGTATTAACAAATAACTTTTGATCATCTAATGCAATTTGTACACCTTACATACTTTAAAACATGTTCTATCTTAAACAAGTCTTTTGCAAATTGATAAAGTTTTGTTTATAAATAAAATAAAGTTCAATTCAAGTATATATTTGATTGTTTTACTTTAAACTAGGGCGTTACATGTACTGTATCATGCCACTTTGTTGGGAAAAAAATAATAAAATCAAGCTCTGTAGAAATGAGATGATCCCGTTGATCCACATATTACTGGATATAGAGTTTGAGATGAAGCCTAGCCCCTAATTTTTAAGGGCCTAACTATGATTAATTCACATTCGATTTTTGAAAGGGTTGTATTTCACTAAAACTCACTCTCTAAGTGTAATATTTGTGTATTTTCTAAATCTCATTGTGAGTGTAATATATGTGACTGTGTGCATTTTAAAAATCATATAGAAAAACGTGTCATATTCCCATGTGTTTGGATTCTAACTTAAAAAAAAAGTACAAACCATGCTATAGCAAGATAATAAGAAAAATAGTGCACATAACTGCTCAGGAATTATAAAAATATGGAAGTACATATAATTAACCGGATGGGTTTATTATGTTACATCTCAAAGAAACTTATGCGTATGGCAGCACTAGGATTAAATTAAGAAACAAGGAGTGGATTAACAAACAACGATAGCATATAGGGCTTGAACATGTCAGGCTTACCATGCTTGTCTCCACCGGTATACATAAAATGACCCATCCTGGCAAGGTTTGTGACGCATTCAATGAACTCGTGTGGCAATTCGGAACCAATTGCTTGGCGTTCTTTGTTCAGCTTCTTCCATGTCTCTATAGTTAATTCTTTTATGTATTCTCTTGCTTCAGCTTCAGTAGCACCACTCTCATGCATATAACACTGGATTGATTTAGGAACATCACCTCTTGCTAGCTCGTCCTAATACCAACAAAAACCTAAGTTTATATGTGATCACTCTAAGTTAAAGTATGAATAGGTATAATGTCATAAAGGTAGGTTAAGAAGTTTACAGATGATGTGCCCATGTCATTAGTAAGTCGCACAATGATGCATGCATAGCGAATCATATTTTCAGCTCTTGTAATTTGTTTCAATGCATCTTCAGACACACCGGTTAACGTTAACAAATATGCATGCTTGATGATAGGGACAATTCCTATTGACATGTATCCATTGTCGAGGAACTCGTTTAAGGTTGGTTTGTATCCACTATTGAACCATCTAGCTTCTATTATGTAAGAGTTGCATAAATCCTGCCACTGGAGTGTCAAAGTTAAGTTACAATTAAGAAGTATGTAGGTTTTGGATTTTGTATCACTTGAATAGCTTTCTGAATCATTTAGTTTTACTTTCGGATTAAAATATTTTGTAGGTACACAAAATTACTAATCGGATAAGTCAAAAAGTGTATTCCAAATAACGCAATGTTCTTCTATGTGAAAAACGAAGTATAATATACGTTAATCTAATCAGGTCGGTTGACTCCTTATTGTACGATTTGAACCATTACAATGGTTGGGGGAAACACCGCAACTCTTAGTGAAAGAGTATGAGAGTTGTGGTGTAACTGCGGTGGTTACATCAGTGGTACTTTAATAGGAACTCTATCATAGAGTTGCAACTAATTTTGATGCACAATTGCTACTAATACTCATCATTAGTTGCTACTAATAGGATTAATTAGTCAGCACTCAAGAACTTTGTAGCTATTGACCTTTAAGTACCCCCTTGGATCCCTCAATGGTCTAGGGGATTCACCCCTTACAACCTTAAAGGTTCCTTAATACCTAAAATCAAAATAATTTTGTAGAAGGGTGCACTCGACGCCTCCTAATCACCCAAAATAAGTCGTGTCAATGTTTATTATAGTTTCATATTTGGTCTTCAAGTAAATCCTAATTACCCAAAATAGTTTGATGACACTAAAATTACCAACAAGATATAAGAAAATATGAATTACATATTACTACTCAAAGGAAATGCATATTGGTTTCCATAGCTAAGATTGGACACTTACGGCCTTTTTTAAGTACGGAAGGACGAAGACTCCTTCATTTGCCAGTACGTTATATGACATCTCATTAATCACGTTGTAGAGTGCAAGGAAGCAAATTCTCATATAATCTGGAAGTTTTATGATCGTGTTGAGATCCCAACTAAAAAAGGAATTGTTTGCACAAACCATATTATATACCAGAAATTGCTAGCATAACTAAAAGTGTATAGTTCTAAGAGTTATGAGTGACACAACACCAGAATAAAAACAATACCACTAACCTGTTCACAATGTCAGTGAATTGTTCGAGTTCCGGAAGAGTACCATAGACATCGTAGACATCATCAATAGTAGTAATCATCGCGTTAACCTTTGTGAGATCTCTCCTTCCTTTAAAATGAGGTAGGTAATTTTCAGTAACACTCCACATAAAGTTCTCCACCAAACGGTCACGAGCAAAGCCGAAATTTCCCCAACGTATTTCTTTCCACCATCTGTATTACATTTTTTACAGTGGACTAAGTTACATCATTGATTCATAAATTGTGAAATATGTTATCTATGTGTTTTGAAACTTTTGGTGGCTTTTTAGATCTGAGAAAATATTTGATTTACCGTGATGCGTATTTAAGATCCTCTTGGTAAACTGCTTGCACCATGTTGAAGTCTAATTTGGCAAGCTCAAGCACCATGGGATTCATGCCAAGTCTTTTTTCATACACTTCAATAAACCACTTTGTTTCCACCCTTGGAAGCATCCAATGAAGCGGAAAATCTAAGGCGCGGCTTATTACCGAGATAATATTTTTATCAGCTATGTTCTGTATGTTTTCTCTAAGATATTTTTCTGAGGAAATTCTAGCATCATCCAAAATACTTTCATCCTCTACTAAATGATAAGAAGCCTCATACAAGTTTAGCACGCCAACGATATCTTCACTTAAGTGTACCTTGAGGGTTCCATTCTCATCTATGTTGTCCTTGAATATCTCTACACAATACAACCAAATATTCAGGATTGTGAATCAAATTGAAGGGTTGTATAAAGACATCCGAAATTATAAATTTATACCTTGAGGGATATGATATCCATGTTGTCGCAAGAGTCGAAAACCGAGGGATCTAAGATTTAAATCCATCTTAGTCCATTCTTCGTGACTTTTGTAGTAGTTGCAATATATATTCTCCAAGACATTGCTGATCTCATCCACAAAATTATACGAAATGCCGAGTCTTTGCAAATCATCAATCAAATTAAGTATATTTAATGGATTTTCTTGTATTTCATTTCCTTTGCAAATCATAGCCCTCACTGCTTCCTTCAAAGTTCGTGATCTTTCCCTGTACTTCTCTCCCTACATATATCCACAAGCACATGCGATACTATTGTAAGTGAAACTAAATTATAAACCGTGTGCATTAATCACACCACTTGAATAAAAGAAATACTAATAGTTACTAATGAAGATTTAGGAATTATAAAACGATAAATTAAGATATGATATGATTGAAATTACATATAAGTACTTTAAGTTCATATATTTTAAGATAAGATTAAATTGTTATTTTAGCCCATAAGATTTGGTCAAAAATACCACTTTAATCAAAATAGTATTTTTTTCTCATCTGCGTATCGGTGTCCTGAGATTTCCATTTTTTTTATCATATTCATCCAACCCCTAACTCTATTCAAAAAAGTTAGTTAACAAATGAGTATTTTAGTCCATATACATATTTCTTTTTGTCCATTTTCATTCAAAACCCTTTAATATATATTTCTTTTTTTATTAGAATATATATTGGTTATCTACAAAGTCAAAATTTCTTAAAAAGTGTAAAAAGTTATAAAACATCAAAATGAAGATTATATATATATATATATATATATATATATATATATATATATATGTATATGGGTTGGGTTTTATGTTTTGGATGATATGGCTCTAATTATCGAATGACAAAATTATCGCGTTTTTATTGATTAGTTTGTTGTGTTTTATACTCATCGTTCTATAATTGTGTTATTGAAGTTTTTATTGATTATTATAGTTTGAATATGGTGTTTTAGTAGTCTTCACTTTGTCATTTGTGAGTTTTAGGTGTGTTTTATGATTGAAATTGTATGTTTTATAACTTCTTATACTTTTTTGGGAATTGGACTTTATAGCTGAACCTCACCCTATATATATATATATATATATATATATATATATATATATATATATATATATATATATATATATATATATATGGGAGAGTTTAAATGAGAACGCTAAATATCGCGAGAACCGTGAAAACAAATGAAAAAACCACGAGAATTTGGTCAAAAACAATTCAAATTCAAAATTTTTTTTACACTTATCATTATTATTTGAATATAATGTTAGAAATTAAATTTACACATTTAAATTTAAGTGAATTCATAAATAAAAAATTTAAACACGTGTAAGTTTGTCATTTACACATGTGTAAATTTGTTATATTTATACATGCGTAAAAAATCTAGTAAAAATGATTTTGAGAGGAGAAATAAGTTATTTGATGTTGCAAATTCTTTTTTGACGTTGTATTTTAATTACATTGAGGTTTGTATTAAAAAAATTCGATTTTGATTGGTTTTTTCATTCTTTCTCACGGTTCTCGCAATATTTAGCGTTCTCAATATAACCCTCCCATATATATATATATATATATATATATATATATATATATATATATGTGGAGGGTTTATTGCGGAACACTATTAAAAATTTAACTTAATATGTTAAAAATCAACGTTTTCTAAATTTTTTTCGACGCTTTTCCTTATAAGTACATGTAGAAAATTTTTCATAAAAAATAAAAATATAAAAAAGTTAAAAAACAATTAAAAAATACATCATATAAAATTAACTTAACATGTTAAAAATCACATTTTTAAATTTTTTTCAGCATTCTTATAAAAATGCGTAGAAACTATTTCAATAAGAAAAATCATTTTTGTAAAAAAAATTAAGCTTTTTTTAATTGTTTTTTATATTTTTAGTTTTTTATTTTTTTTAAAAAAATGCTTCTATAGGTATTTATAAGGAAAAGCATCGAAATTTTTTTTTAAAAAAAATTGATTTTTTAACATGTTAAGTTAAATTTTTAAGAGTTTTACTCGGTTCCCCACTTTTTTAGTGATCCCCAATGTGTGTATATATATATATATATATATATATATATATATATATAGGGGAGGGTTTAAATGAGAACACTAAATATCGTGAGAACCATAAAAATGAATGAAAAACCGCAAGAACTTGCTCAAAACATTTTAAAATTCAAAATTTATTTTTAAACATATCACTATTATTCAGAAACAATATTAGAAATTAAATTTACACATTTAAATTTACATATTTGGAGATAAAGAAAATTAACACATGTGTAAAAAGTTTATTAAGAGTGATTTTGAGAGAATACATGAATTATTTAAAAAGTAAATTCCTTTTTTAATGTTGTACTTTAATTATAATGAAGTTTGTATTAGAGAAAATTTGATTTTGATTGATTTTTTTATTTGTTCTTACGGTTTTTACAATATTTAGCATTATCAAGATAAGTCTTCCATATATATAGGGGAAAGATTATTTGAGAAAAAAATTTAAGGTGAGAATAAAAAGAACAAAAAGCATATTGGTAAACAATAAAAATTTATAACTTCTCTCGATAATTATTTTCTCTGTCACTAATTAGTTAAAAACACTTTATCTTACACATATCGAAATTTATCATACATATATTCTATACTTATCAAAATTTATTCTACATATATCGAAATTTAATCATGCACTTTATCCTACACATAATGAAAGATTATCCTTCATCATAAATTGTGTTATCTTTAAAGAATATATTAAAAAAGGTCAACTTTAATTAGTGTAGCTAATTTAGAGGAATACAATAAATTAATTATGATTAGAAATTTAGCTATATGAAGTTACAATAACATCTAATACACATATTAAATGGAACATTTTTGTTAGGATAAAACTTATTATTTCTATTCATATAAAAAAATTCTTCTTATTTGAACCCTCAACTATGTAAATAAATAAATATAGGGAATGTTTAAAATACAAAAGGCACTTAATGTGTGACCGGTACACGACCACCTTATAACATGCGTAATTAGAGTTAAAACAACCCATGCGTGATTTTGTGTTTTAACCACTTGTGATTTCTTCTTCACGCTTAATTAAGGTTTGAAATTTGTAACGTGTGTAATTAATGAACAAGCGTAATTAAGTCAAAATACTAACAACTTCATATGCAACATATAAGATCAACCAATGAAACATGAGTATGTTAAAATTAAGTAATAAAAACATATAAGATCAACCAATGAAACATTAGTACGTTAAGATTAACTAATAAAGCTTAATAATGAATTTTCATATAATTAACCTTTTATATAGTTGAGCTTATATATGTTTTCATTTTTATAAACATTGGATATCAACATTGCTACCACTTTTCATGCAACCACATTTTTTGCTCTAAGAAAGAATAGAGTTATGAGCATTAATGAAATCGAGAAAATAATGTTGCTAAAATGTCAGAATACGTACTGTATATTCGCTAGACAGTGATTGAATAAAATCATTGGACCATACTGAAGGGGGGTAGTTTGCTGATCTTCTCATATTGATTTCCATGGTCGTCTCATCCTTAAGAACGGAGCGTGGTAAAGATAATTTCTTTTTACATGTAACTATATTTCTGTGAGTTATGGGGTTATTGAAAAAGAGAAATGGAGACGCTACTGCCCATATTGATGCCATCACCACAAAATATATAGTTTGCTTGATTGTGGTGGTTTTTTTTTTGAACTTGCTAGCTGGCCAGCTGGGAATATATATACACACACTAACACTAGCCCACGCATCTTAAACCTTTTGGATAAGTCAAATATGGCATATATACACACCAACACTATGCCCTGTAGACAACTAGTGGTGGGACTCAAACCATACGTTGCGACGGAGATGTAATGAAAACTCGATTCATATCCGTTTAGCTCGTTACAATACGTGTAAAAAACCGAAAGAGAAAACCAAAGAAATTTTTAAATAAAAAAAACACATCGTCATTTCCATACCAATTCTTTTAATTTACAAATAATGTAAAACTATGTATTATATTTATTTCTCTTAAAAAGTACTTAAAGCGAAATGCTTTTAAAATAACTAATAATATTTGATAATAATTAATTTATATCTTGTTTCATTTTCCAAGTGTAAGTAGAATCTTATGCATCATGAATATCGCACGTACTTTTCTCATGAATATAGCACGTACTTTTCTTTTAAAACTTATGAAATGAGTAGTGGAGAACTTAATTGACTATGCTCATTAAAATGAATGTTTAGTTGAATATAAATTAAAATTCTGAGTTTAATTTAATGTATGTATTTCCCTCGGGATAAATAAATGAAGAGCTAATAAAGTAATGTAGGTGAAAGTGTCAAACATCAAATTTGAAGGTTTTTAGGTTTTTGTTTTTTTCTTATCAAACTTAAAGTAAATCTCTAAGGTCAAAGGTAGAAATAGTAATGGGTAGTGTATTAGTAGTCTCAAGCTTGTACATGTTTGTAATTTTTTGGGCCATATTTAGTCTGTTATATGTTGGGTATTTATCAAGTAATTACCTATTTGATATTGGTATACTCGCTACGGTATACCCATTAATTTGTTAAAAATATCATTGAAACTCTCATGTGCATTTTTTTACCCTAATGTTTATATAATTTACTACTTTTATAACTACAACAAAGGAGAAAATGATCAATAACATACAAACATATCATATTTGAATGCATATTTGAAACATATATCTACATAATTAATTAATTAATGTACTGTTACTTTGCATTTAATTGAACACCAAACATGTAAAATAGTAGCATTAATCAGAAGCTAAGTAATCTTCCTAACAACTTGAAATGTGTTTAGAAAATTCCAAAACTAACACACATTTCTAATCTTTATAGAAACAATATAACTAAACATAAAATCTTGTGTTTGTATGTTAAAGTCTTGAAGACAAACAACCACTACTAAAGAAACAAGTATTTGCTAAGGCCAAATCCCTAGCTATTCCGTAGCAAACACCCATTTTGCTACGGATTTGCTATGGATTTGGTACGTAGCTACAAGTCTCGTCGCGAATTTGTTTGCTACGAATTTTAGCTACGGGAATCATGTTTGCGACGAAATTGGCTAAAAAAAGGACGTAGCTGTTTAAGTTATGAATTTTGCTACAAAAATATTAGCTATGGGTTTTGCTACTAAATTTTTGCTAGAGAATATTAGCTACAAAATTTTGCTATGGAACTTTTGCTACGAAATTGTTAGTAACGCTTTTGCTACTAAATTTAAGCTATAGAATATGTGGCTGCAAAATTTTGCTATGAAACTTTAGCTATGAAGTTTGCTACAGATTTTAACTAAAAAAACTATTGATTCCACTATGAAACATGGTTATGAACTTTTCTATCAATTTTGTTTGATTTTTGCTACTATTTTTTTTTCTTTTTTGCTACGATGTAGCTACAGGTTTTGATAGCTTTTTGCTATTGATTTTGTTTATGATTTATATATTATTTTATGTTTTGTGAGCATTATATTCAAATCAAAATAAATATAAAATTCCCAACTTATCCATACCAAATATAGCCAAATATCATAAAATTTCCTAACTATCCAAATGTAGCACGATGAAGATTCAAATTATTCAAAAAACAATACAACAAAATTTCAGCGTATAATCTTGTATTTATATTTTCTTCATTTTCTCCATTATAGAATGTTTCTTTCTTCTTCCAACTCCGTTGCGTCAGAGAGTTTCAACGTATAATCTTGTATTTATATTTTCTTCATTTTCTCCGTTATAGAATGTTTCTTTCTTTTACAAATCCTTTGCACCTTCCTCAACCGTTACTCCTATAATTAATAAAATACAAAAATTACCTTAGTAAAACATTAATACTTTTACAAGTTCTAAGAAATTACAAGAAAATACAACTCCATGTAAGTTAATACATCAAAAATATAAGTTAACATCCGTGTCAACGTTCTCCGATTTGAAAAGCGTGAGGCGCTCTTAAACGCTTAGGACCAAAAGCCAAGACGTGAGATGTGAATTCACATATATGTAAATGAAAAAATGTCTGAAAAACATGTTCGTTTCATTATGTCTAAAACAAATTACTCATAACCATAATGAAAATAAAAAAAAATAGTTGAATAAATTCCAACCTCGAGATGTTGGGCAGCATATAGAATCAACCTAACACTAGTGGCAACTAATCCAATTCAATATATGGCATCGAGTAAATATAGACGCATGTGTATGTCATCTATCTAGTGAATTCCAAATTAAAAAATAAAAAAACAAGATACGTGTATCTTAATAAACTATATCTTCAGGTCAAAACTCATCCACCATCCAGCATAACTTTAAATATGTTTTATGCAACTGTTACCATTACCTTATGCTATAATCAATTAGCAAATAAATGTTGTATTTCTTTTATCGCATGCGATACCTGTTTGCTTTTCATAATATGTTAAATTGTTAATATACAACCAAGAACATGGAAACATAAATACATATATGCTAATAACCTATATTGAGAGCTCAAGTCAAACATTACCGATGAATGACAAATACAATTAGATTTGTTTTTCAAGACTCAACGTATAGTTAACTTCCATCACCGGTTTCCTCTCTATCCCGTTCTTTTCGACGCTTCCCGTATATGCAACTTTCCACGTGGGGATATGAGAAGATTTTGGAGGGAAGACCAAAATTTTGAATGGAAACTAGGGAGGGAACGATGAAATTAGAGGGAAATTAAAAGTTTTGGTGAAAAGAAATGAAAATGAATAACTATTTTGTATTTTAATAAAATTAAAATAACAAATTTTTAGGTATAAGCTAAAACTACAAATTGTATAATAATATAATATTATAACTTTTTTTTACAAAAATATAAAAAAACTTATATGAATAATTAATATAACCATATAAGCATACATTCGAAAGATGAATTATATATTAAACATAGTTAGATACTAGGATATTATTACTTAGCTTGATAGAGCTTCTTGCCTCTTAGACCACATGGTGTGGGCGTGGAAATATGACGTTGTTGTTAGTCCACACCAACAAAACCATCCTATGCCCCGCGTTGTGAACGGCGTTGTGTTTGGGGCTTGAGGATTTCCACCGACGTGGGGGCAAATTTGTGGGTGAGGTGGAGGCTTTTGATTGGTGGGTGTAGTTTAGGTTTGTTTTGATTAGTTGATGTTTATTTTCTTTTTAAATTTTTTATTCTCTTCCACGCCACTTTCCATCCCGTGCTTTTTTCTCCACGCCACCATGCTGTCGTGGTTGCCACATGTCGCTCCACGCCCTCTCTTCAAACCCCTCCACACCGTGTGGTCTTAGTGATAGTTCTTTGGTTCAATTTCAAGCAAGTAGTAGATTAGGGTTTATTTTGTGTAATTTAGAAGGGGTATGTAAATGTTGTCATTCATACTGATTTAAAACCATATTATTTGTGGTAGTGTCTAGGGCTGTAAATGAACCGAACATTCAACAAACACTTTGTAAACCGTTCTGCTGAAAGTTCGTTTACGTTCGTTCGTTTAGAGCAAACATGAACAAAAAATTTCGTTAGATTAGTTAAATGAACGAACACAAAAATAGATCTCGTTCGTTCAACTGTGTTGTGAACGTTTGTTCATGTTCGTTTATTTATGTTGTTCATTAAATAATTATGTACATTTATTTATTTTATCTAAACTTTTGATATTTTAATTATTATCTATTTTTGTTAGCCTAACGAGGAGAATAAGAAACTCCATTCTCACTTTGTTTATGCACCGTTCTCGTCTTCCTCTCATTATTCACGTCGATTAATACTACCGACATTTGTTCCACGATTAGGGCTTCGGGATCTAGCTCCCTTCTACCTTTGTCATCCACCTCTACTTTTCGTTGATTTAATTTGTGTTTGTTTGTGTTTATGAACATGTTCATTTCCTTAACAAACGAACATGAACATGATGTCTTGTTCGGTAAGTGTTCATGAACCATTCACAAACACATTATTTCCTTAACGAACGAACAAGAATAAGGCCTTGTTCGTGTCCGTTCAGTTAATTTACAACCCTAGTAGTGTCATTTCTAATATGAGGTTTCTAACTTACTTTCCCGTACTTTTAACCTAATTGATAGTGGTTGGCTATGAATGAACCCAAATGATCCTAATGTTCATAATGGACCAATTTTGAACCTAATTGACTATTATTACTAGTATTGATTCCAATTCATCCTATTTGAGGCAAATTGCCCCTAACTAAACATAGTCCCTAATTGATTGTAATAGACACCATTTTCCAATTATCCTATTTGAGGAAATTGCCCCTAACTAAACATAGTTTCCCTAATTAATTAATTGTAATAGACACCACTTTCCTGTAACTTACCCAGGTTTCCCTAACCGATATAATTGACCAATATTAACACCATATCACCATAAATGACCATGAGTGTCCATTATTGGCAATTGTTTATGTGTTTCTTTAATTGGTTTGGCTAATCATCCTCTTCCTCGGGGTACCATGTTGTTTCCAGAGTGGCGTAAGGTCGATGGGTGAAAGGGTTTGGTGAATGAGTTTCAGCCGTAGACAACAAAGAATGGATTTGCCCAACTGAGCCATGGTCGACTGATTGTAAGATAACTCAGCTTGTTGCGATAAATAAATTCCACTGTTTAAGGTTATTTTCTACATACAAGATTTCCCAACCTACGGTTGGTCGCCTATCTCTGCTAGTGAGTTTGCGAATGGTGAGAGCTACTAAATTGTAATTGGGACCCCAACGTTTCCACAACTTACGCCAAAAATGACTAACAATTTTAACATCATGGTTGGGGGTAATAGACTTAGGAACACCGTGTAGCCTAATAATTTTTTTGCAAAGTATAATCTAGCCACCTGACTAACTTCATAAGTCTTCGAACCCGCGATTAAAATGTACCATTTTGGAAAACCTATTGATCACCACCGTAATAAAATCCTTCATGTGTTGGGTTTGTGGTAGCTCCACCACGAAATCAAGGTCAACGTTCTCCCACTGGCAGCCGGAACTAGAAGTGGGGTATACAGGCCCGAATTGGTGCCATGTAGGGATGTAAACGAGGTGATCCGAACCCTAGCTCGACTAGGCTCGTTCTCATTTAACATATGAAAAATTGGCTCGATTCGATCTTTGTCCGTAAAGCTCGAGCTCAGCACAATTCAAGCTTTGTTTCTATAGCTCGAGCTCGTAGGTAGTTTTCAAGCTCGACGGCTAATTTTATATTTCGTAATTAATTTATATTAATTAGAATTATTATTTTGTATTTAATTAGGTTATTTTTTATAATTTTGTAGACGTAAGTTATATATATATATGTATATATATATAGGTGGAGGATTATTTGAGAAGAAAAAGAACAGAGTGTATAAATATTTTTCTCTCATCTCATTAATTGTACCCTTTGACTAATTAAGTAGTCATAAACACTCCTATTTTACACATCAAAACTTTTGCCTGCACAAATCGAAATTTATACTACACATGTAAAAATTTATCTCACGCAACTCGTAATTTATCTTACACACCTTTTAATCTATCATACCTTCTACGTTAATTTTTTTAAATATATATTTTGAATGTAAGTTACAAATTTAATGTATTTAGCTATTAAAGAGGAAGATTGCAAGTTAATTATCAATGTAAGTTTACGGATATACTCTTACAATAACATTAAATACAAATATTAAATAAACAAAATGAAGCATTTTAATTGGTTGGATTTCTTTTTCATATTATAAAAATTTATTCTCATTTGAAATCTTAATTATCTATGTGTGTGTAATGTATTATTAACAAATTACGTAAACAACGAGCTCATTTAAGCTCGCGAGTCAGCTAGAGCTCGATAAGCGAAGGTTAGGAACTCATTTACATGATTACTCGTATACTACAAGTTTTACTTTGAATCATCAATAGTGTTTTTGAAAGAAAAAATTTTACTTTGTTAAACTATTTTTAAGTATTTATATTTTCGCTATTGATTTTTTACTATATATATAATTATTTTTTAATACTTCTTTTGTCAATTTTTGCTATGGATTTTTTATGGGTTTTTACAATATTGCTTTTTGAATATTTATTTTGTTAGTTTAAGTATGGATTTTTCTACTAATATTATGAATTTTAAAAATATTTATTTTTACAATGTATTTTGCTACAAATGTTGCTATTGATATTAGTAAATTCTTTTTTGAATACTTTTTTTTCTTGTTTTTGCAACAGATTTTGCTATGGACATTGCTACAAATTTTGGTAAGTTAGTTATTAAGTATTCTTTTCTAGATTTTGCTACCAACTTTATTTACTTATTTTTTCAATATTTATTTTCTCAACTTTGGTACCGGTTTTGCTACCGATTTTTTTCAACTTTTTTAGTTAGTTTTTAAATATTTATTTTCATGATTTAGCTATGGATTTTACTACCAATTTTACTAAGTTTTTTTATTATATTTATTTTCTCATTTTTGCTACCGGTTTTGCTATGAATTTTATTTTACCTTTTTAGTTAATTTATAAGTATTTATTTTCTTGGTTTTGCTACGGATTTTATTACAGATTTTGCTACATAATATTTTTATATTTATTTCCACAATTTTGCAATGCATTTGCTATGGATTTTGCTACAGATTTCATTTGCGACGAAATATCCGTAGCAAAATTGTAGCAAAATGGGTTCCTAACTAGTGCGCGGCTAACTCGTAGCTAACTCGTAGCAGAACTTGCTACACATTTTTTCGGTAGCAAAATTTCGTAGAAAATACCTCTTTTTGTAGTAGTGAACAAAGCAAAATAATATGAATAAGTATATGTACTAAATTTTATATAAATGAAAAATTAAATTTAAAATAATATGCTTTTCGGGTATTATTCGGGTAAATGTGCTGGGTATCGAGCGGATATCGCTTAATCCCATACCCGTACCCGAATATTTTTATATTTTCTAATCTCATGCTCGGCCCACACCTGTCGGGCTTCAAGTATACCCAGATTGTATGTTTCGGATTTCAGGTATGTCCATTGGGCTCGGACATTTATGTCATCCATAGTGAAAGGTATAGTAGTAGATCCAAGAGTGACAACATTCCACATGATAGAATGTGATTGGATTATCACTTCCCTACAAGTTCTAATTTTTTTTCTGGAGTTAACCCATTTTCAAAATATATAATATATATAATAATAACTGGAACTATAAAAAGAGTGAATAAAAAGACAAGTTCTACTCTTTAGATTTAAATTTGAATATGAATTCAAAGATTTTCTAGACTTTTTCATAAATTGAAAACTACAAGTTTTGACCAACTCATACAATCAATTTGTTAGTTTACGATTAGTTTTCTTAATTGTAATATTTAATTTTTTTTAGTTGTTACATTGTTAACGAATTGCTAGATATTTCATTTTTGAAAAATACTTATCTCTAGTTTTCAATTTTTGCTTCTGCTTCACGTAATAAACGTTAGTTTGCAATTTGGTCCTGAGAAGGTATCTGAAAATGATAGTTGTACAAGGTATCGAAAGTCAACAAGTTAAAGCTTCTAACGGTGTCGCACCAAAAAAAAATTATTAAATTGGTTGGAGCAAGGAACCTACCATCAATTCGTATTTATATTGGGACAACCTATTCCTTAGAGCCGGCGGTTTCTCTAGCAGTAGTCTCTCTATTCCTACAGATAGGGGTATGGTTTGCTTACATTCCATTCTACCTAGGCCCTATCAATAACTTAGCTATATGTTCTATTATTGGATATGGTGGTTGTTGTGATTGGAAGGGAAATATAAAGCTATCATGCCAATCGAAACAAAACAATCAATGTGGTAATCAAGCGTAGAGATAGTCAAGTGTAGAGGGAAATAAATGTCAACATATGTCATCTTTTCCAAAGAATCCTTTTTTTCTCAGGGAGCCTTCTTCCCTATCGTCCCAAAATAATGTGATGACAAAGAGGTGGTTTAAATCATGTGCTCATAGTACATGGTGTCAATAATTCAAAGAAAACTATTATGATGTATGAATAAGTGAAGTATGACATGATGGAAAGATTTCTTAATGAGGTGAAGTTAAAAAAAACCATCAACTAGAAACTATTAATCCACGAACTCGAGAACAATTTCTTTTAAATGAGGGAGAATGATGAGAGACCGATTACTCAAACTATGAACTCGTATATACATCAATGGGACTACAGAAGAACAATGAAGAAAAAGACATAACTTTCACTCTTTGAATTTGAGGATTTTCTTGACTTTTCATAATAAGGATATTACGAGTATATGTCACATGGTGAAATGCCAAAATCATCACAAGGTTTGGTCATATTGCTTGATACATCCAAAATAATGTTTTTTGTGTGTTTGAGTCTTTACTGTTTGCGCTTTATTGCTATTTCCATCTAATTCGATAACGTTGTTTATTTTCTGTTAATTTAGAGGCAATTTGAACATTTTACCCTTTTTATGTTTTTTGTATTTATTTTTAACCTTTAAATAAAAATAATAAATAAAAATTATAAAACCTACCCCGCCCATGTAACATTTGTATAAAACGGGTTCCAAAACCCGCTCCGTTGAAACTCAAGCATTTATTCAATAGTTCGTTACGTATTTATTAGTATTAATTAAATTATTTTATTACTTATAATTAATAATTAAGTCTCCTAATTAAAATAACAATCAATAAATGAAAATAAATAAACCTTTTTTATAACAAAAAGAAATAAAATAATAAAATTAAAGAAGTAGCCGAGGTTCGAACCCGGATACCCCCACAAACCGCACGCACCAAAACACCGCTGTGATACACACACTATATGTTTATAAACCCGAAACAAATATCTCTTATAACAAAACAATCCCTTAAATCAGTTCCAAAGCTTAACCACCCAAACATCAACGTTTGCAGCAGTCAAAACCTTCATTCAATTTACGTTTTCTTTTGAATCAAACCAGAGAAACGGTCTTCCAGTCATGCCAATTAACTCATTCATCACTCAAATCAGTTACGAATCATCCAAGGCAATCAAACTCATCATTTAAAATCGGTTGTAATCGAATTCTGAATTTAATCCATCCTCACCTATAAATACCGATTCTTGTATCCCAATTTAACTCGCTCATACCCACATCTTCACTCAAAACTCTCTGAGAAAAACTCTCTGTTTCAACAAACTAGTCGCCGGAGTTTTTTTGTTTCATCGCCAGAATTCAACCGGAAAAGTTATAATATTCTCCAATTCGGTACAAACATCTACATCTCCTTATTATCTTTTGTTTAATGTTTTGTTGTTATAAATTGGTTAATCAAATCTGTATAAACGAATTAACAGTCGGGTAGACTTCTGGTTTGTTAGAACTTTTGAGACAGTTGGTGCTTGATTATCCATAGTTTGAGCTAGTTTGTAATGGTTAGAGAAAGTTAAAGGGTCAAAAGTGCGATATGGTGAAACTTGTATGTACGCGACGTATTTAGCAACCCAGCGTATTTAACAAATACGCTGGGTAGTCATTTTGTATAAATATGATGATCAATGCATGTATGTCCATGTTTCTTGGACAGATTTTGGTGATATTCTTGTGTTGTGATTTTTGCTATTGTGCTTTCATCCGAATATCCATATGCTGTTATTGATTACATGTGGGATTTCATATACAACACTAGTTGTTTGATCCAAACAAGATTCTTCATCTTCTTTGCTTGGTTTTTCTTATTATTTGCACATTCAAACAACTAATCCACATTTGGTATCAGAGCCTTTGTGCTCTTGATAGTTTGAGTTTTTGTTAAGATTTGTCAAGTTTTGAAGGTTTTACAAAAGTTCTCAAAATTTCATGGTTTTTAAATTTTTGGGATTAAAATTGCTTGATCTGGTGCGTTTAATCTTTGGGTTGTTGTTAATCAGTAGTTTGGTAAACATTTCGGTCATTTAGCTGCAAAGAAACATGAATTTTGGGTCGTGTTTGGGTGATTAGAGGGTTTTTGTTCGTACTAAAACCCTTCTGGGCGTATTTAATATTGAAGCTAGCATAGATATATTTGAAGCTGGCGTAATTATCTTTGAAGCTGGCGCATTTAACATGAATTTCGTATATTTAACAAATACGCTAGTTATTAAACCAGCGGATTTGTAGAGTGTCGGCGAAATAGTACCAGCGAAATTAATCGAAAGCGACTTCGAAATCAGTGATACAAATCCTCAGCGATTTTATCATGGTGTTCAACGAAATTAACTAACCTTTGCTTGTTTTCAAATGTCCAGCGGATTTAGCATTTTGCAGGACAAAGTGCAGCGTATTTGATCTCTGGTCCAGCGTATTTACCACCTAGCGAGCGTAATTGTTCTCTAATTCACCAAAGCCCAGCGTATTTAATCACCTATCATCCATTATGTCTCTCAATCAACTCAATCCGATTGCTCAAGCCGAACTAGAAACTGGAACTGCTACAAGGCCACCAAAGTTGAAAGGTTCGGAAGATTTCAGCAGCTGGAAAAACAGGATCAAGTCCTTTTTTGAGTATACCGATTATACTCAATGGATGTCAGTCACTATGGGCCCGCATGTTCCCATGATAATACGTGACGACATCCGTACTATCAATGAAGATCCTTCAACATTCACAGATGAAGATAGGACACTCATTCAACGTGACCGGAGGGCTCACGCTGCTCTCACTATGGCTCTGTCAAAGGATGATAACAATCAGTTTGAAGAATACACCTCGGCACATGAACTGTGGTTGGCTCTAATAGACCATTATGAAGGCAATGAGGAACTCAATGAGAACAAACAAGACATGGTGCAGAAAGAATATGATATGTTTGGAAGTATTCGTGGCAAAAGCTTGTCCGACCACATAAGCAGATTTCTGGGGGTGTTGACCAAGATGAAGAAGGTGGGAAACCCAGTTGCAAATTATGCATCGATCAAGAAGCTGCTAGATTCTCTACCAAAAGAATGGAGTCTTCAATGCATGATGATTAAGAGAACTTTCCTCACCAGCACAACTCCAATTACTCTCTCAGAATTGATTAACACTTTAAAAGCCTTTGAAATGGACATCGTGAAACGAGAGATGAATCAAATTGGATATTCTCAAAAAACGTCTCAGCAAGCTGCTGCAACCTCGGTCCCCAAGAATATGGCATTTCTTGCTCCTGTCACCTCGTGTGGATTAAATCCCCAAAGTACTGTCGAATCCTATTCAAATGCTTCCGCAAACTCTGTGAAGGCCTCGTCATCCTCCGAGAAGACCACTGTGGCCAGCGACACTCAAGCACTTAAAACTTCCACAGAACATGTAGCTCTTTTTAATACTTTCTTAAGTAGCTATGAGGCGCTTATGTCAGGAAAGTTTAAGAGAGAATTCCTCACAGCAGAGGACATGTATCAAGTAGATCCAGATGACATGGAGGAGATGGATCTGAAGTGGCAGATGGCAATGATCACTCTACGGTTGAAGAAATTCCAAGATAAAACAGGAAAGAGGTTGGCTCTTGGAAAAGCTGGATTTGACAAGTCCAAGCTCAGATGTTATAATTGCAAAGACTTTGGTCATTTCAAAAGAGAGTGTCCGTTGCTGAAGAACGAGAATACCAAAATCAACCAGACAAGGAGGCCAATTGCCATTGAAGGAAATAATAATGCTGCTGAAAATAATCATAAGGCTTTAGTGGTGGAAGATTGTGATTGGTCGGAGGAGATAGCTGAGGCAAAGGGAGAAGTAAACAAGACCCTCATGGCAAACATCACCACTGTCTCTGCCACGTCTGCTTCAAATGGTGTTGAAAAACAAACCTTCAAGATTCCAAAAGATGACATTGGTTTGAAAAGCATCATATCTCCTGTCTTAGAGAAGAGACAATAGAAAGCTGAAATGATCGAGTCGAAGCCTGCTGTTCAAGAAGTCATCAGTACCAACAAGAATGAAGCGGTTGGCACATCTACCAATGCCATGAAATCAGAAGCTGAGGAGAAGGATTTGGTAAGCAGCATTCCATATGAATTTAAAGCAAAGTTGTGCTCCAAACCGTGTTTGAACGTCGCGACACACTACAAATTACTCAACCGTGATAATATTAAAGAAAAAGAAAAAGTTTTGAAAATAAATCAAGAATTAAAAGAAAATGAGGCTGCAAATCAGCGAAAGTTAACTTCAACCATAGCTGAAATGCAGACTTTAAAAGAATTTGTTTTCAGAAAAGATTTTATCATAAATGATTTGACCAAAAAACTAGAAAATTCTCAAAATGAAAACAATAAGTTACAAATCGTTATTGATAAATGGAAAATTAGTCAAAAAGCACTGGTTGATATTGTAAACTGTCAATGACCGACATTCATAAAGGATGTAATTGGATATAAAGATAAATTCGGAAACGAAAGAAAATTATTTCCTCCTCCGCACAACAAAAATTATGTTCCTATGCCATCTCCTCATCCTAAGAACGACTTAATCAATAAAAATGATCTTTTGGATCTAAGTATTTTTTATAAATCCGAAAACAACACTAACTTTTCTGAAAGTAATGCAGATCTGTGCGAGAGTAAGGAAGATGTGTGCGATGGGGAAGATGATTGTGGGGGATGAAAATAGGAATAGGCTATTCAGGCGACAATTATTCAACTGTTAACTGGTTCGCCTGGAATTGTGATAAGATGAACAAAATTTCTATTCGAGATAACTGTAATAGTTTATCTAGGATGGATAATTGTAATGGCAATGTGCCTACACTTAAGGCTCACAACCAAGGGATTGCTAAGGTTGAGGGTCATGACCTAAACTTTGTTCTTAATGATGAAAATGTTATGCTTGAATCTCCTGTATTTGTGCCAGAGTTAAAGAAAAACAGTTTTGGAAAATTCCTTACAGAGGAAATTCTAGAATTTATTCCATCATTTGCAGGTGCATCAAAGACTGATAAAGATTTCACTGAAGATTAAAGCATAACAACTTCAGAAAGTGATGAAGAAAGGTCAGATGAAAGTCAAGAATCAAGCTCCTCATCAGACACTGAGCACAGTGAAGTCGACATTGAAGATAAACATCATCCTGACAAGAAACTGAAGAAAGCTAAAGAATCAAGCCACATTACATCATTAAATTCCTCAAGATGCTCCAGACTCTCATCACATACATCATCTTCACACTCAGCACCCAGGAAGAAAAGATCGAGTCAAAAACAATGTTTTCGTTGTGGTCATTTAGGACATACGGCGAAACATTGCAAAAGCAAGAAATTTTCTAAACCTAGTCAAGATCTCGTTCAAAGTTTTACTGATCAATTTGACAATTTAAAGAAATCAGTAAAATGCATATTTGATTCAACCTATTTTTGGAAAAGAAAAGACAACACTCTTGCTCAAAATCATGATAGAACTAATGTAAAGCAAGTCTGGGTTCCAAAAACTAGCTAATTTGTACATATTTTTTTGTTGTTGTTGTATAACAGAATAAGATTCAGAAATGGCTTCGGATGCTCATGGAATATATCTGGCATGTTGACAGCGGTTGCTCCAGGCACATGACCGGGCTAAAGGATCTGCTTACCAACTTTCGAGTTATTGATGGTGACTTTGTATCCTTTGCCGGAGACGAAAATGGTGGAAAAATCGTCGGAATGGGTGACGTCGTGTCAGAAGCACTCACTTTGGAGAATGTGAACTATGTTCCAAAATTGTGTTACAATCTTATGAGTGTTTCACAAGTCTGTGACAAAAGAATCGCGGTGCTTTTCAATGACACGAAGTGCTTATTCCTCAAACCCGGTTACTCCGTCCCAAAAGAGATGATCATGCTTAGAGCTCCCCGTCAAAATAACACCTACGTGCTAAATATGAAGAATGCCAAATCAAATGAGCCAAAGACATGTCTTATGTCAAAAGCATCTGAATCGGAATCACTGTTGTGGCACAGGCGTTTGGGGCATGTGAATTTTAAGAACATAAATAAACTTTCTAAATTAAATCTAGTAAGAGGTTTACCTATGAAAGATTTTCCTTTTTCAGAAAAGTGCATCGCATGTGCCCAAGGAAAGCAGCATAAAAAGCCTCATAAGTCCAAATCAGTGAATACGAAATCTGCTCCTCTGCAATTACTTCACATGGATCTTTTTGGCCCAATTAGCGTTAAAAGTTTAGCTAAAAGATCTTATTGTTTGGTGATTACAGATGATTTCTCACGGTTTTCATGGGTATTCTTTCTTGAAGCCAAAAGCGAAACGACATCCATTCTGAAGAGCTTCATTCCCATGATTAAAAACGTGATCAAGCTGTAAGTCAACTCCATCAGAAGCGACAACGGAACAGAATTTAAAAATCATACGTTTGTCTCCTTCTGTGAAGATAACGGAATTGCCTCCAATACAGCGCTGCCAGGACTCCTCAGCAAAACGGGGTAGCAGAACGCAAAAACAGAACTCTCATCGAAGCTGCAAGAACTATGCTTGTCGACTCTAAGCTTCCCATAATCTTCTGGGCTGAAGCAGTCAACACAGCATGCTATGTCTTGAATTGTGTTCTGATTGTCAAACCTCACAGAAAGACAGCCTATGAACTTCTTTTCAAAAGAAAGCCTCTGATAGATTTCTTCAGACCGTTCGGGTGTTCATGCACACTTCTCAACACTGAAGACAATCTCATCAAGTTTGAAGCAGTCGGTGACGTGTGCTACTTCATGGGCTATTCATCTTCTCAAAAGGCATATCGAGTCTACAACAAGCGGACCTAGATGGTGATTGAATCATACTATGTCGATTTTCAAGAAGGAAACTCCACTAACACTGGAAGCGCTCCAAACTGGTTTTATGACGTGGATATTATATTCAACACTTTCAGCATCGATGAACCCATCACTGAATCCAAACCTGCAGAATCCACTCCATTGGAACCATTGTTTGATGCCTCAGACATTGGTTTTACTCCTTTAACAACCCGTTTCACCCCTGCCTCTTCTACTCTTCCGGTGTTCGAAGTAAATGGTGACACATCTGCTGAGAATGCATCTGCACATGATGATTCTTCTCCACGGCAGGCTTTGGATGAACCACCCAAAGAAGATGAAACTCCAATCATCTACGTCGATGAACACTTTTCTAATCTGCCTCAACAAGTTGAAACTCACACCAATGCAGGGTACAAGACCAATCGAAAACATCCAATTGAAAATGTCATCGGTTCTGTTGAAGATGGAGTTCGAACACGTGGTCAAACACATACCATCAACACAGGACTGTATGCAGCCTTTCTTTCGCAGTCTGTCCCAAGAGATATCGAAGAAGCTATTCAAGATTCAAGTTGGGTACAAGCTATGCAGGAAGAATTGGCCCAATTTCGGAAACTTAAAGTCTGGGAACTCGTTGACCTACCAGACGGAAAGTATCCAATTGGTACCAAGTGGGTGTTTCGTAATAAGATGGAAGATCATGGTGTAGTTATCAAGAATAAGGCTAGATTAGTGGTTCAAGGGTTTCGACAGGAAGAAGGGATTGACTACTAGGAAATTTTTGCACCTGTTGCACGGTTAGAAGCCATCAGAATCTTCTTAGCCTATGCTTCATTCAAAAACTTTAAGGTGTTTCAAATGGATGTAAAGAGTGCCTTTCTGTATGGGAAGGTGAAAGAAGAAGTTTACATCTGTCAACCTCCAGGTTTTGAAGATTCTCATTCTCCCACGAAATACTACAAGCTTGACAAAGCTCTCTATGGTCTTCACCACGCTCCTAGAGCATGGTACGAGACTTTGTCAACATATCTTCTGGAGTGTGGATACTCAAGAGGCAAAATAGACATGACTCTCTTCACAAAAAGGATTGGAGAAGATGTGATGTTGGTTCAAATCTACGTAGACGATATCATTTTTGGGTCGACAGATGAATCCCTTTGCAGAGAATTTGAGAAGGTGATGAAAGCGAAGTTCGAGATGAGTATGATGGGAGAACTCACGTTTTTCTTAGGATTAGAAGTGAAGCAAAGAAAAGATGGTATCCTCATTCATCAGGCTAAGTATATCAGAGATATTCTTTCGATATATAGCATGAATGACTGCAAATCCGCCAGCACTCCTTTTGCTGCTCAGACGGAACTCACTTCAGATCTTCAAGGAAAGCAAGTGAACAAATCTCTCTATCGCTCAATGATTGGCTCGTTAATGTATCTGACCACTAATAGCCTGAAATAATGTGGGCTATCTGTGTCTGGATCTGTGCCCGCTTTCAGACAAATCCCAAAGAATCGCATGATGCTGCCGTCAAGAGAATCTTTCGCTATCTCAAAGGAACTCCAAAGCTTGGTTTGTGGTATCCTAAAGATAGTAATTTTGATCTAATAGCTTACTCTGACAGTGATCATGCAGGTCGCAAAGTAGACATAAAATCTGTCTCCGGAGGCTGCCAATTCTTGGGAAATCGTCTTATTTCGTGGCAGAGCAAAAAGCAGACAATAGTCTCTACATCTACCGCTCAGGCTGAATACACGGCAGCTTACAGTTGCTGTTCACAAGTCCTTTGGATACAGAATCAGTTGTTGGATTATGGGATCAACATCATGAAGACTCCAATATTCATCGACAATGAAGCGTGTCTGGGGATTGTGAAGAATCCCATCCACCACTCAAGAATGAAACACATCGAGATTCGCATTCATGCGATTAGAGATGCGTACGAGAAAGGATACATCCAAGTGATGCCAGTGGATTCAGTGCAACAAAAAACTGATATATTTACAAAAGCCTTCGATAAAGCTCGATTCAACCAGTTGGTAACCTGGTTGGAAATGGTGAACTTCCTTGAGTGGAATTGAATTTTGGTAAAAAAAATTGGTCTTTATAATAAATAACAATCTCCTAAAATGTGTCCAACAAAAAGATTTTCTGCAAGATTAAAATTTCTTTTCAAGCAATTGATTCCCGAAAATAAAATTTCAAGGGGGGAAGTTTTCCAGAAAATATTGTTGAGACTGATTCCTTCTTTGGCACCTGCACGAGAAATGATAGAAAAACTACAAACAATTTTGTTCTGATCTTAAAACAGAAAAAGATTGAGGCCTCAAGCAACGACGTGTCGGTAGATTCAGCAATACCTTGAAGTAAACTGCGAAACGGAGACAAACTCTAATGATCACACAAGAATTCTGAATACCCACAATGTTGTGCAACTTGCGGGTAACACATTGCGGCGTATGGCTTAATGGCGTTAAATCTTGCGTTGATAGATTGCCAAAGTCTGAGATTTCGGGTCTTTATCTTGGCTAATCATTCGGGGATATCATAGTTGCTCTTCTGCTGCATCCAGATATATGCTGACCTAGACACAACTATGATATCTTTTCAAAAAGAGCCTATGCGGCCAAAACCCTACACAAATGAATCTCTCATTGAGAATTATTCAAGTGCTTAAATTGTACTGCATCTGGTATCTGCCATAGCCCTCGTTAGACCTTGGTCTCTCTGATGTACGGAAGTACTGACCTGAACACCAACTGTCTAACGTTAAATTCTCAAAAACGAATGAAGTCAGTATATTCACCTGTTATGAGGAATTTTTGCGCATACCTTGATCGCGGGGGTATGTCTTGACGTGGGACTCATGGGCACAACATTCTGACTGTTTCAACATGAGTGGGGGAACATTGAACTTCTTGTCAATATTACTACAACATTATAAAAAGGCTCGCCGATCGCATGTCAAAAGATAGGTGCATGGATTTAAAAGGACGAGCATACTGACAGTTTTTCTTGTGCCTTAATTATTTAATATATCCAATATTTTATCTCAAACGAACAAAGTGTTACCAGTATGATCTTTTGCAGGAAAGTCACAGGATTCAAGTCAGTTAGCATAAATTTTGTGTGAAAAAGGAGGCTTCCGGACCCAAAAACAACTTTCAGGATCCAGATTGCAAATTTTTTATTCTTCTTAAGCTTATTTTTAAATTCTTGCACTATTTTTTTAATAAAAAGGGGCACGTTTTTCGAGAAAAGTTAAAATTTTTTGAGCGTATTTGTTTCTAAGTTTTCTTAAAGATGAAGATATCTTACAAACATATCAACGCGGCGGATTTAATGTTCCAGCGTATTTGATAAATACGCTGGAAAGCACATATGTATATATATTTCAGTTTCATTTCGTTTGAATAATTTCAAAATCCTTTCATCTTCATCTTCTTCATCAGAAACTAAACCAACAACCCTCTTTCATTCTTAAATCTTCTCTTAGTAAATCTGAAAGAAATCGATATCGGTATGGTTCCAATACTCAAATGTGCTTTGTTCTATGTTTGATAGTGTTCAAATCATTGATTTTAGTCACTGATGTGCGTATAAAGTTCCATTTGAATATGTTTCTCGGTTTTAATGGGTTTATCAAGAAAAAATTGAAGCCAGCGTATTTAGTTTGAATATGGCGTAAATATTTTGAATATGACGTAATTAGCTCAAACCCTCGAGTCAGCGGATTTAAGTCTTGAACGCGAGTTCAAGCAACCGGCATAATTGACAATTACGTCGGTAAACCAGCATAGATACTTATCTTCGCTGGATACATTTTCAGGTCAAAGTTTAAATCCGCTACTCTTGTGCAGCGTAAATAACCCTTAATCAACGTAGTTATGTCAGAATCTCGTGCACAGTCATGTGTCCGGCGAACTTAGCTGTTTTATCCGGCGTAAATATTAGCGAATTTATGAGTTTATTTTGTATATATATATGTCTTTAGTATTATTATTATATACTTATATATACTTATATTTAAATATATATATATATTTATATATATAATTATGTACATAAATCTAACTTAGCTCGTTTTCGATTTCAGAAATAGTGAATGAGATCATTTGGTATAAAACTCGAAAGCACAATCAGCCATCCAAGTTGATCCCCCCTCCAATCGATTTTGAAGATGTAGCAGAGTGGATAAATTCAAGTAGGATCAGCTACGCTGTACAAGCCGATCCGATCATCTACAGCATCCACGTCGAAGAGTTTTGGAAGATAGCCAAAGTGTCGACCGTAAACGAAATTAAAGAATCATAGCTACAGTCAGAAATAAGAAGATCGTAGTTACAGAGGAGAACATATGCAGAGTCCTTAGTCTTGGAGACTAGAACAGTGATTTTCTCAGAATGAAGAAGGACGACATCCTAGATGGATTTAAGGGGATGAGGTATATTGGAGACCTCAGAGAGAAAAATGAGATCAAAAGAAAGGGGCTTACAAAGGACTGGAGATTCATACTTCATGTATTCGCTATGAGCATGGCACATAGGAAAGAAGGATATGACGGTTGAACTTGGAATGGTCGGCTGCTATGCTTAGCCTCTGCACAAAGCAGTCATTCAATATCTCTTGCCTCATTTTTTAATGCATGGTTGATAATGCAAATTCCTCTACATGGGCCATGTACCCTCGTTTTGTTCAGCTCCTCATTAATGACCAACATCCAAATCTTCCTCATGATGGCGACCTATACAAGTTCCAGCTGCCAACAGGGCGTCAGATTACCGAGCTAAAGACTGAGGAATGGGTACTGTTGCATCAGTGGATGTATAGGGAGGAAAGATACCCTGTCGTAAAAGCAACCTACGAGAAATACAGAGAACATGTTAAGAAAAAGAGACAAGGAGATGGTGATGAGGAAGTGGAGGAGGAAGAAGAGGAAACCGAGCAGCTGGTTAGAAAGAATAAAGGAAAGAAAATCATGAAGGAAGGGGACTCCTCGAAGAAACGGAAATATAGTGTTCCTCAAGAACGATTGATGGAAAGTGGTTTCAGGGCTGGAGGCACAAGAGAACATTGCGAGCATATAGAGAATCTCCGTGCGATTCATGAGGCCGAAGAAAGAGAGAAGAGAGAAACTAGAAGAAAGAGACGTCATATGACAGAATCCGAAACACCGGTGACGGTCACCACCGAGCAAAATTAGTTAGACGAGTTTGTAGATCAGTTGATTGTCGATCCGGAAGCCCCAAGTCTATCTCCCCGCAGAAGCTTAAGAAAACTGGGGAAGGACCTTCGACAGAGGAACAACCAAGACAAATGCCGCAACAAGCTCCTCGAAGACCTCATCCATTTCAGGAGTTGTACAATAAGCTAGCAAAAGATATTGGGAAAGGCCCAGCTCAGGAAATCTGTCTGTTGAAGCATCAAGTAAGCAACACAAATGTTATTCGCGAGAAGCTGAGGGAACAAAGAAAGAAAAACAAAGAGCTTCACGCATACGTCAAAGAACAGACGAGATTTGTGAGATTTCAGCAAGATGGGATGGAAAAGATGTATCGTATGATCATAGAACTTTACACCAAAGTGGACATACCACCGATGTTCTGATCTACTGATATTTTTTATTATGAGAAGTTCAAGACTGAAGAGGAAAGATAAAAAGCTAAGGCTGCAGAAAAGAAGAAAAAGCGCTTAGAATCGGCCGTGAACGTCACTGAGGATGACAAAAGTGAAGAGGAGGAGGTAGACAGAGATGAAATGCCAGCGAGATTTGTTGAGTGGGGTTTGGAAGTTGATACTATTTATGAAACTGAGGATGGTGACGCAGTAACACCAATGCATCCTGAATGGTTCAGAAAAGAAAGGGAAAAGCTTCCAGATTTCTATCAGGTGGTCACCGTTGAAAAATCTGAAGTCACTGATAGAATAATAAGCTGGAAGTACTGCAATCTCAAAGGGATGTTCATCGTAAAGAGACGAGGTGGTGTTATTCAGCATTTTAAGACCGGAGCTGACATGAAAAGCCTTCCAAGATGGGACGTTCGAGAACTGGGGAGGCTAGACCTGATAAACCCGACCAACAGCAGCATCGGAGCTGACTTTGAAAGACTCATTTTAAGAGAATGCAATCGGGGCTTCACAGTTTTCAAGTCGCAACGACCTCGAAGAAGAGTGTCAAAGACGACAAAAGATCCCATCACAGGAAAAGGGATGGTTACATGGGTAATAGATCCTGCTAAGGTCGAAACAAAAGCCAAAATTCCACCTGAACAGCCTGTCAGGCTTACACACTTCAAGAAATGGTTTTACGATGGGAAGACATGAGAAGCAGTGATCCGATTAGTGTCTAAGGAAGATATTCGAATTCTAGACCTGATGGATGTTTTCATGTTCTGCCTCTCCGATCTCAACATTCTCTTTGGTCGCAAAATCCACGTTGGAGCCGAAAATGAGTACAGAGAATACGGAATGCTATTCCAAAGGGCTGTGGAATGCGTTCGAGAGAGGACGATAGAGATGATGGAAATTGTTCTCAAGATTCAGAAGCAGACATAAAAGGAGGAGGCAAGAAAAAGAAAGAGAAAGCATACGTCATTATCACAACAGAAAGCCTCCTCACCATCTCAAGCTGCATCTCACCCTCAAACTCCGGTTTCATCCAAATATGAAGCCACTACGGAGTTACAACAACCCTCAAGTGAAGCTATTGTTAATCTAAGCTCTGAAGAAACAATCGAAGCAACCACAGATCAACCTACCGTTCAAGCTGCACAAGACAAGGATGATGGACCCGCCGCAGACCCAGAAGCTCGCAAGCAAGATTGAAGAAACCCAAGCACGCAACGGTCTAGGGGGGATATTGTTAGAACTTTTGAGACCGTTGGTGCTTGATTATCCATAGTTTGAGCTAGTTTGTAATGGTTAGACAAAGTTAAAGGGTCAAAAGTGCAATATGGTGAAACTTATATGTACGCGGCATATTTAGCAACCCAGCGTATTTAATAAATATGCTGGGTAGTCATTTTGTATAAATATGATGATCAATGCATGTATGTCCAAGTTTCTTGGACAGATTTTGGTGATCTTCTTGTGTCGTGATTTTTGCTATTGTGCTTTCATCCGAATATCCTGGTGCTGTTATTGATTACATGTTATTGGGATTTCATATACAACACTAGTTGTTTGATCCAAACAAGATTCTTCATCTTCTTTGCTTAGTTTTTCATATTATTTGCACATTCAAACAACTAATCCACAGTTGTTTGGGTGAAAACAATCAACCACTGTCATCCGAATCTGTTTTGGGACTCACACGGTTGATTTTTTAAAAGGAAAAAGATGAAGTTATTAGTGTAATAATATAACTAAAAGTGGGTTTTTAATAGGGTTAGACACACAGTCCAGTGGTGGACTGTGTGCAATTTCAAAGCGTATGACATGAGTTTGAGTCTGGCACATGTCCGTATCGTTGGAATAAAAACAGTTTTTATTTTAAACAGATCATGTCATCCATCAGTAAGATGTTAAGTATAATTTAAATCCTATGTTAATCGGGTTAGACACCCAGCCTAACTGGTTGGGCTGGGTGCAAAACAACACTAAGGTCGCGGGTTCGAGACGTGTCCTTCCTACCAGTTCGATTGATTTTAAAATATTTTTAAATTAAGTGATTTATGTAATACTTTAATATGAATATATGTATAATTAAAATCAGAATCCTTTCGGGTTAGACACGTAGCTCAGTTGGTAGAGTTGCGTGCACGCAAACGAGAGGTCACGAGTTCGAATCCCATCACACGCTGCCAATAACACAATGAACCGGTCAGACCTCTTTTCAGGTCTGACAAAGTTTTTTATTATTTTATTTTATTTTAATAATATTTTTGTCTATATATATGTACTTAAAAATTAATCTAAAACACTTAAAAATGCAATTTCAAAGGTTTTAAAATCCCAACAAAATACCACAAAAGTAACCTAAAAACCTAACAAAAATATTAAAACGAAATATTAAATCATTTATATTCATCGAATTATCGCGTTATTATTTTAGGTTGGTATTCGTTCGTTGATCAAATTCTCAAATTCGTGCTCATTTATTTATCAAGCAAAGAAACGCACCCATTGTGAGTGAATTCTTACAAATTCCCCTTTTTATTCATGCTTTGGGGTGTATCATGTGTCGTTTACATATTTCGTTTATTCAAACACTTGTGCTATTACCATTATATGATCTAACGTGTGATGTAAATGTTGATTGTTGTATTGTGTGTTTTACATTTTTGTCAGTTGCGTGCAATTCATTCATTAGGCCTATCAGTTCCTCGTTGGAGACGAGTTGAGCATCAGGTGCCTCATTAGACCGGCTCCATTTGATTGAGTCTTGATCTCATTGTTCATCATTTTTCATGCTTATGTGTGCATTGATTGTTATTATGTGGTGTGGTTAGATTTACATATGCGTATACTCATATTTTGTTTATGCACATTTTTATTTAAATAACCAATATAACTAATTCTTTCAAATGTTTAAATCAGATTCACTCGCCAACTTTTGTTGAACCAAAACCCTATTCTTTTACATAGGATACAGGTGGACAGGCTGAAGCAAGGAACACATAGGAAATTTTCCTTAGAAGAAAAATAAAAAGTTCTTGAATGTTGTGTTTAGAACATGTTGTGCTTGTATGTTTGTTGTAATTTCTCTTTTAAATTGGAAACGATAAATATGAAACTTTATAGTAAATGTCAGGAGCTTTGATGAAAACCCAATCATGCCCCGATTACCATTTCCGCTGCGGGTCAGGGTGTGACAGATTGGTATCTGAGCTTTTGACTATAGGGATATAAGATAAGTTATTAGATCCTTAGAGCCTATACTATAGTCGAGTAGATTTTTAATTGCTTATGTTGTTACATGCAAACTTATGATGTTTATTTGTTTCATATTTGCTACACATACAAATGCATGCAAGCACTTCCACTATCATTTTGTGTGAGACTAAATGAATTATACATATTATCAAACATAACATGCTTACATATACATTCATCACGCACGTTTCAATTTCCACATATTTAAAGCATTCTCATATTTTCTTTATTCAAGATTTTGTGGTATTTTCGTTTTTCAATCTCATCAAAGTAAGTTCTACGACGGACATGTAGTAACTGGAAGGGTACGAGTACCGGTAGTCGAAACGTCCTGTCTAGGTTGGCATTCGTATAAATCCCATATAACGGACTAGTTTGCCTACCTGGGGACTAACGATGAGAGTACGAAGGACCTATTAGACCAAAGCATTCCACACCAAACGTCATGTGAACTAGCCCCACTTTGAGCTGTCATTGTGTCTACACCTGGATACCCTCTGACCTTATACTTTGCGATCATGTTTTACGATTTTCATTCGGGTGGCGTGAATGTTAACAAGCCAACACCAATGTGAACCCTACCAGAGCCCGGTAGTCATGGGGGGCCACATGACTACCAAGGCGAAGTATGGGGGCATATGGGGGCCCAAACATAAGCAAAGCCCAAGACATCCTATGGATGTAGCAAATTTATTATTTCATTTGTTTTGTGGATGTTCATTTTATATGACACATGACACCTATATGTCAAACTCATACTCTCGATACGTATTCCTTGTAGATGTCTTCTAGTCACTCTCATAGAGGTAGGAGATCAGGAAAATCCTGCAAACGCATGGCTGCCCAAATTGCTCAACAAATGGCCGTCGTAATTCCCAACATCGTAGTTCAAGTTCAACAAGCCCTTGCCGCTAATCCCATCAACCCAATCAACCAAGAAGATCAAAACGTTGTCAATCCTCCCCCAAATACCACCAAGTGCACATATAAGCACTTCAACTCATGTGATCCTCCAAAGTACGAAGGTACTGAGGGAGTCACTGCTCTTCTTTGATGGTTCAAGGAGATGGAAAGTACATTCCTCAACTGTGATTATCCCAACGATCGCAAAGTGCACTATGTTACTGGACGCTTGTATGGAGTAGCCCTCACATGGTGGAATGCTGAAAAGGGCAGACGAGGCGCCGAAGCCGTTGTAGCTCTAACTTGGGAATAATTGAGAGAGCTTATGACTAGACGTTTCTGTCCAAGAAGCGAAATTAAGAAACTAGAGGACGAGTTCTATTCCTTGAAGTAAAAAAAGGGAGATCACATAACCTATAACAAGAGATTCCTTGAGTTGAATCAAATGGTTCCAAATTGTTTCACCCCTCTTTACCGTTTGATCGAGCACTACGTTCGGGGTCTTCCTTCAAATATTCAGGACCCTGTAATAAGTACCACACCTGCAACTTTGGAAGCAGCAATGGAGCTAGCTACTGAGCTCACCGAAAACCACATTAGGAATGGAGACTTCAAGGATGAGAAGAAGAAAGATAAAACACCAACCGAAACCTCAAACTCAACCCAAACTGAATCCTCTCCCCAACTCACTACCAAGAGAAAGCGAGACGGGCAAAATTTCGCTATCACCCAAGGCAATCAACCAGCTCCACAAGTCGTACCCCTTCAAGCTATCCCAATCGCTGAAGTAGCACCTAACCCTGCTTACCCAAATAAGAAACCTTACATTGGACCTCACCTTCAATGCAACACCTGCTTTTATCACCATCAACCTACCATACCTTGTCGGTTGTGTGCTAATTGTGGGCGTTATGGTCATCTAAGTAAGACTTGTCTCGTGCCCCAAAACTAAGCTCTACCCCCTGCTCAAAACATGATCCAACCCTATCAACAACCTCAATACCCCATAGTTCCATATGTTCAAGCTTGCTTTAATTGTGGCGACCCTACCCATTTTAGAAACACGTGCCCTAGATTGGTTAACATCATAAACGCCCAAGCTCAAGCAAACCCAGTTAACCAAGCAAATCAAGCAAACCCAGCGCCACCACCAGCGAGAGGAAGGGCTTACAACATCAATGCCAATCCAGTTGAAGATAATAACGGCGCAAACGAACAACCCAACTAGCCTTCCATCACCAAGAGTCAAGACACAACTCCAACCGTCTAGTTTTTAATGTTTTCAATAAATTTCAATCTTTGTATATCCTTGTTTTCCATTTGGAAATTTATGTATCCAAGAATTTTAATGCAAATTGATATCATTGTTTTATTTCATGTCTTTACTCATCGAGTTAATTTTTCATATCATCAAACATCACGACGTACCTCACCTCATCATTTAAGGAAGTTGAGTCGTGTCTCACTTTTTCATAGACTGACCCCTTCATCATAACAAACGAGAGAGGTGCTGTCGTCATTCAGTCATGTATTCTTTCAGATTTGAGACTCAAGCTTTGGCTGTTGTGTTTGTTTATGTTTTGTAGATTTTAGAGTCACATAGAATTGATCATAACTTACTGACAAAGCCAATGAAAATTTGACAAGAATATGGTGGATACGCCGCTGGTACTTCCTATATATAAGTATTCTTGTCAAAGGATCAAAAGCATTGTCAGGCGGTTATGAGAAGTTCTGTGTAGGTTTTAATATTGCCATGGTTGAAGTTTTTGTCTTGTGATATAACTTTATCTTTTCAACGCATCAATTCTCTCAAAACTCTTATGCATGGGATCAAATCCAGTCAATCAACTCTGTGTATCAACGCTTCTCATCTTAGGTATCAAAAAGCGATTCTTGTAGCAGGGTATTCAACTCTTACTAGGAACGTTACCGTCTCAATCAAAATCCAAACATCACACCTCCCTTTTTCTATTAAAAGATAATCAGGTTTTAGTCAGAGTACGTTGGGAGTCAAAACGAAACCTGAGTTTACTTGGGAATGCGAAGACCCATGCGTGAAAAATGACCGCATCTTTTCCCTATTACAACTTCTACTTATAGTTTGGGACGAAATTTCTAAAAGTAGGGGATACTGTAACATTTGTGTAAAGCGGGTTCCAAAACCTGCTCCGTTGAAACTCAAGCATTTATTCAATAGTTCGTTACGTATTTATTAGTATTAATTAAATTATTTTATTACTCATGATTAATAATTAAGTCACCTAATTAAAATAACAATCAATAAAGGAAAATAAATAAACCTTTTTATAACAAAAAGAAATAAAATAATAAAAATAAAGAAGTAGCCGGGGTTCGAAGCCGGATACCCCCACAAACCGCACGCACCAAAACACCGTTGTGATGCACACACTATATGTTTATAAACCTGAAACAAATATCTCTTATAACAAAACAATCCCTTAAATCAGTTCCAAAGTTTAACCGCCCAAACATCAACGTTTGCAGCAATCAAAACCTTCATTCAATTTACGTTTTCTTTTGAATCAAACCAGAGAAACGGTCTTCCAGTCATGCCAATTAACTCATTCATCACTCAAATCAGTTACGAATCATCAAAGGCAATCAAACTCATCATTAAAATCGGTTGTAACCGAATTCATAATTTAATCCATCCTCACCTATAAATACCGATTCTTGTATCCCAATTTAACTCGCTCACACCCACATCTTCACTCAAAACTCTCTGAGAGAAACTCTCTGAGAGAAACTCTCTGTTTCAACCAACTAGTCGCCGGAGTTTTTTTGTTTCATCGCCGGAATTCAACCGGAAAAGTTATAATATTTCTCCAATTCGGTACAAACATCTACATCTCCTTATTATCTTTTGTTTAATGTTTTGTTGTTATAAATTGGTTAATCAAATCTGTATAAACGAATTAACAGTCGGGTAGACTTCCGGTTGATTTTTTAAAAGGAAAAAGATGAAGTTATTTAGTGTAATAATATAACTAAAAGTGGGGTTTTAATCGGGTTAGACACACAATCCAGTGGTGGACTGTGTGCAATTTCAAAGCGTATGACATGAGTTCGAGTCTGGCACATGTCCGTACCGTTGGAATAAAAACAGTTTTTATTTGAAACATATCATATCATCCATCAGTAAGATGTTAAGTATAATTTAAATCCTATGTTAATCGGGTTAGACACCCAGCCCAACTGGTTGGGCTGGGTGCAAAACAACACTAAGGTCGCGGGTTCGAGACGTGTCCTTCCCACCGGTTTGATTGATTTTAAAATCTTTTTAAATTAAGTGATTTATGTAATACTTTAATATGAATATATGTATAATTAAAATCAGAATCCTTTCGGGTTAGACACGTAGCTCAGTTGGTAGAGCTGCGTGCACGCAAACGAGAGGTCACGAGTTCGAATCCCATCACACGCTGCCAATAACACAATGAACCGGTCAGACCCCTTTTCAGGTCTGACAAGGTTTTTTTTTATTATTTTATTTTATTTTAATAATATTTTTGTCTATATATATTTACTTAAAAATTAATTTAAAACACTTAGAAATGCAATTTCAAAGGTTTTAAAATCCCAACAAAATACCACAAAAGTAACCTAAAAACCTAACAAAAATATTAAATCGAAATATTAAATCATTTATATTCATTGAATTATCGCATTATTATTTTAGGTTAGTATTCGTTCGTTGATCAAATTCTCAAATTCGTGCTCATTTATTTATCAAGCAAGAAACGCACCCATTGTGAGTGAATTCTTACAAATTCCCCTTTTTATTCATGCTTTGGGGTGTATCATGTGTCGTTTACATATTTCGTTTCAAACACTTGTGCTATTACCATTATATGATCTAACGTGTGATGTAAATGTTGATTGTTGTATTGTGTGTTTTACATTTTTGTCAGTTGCGTGCAATTCATTCATTAGGCCCATCAGTTCCTCGTTGGAAACGAGTTGAGCATCAGGTGCCTCATTAGACCGGCTCCGTTTGATTGAGTCTTGATCTCATTGTTCATCATTTTTCATGCTTATGTGTGCATTGATTGTTATTATGTGGTGTGGTTAGATTTACATATGCGTATACTCATATTTGGTTTAAGCACAATTTTATTTAAATAACCAATATAACTAATTCTTTCAAATGTTTAAATAAGATTCACTCGCCAACTTTTGTTGAACCAAAACCCTATATTTTACACAGGATACAGGTGGACAGGCTGAAGCAAGGAACACATAGAAATTTTCCTTAGAAGAAAAATAAAAAGTTCATGAATGTTGTGTTTAGAACATGTTGTGCTTGTATGTTTGTTGTAATTTCTCTTTTAAATTGGGAATGATAAATATGAAACTTTATAGTAAATGTCATGAGCTTTGATGAAAACCCAATCATGCCCCTATTACCATTTCCGCTGCGAGTCAGGGTGTGACAGCCCCGACCCTACTTTTTTCCTTTTCCTTCTCCTCCTCCTCTATCACTAACTTTCCAACAATTCATTTAATGTGCAATCAATTCATGACACAATAAAGACATCAAATTGTGTCGAAAGATCATTTTTTTCAAAAATTAATCAACAATGCCAACCACAGCCTACCAAGATAAAATTAAACACCACCATTATCAACCAACGCTTCCTTTTCTAAATTATAAATTACAGGATTTAAAGGTTCAACATTTTCCTGCCCCTAAGCCTAGTTCTTGAACCTTAAGGTGCCATGGTGGTGGTGGTTGGGTTGGTTGTGGTGGTGGTGGTGAGGTGGTGGGGGATGGTGAAGGAGCGATGGTGGTGACGGGGTGGTCGTATTATGGTGATTGTGTGTTCATTAACAGCTTGTACTAAGCTTTAATATGTTGTACCTTAGCTAAAAAGACAAAAATCCCTCACCTTAACAAAAAAAAAATAAACAATATTAACAAATCAGATGGAAATGGAAATAAAGAAAACAAACCTGAATGACTCAAAGGCATAAAAAAGTCATTTTGAATGGAACAAGCAAATATTACCAAACCTGAGAGACATTTTGTCATTTTACTCCATGTCATGTTTAATATCCTAGTTCTTACTTTGTTGTAGAATTTCCCTATAAAAGAAATCAAGATGTATTAATGTAAGTGCAGTACTCATGACTGATGATTATCAGTACTGACCATAATTGATAGCAACGATTAAGGGGGAGTATGTAAGTGTAGTATCCAATTTAGTAATTACGGCTATGCAATTTTGTGTCCGAAGATGTGACAAAGATAAGTGTTTGCGGGCTTATAAATGCCTAAACAAGCTATCAACTAGCGGGTTTAGAGCATTAGTGGTTTTAACATGTGTTTGGAAGGTTTATGGAAATAATGGGGATGGCTAATCTAAACATGCTAATTATAGCAGCTTTATGGGAATTAACGGGCTTTGTATTGATTAGCAAGTTTAGTATTTTTAGTATAAATACATGTTTTGTGTTTCATTTGCAACTAAGCTTTCAGATCTATCCATATGTGTTAGTGAAAGTTTGTGAGAGCTCCGTGTGAGTCGGTGGACTTAGTGTCTAGGTCTTAGTGACCAGATTAACTAGGAGTAGGATACGCACTCTTTTGGTAATGTAATATGTGTCAATTATATCAACAAAGAGTTTTTTTTTTACTTTGTCTATTTCTCATGTTTATAGCTTTATTTCAATCAAGAATGATGTTTGATATATATTATCGATCCAAGGGGGTCTCGGGGGCTTTTAGGTGGTATTAGAGCTTCGATGCTCGATTAGGAATGGTCTAATCGCCTTCTAGATCACCGTTGCTCTTGATTTGATGCTTGTTTCCGCCAAACATTATTGAGACGTAAAATTGGATGTGTTCTTCTTAATTTGAAGTGTATTTGATGATTATAGATCAAATTGGAGTTGTTTAGAGTTGTACGTTCCTTGTTAGAAGTTTGATTTTGAGTTCAAATTTGTATACAAGAGATTTAGTGAGTTTAATTGACTAGTAGCCATCAATTAGTGGAGTTTATCTGCTTAGCGGGTTTAGGTTCTTTGTGTGAGAGTATTAGCAAGCTTACAAGTTATAAGCGGCTTTATGATGTTTACCCTGTTTACCTGGGTTTACTTGTTTGCCTTAGAGTGCCTATTAGCAAGTTTACCCTAATAGTGGGTTAACACTAGTAAGCGGGTTTACCTGAATAGCATACTTGACCTTCATCTTAGGTTCAATATTACTGGGTTTACCTCTATAACCCCCACTAATTTAGTTTGCCAAGTAATAGTGTTGGATTTGGCTACAAATGGTTAGAACCCTTCAAACTCTAGGAATGATTCTCAACTATAGCACCTTTGTGATTTTTGGCTGAAATTGAAGCGGTGGTATTTATGTAGATACTGGGGACCTTGAAACTACTAGGATGGGTAGAATGGGAAGGTTAAAACAAGGTTGCACATGCTAATCACATGCCATTCCCGCATCATATCTAAACGTCTTTAACTTTTTATATGCGATTATTAAAAAATATTACACCATAAAATCCAGCGTTTTTATCTTTCCAACAAATATACTACTAATATACTTTTGAACAACAAAAATGGACAGGGTTTTTTTGGGCGTTTTCAATTGTATTTTTATGGCGTTTTTAACTGGGGTTTTTTATGTAGTTTTTATGAACTTGTGTTTTTATAACGTTTTGAACTGGATTTTTTATGGCGTTTTTCAACTAGACATTTTATGATATTTTTCTGAACTAGGTTTTATGTTGGCGCTTTTAAATTGGGGACATTATTTGTGTGTTTTTTTGAACTCAATCTTTATGACATTTTATTTTAACCTTTTACATAGCACTTTCTGAAAACTCCATAAAAACACCCACTTTATGTCAATTTGTTTTTTAAAAGTATAGCAATAGTATAGTCGGTAGAAAGATAATAAAATACTCGATTTTATTGTCTAATTTTAAGAAAAATTAAGTATATAAAAGTTACAAGCGTTTAGAAAAGATGGTGGAAGATGCACGTGACTTACAAGTGCATGGTCTTTGACATGCAAGGGTCATATATATGGAATTTTTGACAATATTGCTATTAGTATAAGTTAGCACCAGTCCCATATATATATATGAGGAGGATAAAATGAGAAGAAAATTATTGAAAGAAGAAAGGATATATCTCATCTTGTTAATATTTCTCTCTTTAATTAATTAGTAAACTAATCATTAATTATCCTATATATAATCTACAAAACCTTTCTAGATCAAAATTTTCCTACATATACCCTACTCATTGTAGAAATTTATCCAACACACGTCAAAGTTTATCCTACACATCTCGTAATTTATCTTACACACGTTGTAATTTATCCTACACTTTAAATTAAGTTGTTTTTTTAATTTAAAAAAGTATATATTTTAAAAGGAGTTATAAATTTAATTTACTTCGTTATTAAAGAGGAAAAATATAAATTAATGATCTATGTAAGTTTACAAGTATACCCTTATAATAAAATTAAATACAAATATTAAATGAAGTAAAATGTAACATTTTTATTGGTTGAAACTTATTCTTTTTTCTTAGAAATAATTTCTTCTCATTTGAAGCGAGGTTCATTTGAAATATAAAATTAAATTAAAAAGAAAAAAAACCAAATGGTACAATTTTGAAAAATTAAGTACTTTTTCTCTTATCTGATTGATTATTATCTTTGACTATCTAGTCATAAAGACTATCAGTCTCTATACTTAATTTTTTTTCTTACGCACATCAAAATTTATCCTAAACAGCTCGTAAACACACCTTGTAAATTATCCTAAACTTTAAATTATTATTTTTCTTCTTTGAAAAAATATAATTTTTTGAAAATAAGTTACAAACTTAATATAGTTAGCTATTAAAAAGGAAGACTATCTATTAATAATCTATTTAAGTTTACCAATATACCTTTACAGTAATATTAAATACAAAAAATTAAATAAAGTAAAATAAAGCATTCTTATTAGTTAAAATTTCTTATTTTCTATTTTAAAAAAAAAATTCTTCTTATTTGAACCCTCCACTATGCATATGTAGTGTAAGATTCAAATGAAAAAAAATCTTTATAAAAATTAAAAAAAAAAGAAATTTCAACCAATAAGAATGTTTCATTTTACTTAATTTAATATTTAGATTTAATTTATTTAAGTGTATATTAATAAACTTAAATAGATCATTAATTTTTATTCCTCCTCTTTAATAACTAAGTAAATTAATTTTGTAACTACTTTTTAAAATATATACTTTTTTCAAATTAAAAAATAACTTAATTTAAAGTGTAGAATAAATTAAAATGTATGTAATCTAAATTACGAGGTGTGTAGGATATATTTCGAGGTGTTGTGGGATAAATTCCGATGTACAGAATAAATTTTATAATGTGTAGGTTATATATAGGAAAATTTTGATATGTGTAGTTTTGTAGATTATATGTAACATAATTAATAATTATTTGACTAATTAATTAATGAGATGGGTTATAAATGAATTAATATTTTATAAATATATCCTTTCTTTTTTTTCTTTCAATAATATTCTTCTCATCTGATCATCTCTCTATATATATATAAACACACTAATACACAGAAACCCATTTACATGAATAACAACACCACAAGTTAGCATATGTCACGTGTCCTATCTAGTTTAAAATTTTTAAGTTCCATTTTCTCCATATACTATAAATAACATACACCTTAAAAAAATCTAAAATACGTAGTTGTGTTTAAAATTTTTCTCTCAATATTTCGTTAGAGATTTGATTTAAAACGGGTGTATATTCAAAATCAAGTATTGGTATCATAACAAACGGATCTAATACCGATCGATCAAAATCGGTACCGGTATCGGTGTTTATTTTTATGATTTTAGATTGATACAAAACACGTGTCGATGTCTTTTCAGACATATCACGACTTTATGTTTTGAGATTTATGTTTTAGTTAGACGGGACCCATATGTATAATTTAATAATTAGACATTTTCCTGAGACATCGTGTGGGTACAACTTGCTAGTTTAGATACATTAATTATTTCAATATTTTTTTTTCATTAACATATATCATTAGGTTTATCTTACTACATGTATTTGTAATTTAATCAGTCACATATATGTAAGTGGCTGTGCACGTAATCTACAAATTTACATGTATGCATATTATCGTGTACGTGATTACAGATATGCAACACACTAATTTATGCATGTTATCGTGTACATGATTACACAAATATAATACACTAATTTACATATATGTAATTTACATGGATTGACAATTTTGTTGTTCTTCTTCCTCCTCCTTACTTGAGTTCATTACTATCTACTAAGAATATATGTAATGTTATGAATGTATCCATTATGTAGTGACTTTCCACATGTATGACCCTTATCTATGAATACATCCATTATATAGTGACCTTCCACATGTATAACCACTTTCTCTTATTTACTATCGTACTAATGTGAGTGGCTATATATAATGGCATTTGTATATGATGTTAGATAAATGAATAAGAATTCTCCTTGTTTTATTCTCTACATGATTTCATAGTCTAGCTCTCATGTTTATATACATATATTTTAGTTGCTAATAGACTGCTGTTTCACAACATGTTATCAGCACGAACGTGCTCTATGTGTTTTGCCACCCTTGGTATCCCTTTTTCCTTGCCTTTGATGTGCATTATTTTACAGCCTAACTCAATCTCGCACGTTGAGAAAGCAACCAATAATTATGCAACTATCTCTACTAATAAAGGTATGATTCTTCGTATGATTATTTCATATTATAACGATGATACATCGATCTTACTTACTGGTGACACTTATTAATATACATATATAAACTTAAACTGATTATTACTATAAATTCTAGGATGTAGTCTCATGTTTGAACTCTTATCTATATTTTTTTTCATTTGCTTTTAGAAGTTATTATATATATTAGCATGTTGGTATTCAGCAGGATTTAGATGTTACATCATAAATTATGACGTTACAATTAACTAATTCATCTTTTTCTAATACTCATTATTAATTGAATAATTTTAGTTTTGGTTGACGATGACGATATTACGTATATTTATTTTATTTTTCTCTTTTACAAATGATCCCTTCTATTATTCTAAATTGGCTGGATTATCATTTAATTAGTTACTTTAATTTAATATATGTTGTTTAGGACTCTTACAATCTAGTGATGCCCATCTACATATTCTTTGAGCCACCATAATAATATATTTATGCTTCTTTAACCTTGTTAAGTTGTAAATAAAATTGTTGAATTATTTTGATTTGAGAAAGTTAATTTGCAATCTAGAGAATATTATATGTGCTTTTAGAATCCATAAAAAACAATTAAATTCAATATTCAATATTACAAAGTATTGAACTCAATATTTATGGACAAACAATGCAATTGTATTAGGTATATATGCTTGTATTGGTGGTAATATATACATAATGTATGTACTAGATTTTTATTTTGTATAGTTTATAATTTAAATGGATATGAATTTTGTAATTAATTGTTTTCATTAGTCATTGTTAATACATAGCACGTCAAAAGACTTTTACATAATTAGATATAAATGAGTTGTGTGAGTAAACATAAATTGATTTAGTTTTTAATAAACTATACAACTTATAATGCAATATATTATTATTATTATTATTATTATTATTATTATTATTATATTATTATTATTATTATTATTATTATTATTATTATTATTATTGTTATAACATGATTATGCAAATATCATTTGGCACTTATACTGAGTTTAATGCTATAACAAATTTTGCGTATAAGAAATTCATATAATAGATTTATATTGCTATATATCATTAGTTTTTTTTTAGAGAAATATTTTCTAGCGATGTCGGTACCTCTCATGCATTGATTATGCCATGTCATAATGTTTAACAATTTATTTGTATATTAACTATTACTATTGCTAGTATAAAATAGTGACTATTGCTATTGCTTCATATGTACAATGTATAGATTGTTTATATGATGTCATCAGTTGTTTAAATATCAATATTTGAGAAGAAAAAAATGAGTATGTTATGTAATTCATTAGTATTACAGTTTTCAAATAAAATTTTCAAATACAAATAATAAATTATCTGAGAACTTGAAAGAGATATATGTTTAAGTTTTAAAGTAAGTCTTCAAAATATATAAGATATTACGTTTGGTTCTACCATAATATGTTATTACATAAATTATATGTGTTTGGTTGTTAGTGATAAAAATGTTTCTTATTTTATAAAGACCCGTTATAAGTTGTTTTTATATGATGACATGCTATAGGTCATGTATTGTATAATTTGTTGCTATCTATACCTTGTATTCTATATGCTATCACTTCTTTGCATCGATAATACCGAATAGAACGATTAAACCAAAGTTGTGGTTTATTGTCATTCTCATGAAAAAGTAAAAATATGCTTCGATTTAACACCAAAAGTGTCATACTCCTTGTATCTCATTATCAAGTATAAAAGAAATATTATATGACTCGGACATATAATTACTTCTCAATTGACGTTATATGAAGAGAAGTTTATTTATAAGGAAATCGGATAAACAAATGTTGTTTGTCAAACCTCAAATATACTCCTGAAGTAGCAATATCATTTAAAGGGTATAAACGGTTTGAAACGACTGTATATCTATATGTTCGAGAAAATAATGGAAAACCGTAAAAATTGTATGGTTTTACTCTGATGCATGAAGTGAATATATATTGATCATTGGCATCATTGAGAAAGTTGTAATCATGATCATATTAATAATGAGATTGATCATTAGAAGTGCAACAATCATCATGTTAATAAGAGATCAAACTATCAGAAATTATAAGATAGCCAAGCTAATAATGAGATCGAATATCAGTATTATAATGATAGTCATGATGAGATCGACCACCAAAAGTGGTAAACTAGTGATTATATAACACGATGGTTTGATATGTTATGTTTTGTATTACATACGTGCAAGTAATACATATACAATATCATAAACCATAAGTTTATGGATCATGATTATTTACTTTATTGGTATGACCGGTTAGACCACACCGAGTCAATGATGATGTGAAATATAATAAAGAACTTGAAGATTCTTCTAGTTGATAGCATATTATGTTTGCTCTTAAGGGAAATTATTTATTTGCCAATTAATGGTATAAATTCCTAAAATATTATGGAATGAATGAAGGATGTATATATATCCAAACATGATATCGTTTAGTGTTTTTAAATCGGTTGCATCGTCTAAATGGTCATCAAATTTGCAACTTGAAGTTGTGTGTAGCTTAGCTAATGAGATAGCAAGCATATTATTCCATATTATCATACTTACAGTGGTTATAACTTGGAATTTAGTATCCATGTTACTAATGATTATTGGAATAAGTATTGAACTTTCTAAATGCTTAAGACACAAATTGCTTTTGTTGAATACGATGATCAAACGTCTACAAATTGATTGCAAAGCCAATAATCAAGAGAGCAAAAGTTCATAGTTGAGCACATGTGATTTTACATGCGGTAACATTATTTCACATCAAGCTAACATGTTGTAATAGTTTCTCCCCATTATAGTTGGTTTTGGTCAGGAACCAAATATTTCCCATCAAACTTTTTATTGTGCGGTATACATTGGAATTGATCCACCACAACACACAAAGATTGAAACTCAGATAATGTTGGGAATATATGTTGGGTGAAAATACTAGTTATATTACATACTTAGAGCAATTAACGAGAAATTTATTTATGGATCGTTTTAATTTAAGTAAATTAACATTCCCAACATTAGGGGGCGATTAATGGCAGTTGAAAAAGGAATGGGTATGCATGAATTATCATTGATCCTCAAACTAAATTGTGTGAACAAGAAGTTCAAAAGATAATTCGTTACCTAGATTAAAGAATTTATCACCAGTCATGTTCACTGACCTAATACAGTGACTAAGTAAGTCACGTAATCACCTGCTAATGCTCCAATTATGTTAACTGTCCCAGTAGGGCAAACCATATATTAATGAGTCTATTGCACGCCTGAAGCGTGGTAGACTAGTCGATTCTAAGAAAATAAAAATTCCTCGAAAAAATTGGAGCAAGTAATGAAGAAGATGGTCAAGTCGAGGTTATAGTATAAAAAAGGTCTCTTAAAGAGACATTAGACATCATGGTTCTGAAAGAACCTCAGGTACCTGAAAATAAATAGCTCTTAGTAAATTATATCATGTCTAGGAGTGTATGGAATCGAAACAAAATCGACGTCGTTACACTTTTGTATATATAGCGCTTGAAAATATGAAATGATGAGGATCAAGATTTAAAGTCTACATATGAATAAATACAAAGAAATGATTGGCCAAAATGGAACGACGCAAATGAGGCAGAGTTGAATTCTCTATTGAAACGGAAAGCTTACGGGCCAGTAGTCCATAAAAAAAAGTTGTGAAATATATTTAATATAATTAGGTCTTTATGTGGATCAACAATTGATGGCACAACGATTTCGCAAAGACGTATGGTTAATTATGAGGAGATGTATTCTCCAGTGGTGGATGCAATAGCTTTCCAGTATTTAAATAGTCTGGTAATATAAAGAGAGAATTGATATGCGTCTTATAAATGTTATGTATCATTTAGATACTAAAGTTTACATGCAAGTCCTTGAAGGATTCAAATTATGTAATTCATATAAAGTAAGTTCTCGAGAACAATATGATCGTTGTATACAGATTCATTTTTGAATACGATTGAACTCCTGATGAGTTTCTTAAAGCAATTGAGTTCTTTAAAGGTGAATCAAAACATCTTAACGATGTTATTCTTGTGCACCAATAAACATACATTGAAAACTTGTACCCAGTGATTGTGATATCTCAATAAATAGTGTACACGCATGGTACAATATGGATTTTGGAGATAAAAGCAAGTGTTCATGACACTTTTACATGAAATAGATATCTATGTGTTAAATGAGCAAATTTATATAGCAAAACTCCTGAAGAGTGAAAGCACATGTATATATGGATAAGATGGAACGAATTCCCTCATGGATTGATAATGCTAGAAGCATTGATGTCAAAACCTCAAGAACATACTATATGAAGTTGACAAAATACGTGTGGACTAAAATAGTCGAGTCAAATATGATATAGTTGACTCACCAGTGAGCTCGAAAACGAGAAATACATATGGTGAAGTTGGTCCATTTGTTTTCAATTAAAGAACGATATGAGGTTTATAAGTATTGCAATATATGTTGATGATGTCATTGAATCTCCCGAAGAGAAAAAAAAACTCAAACATTTAAGCAAGAATTTTCAAATGAAATACAATATTGCAAATTTATGGCTCGATATGTAGGACATACGTTTATATTATAATCCATCAATCATAATACATCTAGAAAATGTTGGACATTTTCATATGGACAAAGCTTTTGGTGTAAGTACATTTAATGATGTTCAAATATTTGATATAAATAAAAATGATTTTTATCATCTTCTATCAAAGAAGCAAAGATCATTGGTCATGAAGTACCATAATTCAATACAAATTGTATTAATATATCTTGCTAGCTATACACGAACATATACCACTAAATTCATTGGCAATATTTAACTCGTGTACGACGAGGAGATAGTGAAATGAGTAAAACATTTATTTTCTATACCCTTAAGGTACGAAAGGTATGGGTTCATATTTTACTACCCATCAACAAGTTTGGTTAGTTTTGTAAATGCATGGATTATAACAAAACACATTCATGGATCTTATGGTATCTACTTACAAGAGGAGGTAATTAAAGTTTTACATGAAGATCATACATCAAGTTCATTAATAGATTGCAAATCAAGCGACAAATCACTCACTACAAAAGTTTTTCAACAACTTTCATAGAAGATTGACACTTGTTACTTGAAATGATACATATTATATTGAGGGGGAGTTTTACATAAATTGCACTCTTTACCCTTCACTAATTTTTATCCAATTAGATTTTCTTAGTAAGGTGTTCTTTGAGACAACGTACCTGATCCGGAAGTATCATGGGAGACAATACGCGTTGCACTATTTTTCCCTTAGTTGAGGTTTTGTCCCATTGAGTTATCCTAGCAAGGTTTTTAATGAGTCAACATCATTAAGCGTATTAAAGAATAGTATTCCATCATGTGGATAGTCAAGGGGGAGTGTTATGAATGTATTCATTATGTAGTGACTTTCCACATGTATAACCCCTATCTATGAATGCATCCATTATGTAATGACCTTCCACATGTATAACCCCTTTCTCTTATTTACCATTGTACTAATGTGAGTGCCTATATTAATGACATTTGTATATGATGTTAGATAAATGAATAAGAATTCTCCGTGTTCTATTCTCTACATGATTTCATAGTCTAGCTCTCATATTTATATACATATATATTAGTTGCTAATAGACCGTTGTTTGACAATGTAATTAATATGTTGTTTTTTGACTGAAATTTATTAGTTGTGTAAATTGGTCACACATATATAGTATACTAATTTACATATATGTAAACGGTTACGTACATGATTGCATCTTTGTATTCTACTAATTAACACATATGCAAATCACATTTATTATCAGTTTTGCTATTCCTCTCAATTCCTTTTTCTTCAATTTCTTTGGGATTCTACGAAAAAAATTCCAATCGGTGGTTTTTATTTTTTAAAACTTAATGGTATTGTTATTTGTGTAAATTAGGGATGTTTATAAGTCGAGCTAGGGTAAGCTCGGGCTCAACTTGATTATGAAACGAGTTGGTTAGGCTCAAATTTGAAACCAAGCTGGAAATCTGAGTTTGAGCTCGGCTTGGTTTAAACCGAGCTGGCTTGGTTGACTCGATTGTAAAAAGAAAAATCAATACACAGCTCTCAAAATTCAGTGTTCCAAAATATTATTCAATACTTTAAAAGAACATATTCAAAATAAGTTCAACCTAATACATTATAAGCCAAATTACGTTCAAAACGTAAAATAAGTTTTATATTTCAAGTAAATACACTATTAATTCATTAGCATGGTAATCAACCTCTAAATATGCCATAGATATCAAATTATAACCTAAATACATGTAAATAATAATCACTTTTTTGTAATATATTATATTTTTATAAAAATATAATATATTATAAGTAAAATAATTCGAGTTAAGCTGAGCCGAGCCACCAATCGAGCCAATTTGGCTCGTTACGAGCCGGGCCGAGCTAGGCTCACTTACTAATCGAACCATATCATGTGAGCTTTTTCCGAGCTAAATCCAAACGAGTTCCGAGCCGTAAGTTTTTGAACAACCCTAGTGTAAATGATTACATAATCGACTTAATAAGATATATGTATATTACAAAGATCGACAATTTTGTTGTTGTTTTTTGTTACCTCTGTAATTACTTTGACATTTACCGGTAAAGATTCAATCTTTATTTATTTATTTATTTTATTATTATTATTATTATTATTATTATTATTATTTGAAACTTCTTGAAAATTGTAACCCTTGTGATAGTTTTTAATTTCCCATTTTTTCATTAAGTAAATCCATTCATAAACTCACACGTCCTTTTAATTATTAAAAAATGTCATTAAATGAGTCTAGATAAATAGCACACGAGGTTTGAAGTTTGACGAATGTATCTTAAAAAGATAGTCTTCATGGTTTGATTTTTGTTTTTCTTTAGATACTACTAGACCTCACCATTGGGCATTTGGGGTTACTTACTTAGGATTTGGTATAAAAATTTATGATTTTGAATGATAAAGTAGGTTTATATATATTTTTTTTTGTTAGTTATATCTAAAGGTTGTTGGTTTGGTTATATTTGTTACTTTATGATATAATATGTTTGGATTGTATAAAGGGTGTTTATATACATGTAATAAAGTGAAATATTTGTAATGGTATTGTATTATGGATGGTAGGAGGTAATGGTAGTATATTATGGATGGTATGATAGACGAAAAAGAAAGTGTATTCAAAGTAGTGTACTAAAACACGTTATATCATGTTCATACATATAAATGCACATGTGCATTTATAATATTGTTAATGTAAAAAGTAGTGTATATGGATGGTAATGCAAATGAAAGTGTAATTGTTTAATATTGGTAATGTATTACGGAATTGGTCAAAAAATTATACATATCCACATGTGTATGAATAATTTTTTCTCGAATTTTTTTATTTTATTTTTTGGTATTTTATTAATGAAAAATAGATATTTTTTCAAAAAAAAAGTTAAAAAAGAATTTGTGTATTTTTTTTTTTTCTGTTTTTAGGTATTTTTTTTTGTGTTCACATTGGTTCTCGTGGTTCTCGCAATAAAGAGTTCCTAGCAAATCCTTCTCCTATATATATATACATATACATATATATATGTATATGTATATATATATACACACACATATATATATATATACATATATATACATATATATATATATTTGTGTATGTATGTATGTATGTATATAAGGCTAGGTTCATTTGTGAACAACCCTCTTGATACCGAACTAATCCTAACCCTTGAATATCAATACACAAGTGTAAATTAATGGACAGGCTTTGATGATGAAAATACACTAGCGTATTTTACGATTTGATGATGTAAATCAATGGTAATGATATGTTCACTTAGTTCATAAATACCTCTTTTTGTAGTAGTGAACAAAGCAAAATAATATGAATAAGTATATGTACTAAATTTTATATAAATAAAAAATTAAATTTAAAATAATATGCTTTTCGGGTATTATTCGGGTAAATGTGCTGGGTATCGAGCGGATATCGCTTAATCCCATGCCCGTACCCGAATATTTTTATATTTTCTAATCTCATGCTCGGCCCACACCCGTCGGGCTTCAAGTATACCCGGGCCGTATGTTTCGGATTTTAGGTATGTCCGTTCGGCTCAGAATTTTATGTCATCCCTAGTGAAAGGTATAGTAGTAGATCCAAGAGTGACAACATTCCACATGATAGAATGTGATTGGATTATCACTTCCCTACAAGTTCTAATTTTTTTTCTGTAGTTAACCCATTTTCAAAATATATAATATATATAATAATAACTGGAACTATAAAAAGAATGAATAAAAAGACAAGTTCTACTCTTTAGATTTAAATTTGAATATGAATTCAAAGATTTTCTAGACTTTTTCATAAATTAAAAACTACAAGTTTTGACCAACTCATACAATCAATTGTTAGTTTACGATTAGTTTTCTTAATTGTAATATTTAAATTTTTTTAGTTGTTACATTGTTAACAAATTGCTAGATATTTCATTTTTGAAAAATACTTATCTCTAGTTTTCAATTTTTGCTTCTGCTTCACGTAATAAACGTTAGTTTGCAATTTGGTCCTGAGAAGGTATCTGAAAATGATAGTTGTACAAGGTATCGAAAGTCAACAAGTTAAAGCTTCTAACGGTGTCGCACCAAAAAAAAATTATTAAATTGGCTGGAGCAAGGAACCTACCATCAATTCGTATTTATATTGGGACAACCTATTCCTTAAAGCCGGCGGTTCTCTAGCAGTAGTCTCTCTATTCCTACAGATAGGGGTATGGTTTGCTTACATTCCATTCTACCTAGGCCCTATCAATAACTTAGCTATATGTTCTATTATTGGATATGGTGGTTGTTGTGATTGGAAGGGAAATATAAAGCTATCATGCCAATCGAAACAAAACAATCAATGTGGTAATCAAGCGTAGAGATAGTCAAGTGTAGAGGGAAATAAATGTCAACATATGTCATCTTTTCCAAAGAATCCTTTTTTTCTCAGGGAGCCTTCTTCCCTATCGTCCCAAAATAATGTGATGACAAAGAGGTGGTTTAAATCATGTGCTCATAGTACATGGTGTCAATAATTCAAAGAAAACTATTATGATGTATGAATAAGTGAAGTATGACATGATGGAAAGATTTCTTAATGAGGTGAAGTTAAAAAAACCATAAACTAGAAACTATTAATCCACGAACTCGAGAACAATTTCTTTTAAATGAGGGAGAATGATGAGAGACCGATTACTCAAACTATGAACTCGTATATACATCAATGGGACTACAGAAGAACAATGAAGAAAAAGACATAACTTTCACTCTTTGAATTTGAGGATTTTCTTGACTTTTCATAATAAGGATATTACGAGTATATGTCACATGGTGAAATGCCAAAATCATCACAAGGTTTGGTCATATTGCTTGATACATCCAAAATAATGTTTTTTGTGTGTTTGAGTCTTTACTGTTTGCGCTTTATTGCTATTTCCATCTAATTCGCTAACGTTGTTTATTTTCTGTTAATTTAGAGGCAATTTGAACATTTTACCCTTTTTATGTTTTTTGTATTTATTTTTAACCTTTAAATAAAAATAATAAATAAAAATTATAAAACCTACCCCGCCCCTGTAACATTTGTATAAAACGGGTTCCAAAACCCGCTCCGTTGAAACTCAAGCATTTATTCAATAGTTCGTTACGTATTTATTAGTATTAATTAAATTATTTTATTACTTATAATTAATAATTAAGTCTCCTAATTAAAATAACAATCAATAAAGGAAAATAAATAAACCTTTTTTATAACAAAAAGAAATAAAATAATAAAAATAAAGAAGTAGCCGAGGTTCGAACCCGGATACCGCCACAAACCGCACGCACCAAAACACCGCTGTGATACACACACTATATGTTTATAAACCCGAAACAAATATCTCTTATACAAAACAATCCCTTAAATCAGTTCCAAAGTTTAACCACCCAAACATCAACGTTTGCAGCAGTCAAAACCTTCATTCAATTTACGTTTTCATTTGAATCAAACCAGAGAAACGGTCTTCCAGTCATGCCAATTAACTCATTCATCACTCAAATCAGTTACGAATCATCCAAGGCAATCAAACTCATCATTTAAAATCGGTTGTAATCGAATTCTGAATTTAATCCATCCTCACCTATAAATACCGATTCTTGTATCCCAATTTAACTCGCTCATACCCACATCTTCACTCAAAACTCTCTGAGAAAAACTCTCTGTTTCAACCAACTAGTCGCCGGAGTTTTTTTGTTTCATCGCCAGAATTCAACCGGAAAAGTTATAATATTTCTCCAATTCGGTACAAACATCTACATCTCCTTATTATCTTTTGTTTAATGTTTTGTTGTTATAAATTGGTTAATCAAATCTGTATAAACGAATTAACAGTCGGGTAGACTTCTGGTTTGTTAAAAGTTTTGAGACCGTTGGTGCTTGATTATCCATAGTTTGAGCTAGTTTGTAATGGTTAGAGAAAGTTAAAGGGTCAAAAGTGCGATATGGTGAAACTTGTATGTACGCGACGTATTTAGCAACCCAGCGTATTTAACAAATACGCTGGGTAGTCATTTTGTATAAATATGATGATCAATGCATGTATGTCCATGTTTCTTGGACAGATTTTGGTGATATTCTTGTGTTGTGATTTTTGCTATTGTGCTTTCATCCGAATATCCATATGCTGTTATTGATTACATGTTATTGGGATTTCATATACAACACTAGTTGTTTGATCCAAACAAGATTCTTCATCTTCTTTGCTTGGTTTTTCTTATTATTTGCACATTCAAACAACTAATCCACAGTTGTTTGGGTGAAAACAATCAACCACTGTGATCCGAATCTGTTTTGGGACTCACAATTTGGTATCAGAGCCTTTGTGCTCTTGATAGTTTGAGTTTTTGTTAAGATTTGTCAAGTTTTGAAGGTTTTACAAAAGTTCTCAAAATTTCATGGTTTTTAAATTTTTGGGATTAAAATTGCTTGATCTGGTGCGTTTAATCTTTGGGTTGTTGTTAATCAGTAGTTTGGTAAACATTTCGGTCATTTAGCTGCAAAGAAACATGAATTTTGGGTCGTTTTTGGGTGATTAGAGGGTTTTTGTTCGTACTAAAACCCTTCTGGGCGTATTTAATATTGAAGCTAGCATAGATATATTTGAAGCTGGCGTAATTATCTTTGAAGCTGGCGCATTTAACATGAATTTCGTGTATTTAACAAATACGCTAGTTATTAAACCAGCGGATTTGTAGAGTGTCGGCGAAATAGTACCAGCGAAATTAATCGAAGGAGACTTCGAATCAGTGATACAAATCCTCAGCGATTTTATCATGGTGTTCAACGAAATTAACTAACCTTTGCTTGTTTTCGAATGTCCAGCGGATTTAGCATTTTGCAGGACAAAGTGCAGCGTATTTGATCTCTGGTCCAGCGTATTTACCACCTAGCGAGCGTAATTGTTCTCTAATTCACAAAGCCCAGCGTATTTAATCACCTATCATCCATTATGTCTCTCAATCAACTCAATCCGATTGCTCAAGCCGAACTAGAAACTGGAACTGCTACAAGGCCACCAAAGTTGAAAGGTTCGGAAGATTTCAGCAGCTGGAAAAACAGGATCAAGTCCTTTTTTGAGTATACCGATTATACTCAATGGATGTCAGTCACTATGGGCCCGCATGTTCCAATGATAATACGTGATGACATCCGTACTATCAATGAAGATCCTTCAACATTCACAGATGAAGATAGGACACTCATTCAACGTGACCGGAGGGCTCACGCTGCTCTCACTATGGCTCTGTCAAAGGATTATAACAATCTGTTTGAAGAATACACCTCAGCACATGAACTGTGGTTGGCTCTAATCAACCATTATGAAGGCAATGAGGAACTCAGTGAGAACAAACGAGACATGGTGCAGAAAGAATATGATATGTTTGGAAGTATTCGTGGCGAAAGCTTGTCCGACCACATAAGCAGATTTCTGGGGGTGTTGACCAAGATGAAGAAGGTGGGAAACCCAGTTGCAAATTATGCATCGATCAAGAAGCTGCTAGATTCTCTAACAAAAGAATGGAGTCTTCAATGCATGATGATTAAGATAACTTTCCTCACCAGCACAACTCCAGTTACTCTCTTAGAATTGACTAACACTTTAAAAGCCTTTGAAATGGACATCGTGAAACGAGAGATGAATCAAATTGGATATTCTCAGAAAACGTCTCAGCAAGCTGCTGCAACCTCGGTCCCCAAGAATATGGCATTTCTTGCTCCTGTCACCTCGTGTGGATTAAATTCCCAAAGTACTGTCGAATCCTATTCAAATGCTTCCGCAAACTCTGTGAAGGCCTCGTCATCCTCCGAGAAGACCACCGTGGCCAGCGACACTCAAGCACTTAAAACTTCCACAGAACATGTAGCTCTTTTAATACTTTCTTAAGTAGCTATGAGGCGCTTATGTCAGGAAAGTTGAAGAGAGAATTCCTCACAGCAGAGGGCATGTATCAAGTAGATCCAGACGACATGAAGGAGATGGGTCTGAAGTGGAAGATGGCAATGATCACTCTACGGTTGAAGGAATTCCAAGATAAAACAGGAAAGAGGTTGGCTCTTGGAAAAGCTGGATTTGACAAGTCCAAGCTCAGATGTTATAATTGCAAAGACTTGGGCCATTTCAAAAGAGAGTGTCCGTTGCTGAAGAACGAGAATACCGGAATCAACCAGACAAGGAGGCCGATTTCCATTGAAGGAAATAATAATGCTACTGAAAATAATCATAAGGCTTTAGTGGTGGAAGATTATGATTGGTCGGAGGAGATAGCTGAGGCAAAGGGAGAAGTAAACAAGACCCTCATGGCAAACATCACCACTGTCTCTGCCACGTCTGCTTCAAATGGTGTTGAAAAGAAAACCTCCAAGATTCCAAAAGATGACATTGGTTTGAAAAGCATCATCTCTCCTGTCTCAGAGAAGAGACAACAGAAAGCTAAAATGATCGAGTCGAAGCCTCCTGCTCAAGAAATCATCAGTACCAACAAGAATGAAGCGGTTGGCACATCTACCACTGCCATGAAATCAGAAGCCGAGGAGAAGGATTTGGTAAACAGCATTCCATATGAATTTAAAGCAAAGTTGTGCTCCAAACCGTGTTTGAACGTCGCGGCACACTACAAATTACTCAACCGTGATATTATTAAAGAAAAAGAAAAAGTTTTGAAAATAAATCAAGAATTAACAGAAAATGAGGCTGCAAATCAGCGAAAGTTAACTTCAACCATAGCTGAAATGCAGACTTTAAAAAAATTTATTTTCAGAAAAGATTTTATCATAAATGATTTGACCGAAAAACTAGAAAAATCTCAAAATGAAAACAATAAGTTACAAATCGTTATTGATCAATGTAAAATTAGTCAAAAAGCACCGGTTGATACTGTAAACTGCCAATGACCGACATTCATAAAGGATGGAATTGGATATAAAGATAAATTCAGAAACGAAAGAAAATTATTTCCTCCTCCGCACAACAAAAAATATGTTCCTATGCCATCTCCTCATCCTAAGAACGACTTAATCAATAAAAATGATCTTTTGGATCAAAGTATATTTTATAAACTGAAAACAACACTAACTTTTCTGAAAGTAATGCAGATCTGTGCGAGAGTAAGGAAGATGTGTGCAATGGGGAAGATGATTGTGGAGGGATGAAAATAGGAATAGGCTATTCAGGCGATAATTATTCAACTGTTAACTGGTTCGCCTGGAATTGTGAAAAGACGAACAAAATTTTTATTCGAGATAACTGTAATAGTTTATCTAGGATGGATGATTGTAATGGCAATGTGCCTACACTTAAGGCTCACAACCAAGGGATTGCTAAGGTTGAGGGTCATGACCTAAACTTTGTTCTTAATGATGAAAATGTTATGCTTGAATCTCCTGTATTTGTGCCAGAGTTAAAGAAAATCAGTTTTGGAAAATTCCTTACAGAGGAAATTCTAGAATTTATTCCATCATTTGCAGGTACATCAGAGATTGATAAAGATTTCACTGAAGATTCAAGCATAACAACTTCAGAAAGTGATGAAGAAAGGTCAGATGAAAGTCAAGAATCAAGCTCCTCATCAGACAGTGAGCACAGTGAAGTCGACATTGAAGATAAACATCATCCTGACAAGAAACTAAAGAAAGCTAAAGATTCAAGCCACATTACATCATTAAATTCCTCAAGATGCTCCAGACTCTCATCACATACATCATCTTCACACTCAGCACCCAGGAAGAAGATCGAGTCAAAAACAATGTTTTCGTTGTGGTCATTTAGGACATACGACGAAACATTGCAAAAGCAAGAAATTTTCTAAACCTAGTCAAGATCTCGTTAAAAGTTTTACTGATCAATTTGACAATTTAAAGAAAGAAATAAAATGCATATTTGATTCAACCTATTTTTGGAAAAGAAAAGACAACACTCTTGCTCAAAATCATGATAGAACTAATGTAAAGCAAGTCTGGGTTCCAAAAACTAGCTAATTTGTACATATTTTTTGTTGTTGTTGTATAACAGAATAAGATTCAAAAATGGCTTCGGATGCTCATGGAATATATCTGGCATGTTGACAGCGGTTGCTCCAGGCACATGACCGGGCTAAAAGATCTGCTTACCAACTTTCTAGTTATTGAGGGTGACCTTGTATCCTTTGCCGGAGACGAAAAGGGTGGAAAAATCGTCGGAATGGGTGACGTCGTGTCTGAAGCACTCACTTTGGAGAATGTGAACTATGTTCCAGAATTGTGTTACAATCTTATGAGTGTTTCACAAGTCTGTGACAAAAGAATCGCGGTGCTGTTCAATGACACAGAGTGCTTATTCCTCAAACCCGGTTACTCCGTCCCAAAAGAGATGATCATTCTTAGAGCTCCCCGTCAAAATAACACCTACGTGCTAAATATGAAGAGTGCCAAATCAAATGAGCCAATGACATGTCTTATGTCAAAAGCATCTGAATCGGAATCATTGTTGTGGCACAGGCGTTTGGGGCATGTGAATTTTAAGAACATAAATAAACTTTCTAAATTAAATCTAGTAAGAGGTTACCTGTGAAAGATTTTCCTTTTCAGAAAAGTGCATCGCATGTGCCCAAGGAAAGCAGCATAAAAAGCCTCATAAGTCCAAATCAGTGAATACGTAATCTGCTCCGCTGCAATTACTTCACATGGATCTTTTTGGCCCAATTAGCGTTAAAAGTTTAGCTAAAAGATCTTATTTTTTGGTGATTACAGATGATTTCTCACGGTTTTCATGGGTATTCTTTCTTGAAGCCAAAAGCGAAACGACATCCATTCTGAAGAGCTTCATTCCCATGATTGAAAACGTGATCAAGCTGAAAGTCAACTCCATCAGAAGCGACAATGGAACTGAATTTAAAAATCATACGTTTGTCTCCTTCTGTGAAGATAAGGGAATTCGCCTCCAATACAGCGCTGCCAGGACTCCTCAACAAAACGGGGTAGCAGAACGCAAAAACAGAACTCTCATCGAAGCTGCAAGAACTATGCTTGTCGACTTTAAGCTTCCCATAATCTTCTGGGCTGAAGCAGTCAACACAGCATGCTATGTCTTGAATCGTGTTCTGATTGTCAAACCTCACAGAAAGACAGCCTATGAACTTCTTTTCAAAAGAAATCCTCTGATAGGTTTCTTCAGACCATTCGGGTGTTCATGCACACTTCTCAACACTGAAGACAATCTCATCAAGTTTGAAGCAGTTGGTGACGTGTGCTACTTCATGGGCTATTCATCTTCTCAAAAGGCATATCGAGTCTACAACAAGCGGACCAAGATGGTGATTGAATCGTACTATGTCGATTTTCAAGAAGGAAACTCCACTAACACTGGAAGCGCTCCAAACTGGTTTTATGACGTGGATATTATATTCAACACTTTCAGCATCGATGAATCCATCACTGAATCCAAACCTGCAGAATCCACTCCATTGGAACCATTGTTTGATGCCTCAGACATTGGTTTTACTCCTTTAACAACCCGTTTCACCCCTGCCTCTTCTACTCTTCCGGTGTTCGAAGTAAATGGTGACACATCTGCTGAGAATGCATCTGCACATGATGATTCTTCTTCACAGCAGGCTGTGGATGAACCACCCAAAGAAGATGAAACTCCAATCATCTACGTCGATGAACACTTTTCTAATCTGCCTCAACAAGTTGAAACTCACACCAATGCAGGGTACAAGACCAATCGAAACCATCCAATTGAAAATGTCATCGGTTCTGTTGAAGATGGAGTTCGAACACGTGGTCAAACACATACCATCAACACAGGACTGTATGCAGCCTTTCTTTCGCAGTCTGTCCCAAGAGATATCGAAGAAGCTATTCAAGATTCAAGTTGGGTACAAGCTATGCAGGAAGAATTGGCCCAATTTCGGAAACTTAAAGTCTGGGAACTCGTTGACCTACCAGACGGAAAGTATCCAATTGGTACCAAGTGGGTGTTTCGTAATAAGATGGAAGATCATGGTGTAGTTATCAAGAATAAGGCTAGATTAGTGGTTCAAGGGTTTCGACAGGAAGAAGGGATTGACTACGAGGAAGTTTTTGCACCTGTTGCACGGTTAGAAGCCATCAGAATCTTCTTAGCCTATGCTTCATTCAAAAACTTTAAGGTGTTTCAAATGGATGTAAAGAGTGCCTTTCTGTATGGGAAGGTGAAAGAAGAAGTTTACGTCTGTCAACCTCCAGGTTTTGAAAATCCTCATTCTCCCATGAAATACTACAAGCTTGACAAAGCTCTCTATGGTCTTCACCAAGCTCCTAGAGCATTGTACGAGACTTTTCAACATATCTTCTGGAGTGTGGATACTCAAGAGGCAAAATAGACATGACTCTCTTCACAAAAAGGATTGGAGAAGATGTGATGTTGGTTCAAATCTACGTAGACGATATCATTTTTGGGTCGACAGATGAAGCCCTTTGCAGAGAATTTGAGAAGGTGATGAAAGCGAAGTTCGAGATGAGTATGATGGGAGAACTCACGTTTTTCTTAGGATTAGAAGTGAAGCAAAGAAAAGATGGTATCCTCATTCATCAAGTTAAGTATATCAGAGATATTCTTTCGAAATATAGCATGAATGACTGCAAATCCGCCAGCACTCCTTTTGCTGCTCAGACGGAACTCACTTCAGATCTTCAAGGAAAGCAAGTGAATAAATCTCTCTATCGCTCAATGATTGGCTCGTTAATGTATCTGACCGCTAGTAGGCCTGACATAATGCGGGCTGTCTGTCTCTGTGCCCGCTTTCAGACAAATCCCAAAGAATCGCATGATGCTGCCGTCAAGAGAATCTTTCGCTATCTCAAAGGAACTCCAAAGCTTGGTTTGTGGTATCCTAAAGATAGTAATTTTGATCTAATAGCTTACTCTGACAGTGATCATGCAGGTTGCAAAGTAGACATAAAATCTATCTCCGGAGGCTGCCAATTCTTGGGAAATCGTCTTATTTCGTGGCAGAGCAAAAAACAGACAATAGTCTCTACATCTACCGCTCAGGCTGAATACACGGCAGCTTACAGTTGTTGTTCACAAGTCCTTTGGATACAGAATCAGTTTTTGGATTATGGGATCAACATCATGAAGACTCCGATATTCATCGACAATGAAGCGTGTCTGGGGATTAATCCCATCCACCACTCAAGAATGAAACACATCGAGATTCGCATTCATGCGATTAGAGATGCGTACGAGAAATGATACATCCAAGTGATGCCAGGGATTCAGTGCAACAAAAAACTGATATATTTACGAAAGCCTTCGATAAAGCTCGATTAAACCAGTTGGTAACCTGGTTGGAAATGGTGAACTTCCTTGAGTGGAATTGAATTTTGGTAAAAAAAAAATTGGTCTTTATAATAAATAACAATCTCCTAAAATGTGTCCAACAAAAAGATTTTCTGCAAGGTTAAAATTTCTTTTCAAGCAACTGATTCCCGAAAATAAAATTTTAAGGGGGGAAGTTTTCCAGAAAATATTGTTGAGACTGATTCCTTCTTTGGCATCTGGACGAGAAATGATAGAAAAACTGCGAACACTTTTGTTCTGATCTTAAAACAGAAAAAAGATTGAGGCCTCAAGCAACGACGTGTCGGTAGATTCAGCAATACCTTGAAGTAAACTGCGAAACAAAGACAAACTCTAATGATCACACAAGAATTCTGAATACCCACAATGTTGTGCAACTTGCGGGTAACACGTTGCGGCGTATGGCTTAATGGCCTTTAATCTTGCGTTGATAGATTGCCAAAGTCTGAGATTTCGGGTCTTTATATTGGCTAATCATTCGGGGATATCATAGTTGCTCATCTGCTGCATCCAGATATATGCTGACCTAGACACAGCTATGGTATCTTTTCAAAAAGAGCCTTTGCGGCCAAAACCCTACACAAATGAATCTCTCGTTGGGAATTATTCAAGTGCTTAAATCGTACTGCATCTGGTATCTGCCATAGCCCTCGTTAGACCTTGGTCTCTCTGCTGTACGGAAGTACTGACCTGAACACCAACTGTCTAACGTTAAAATCTCAAAAACGAATGAAGTCAGTATACTCACCTGTTATGAGGAATTTTTGCGCATACCTTGATCGTGGGGGTATGTCTTGACGTGGGACTCATGGGCACAACATTCTGACTGTTTCAGCATGAGTGGGGGAACATTGAATTTCTTGTCAATATTACTACAACATGATAAAAAGGCTCTCCGATCGCATGTCGAAAGATAGGTGCATGGATTTAAAAGGATGAGTATACTGACAGTTTTTCTTGTGCCTTAATTATTTAATATATCCAATATTTTATCTCAAACGAACAAAGTGTTACCAGTATGATCTTTTGCAGGAAAGTCATAGGATTCAAGTCAGTTAGCATACATTTTGTGTGAAAAAGGAGGCTTCCAGACCCAAAAACAACTTTCAGGATCCAGATTGCAAATTTTTTATTCTTTTTAAGCTTATTTTTAAATTCTTGCACTATTTTTTAATAAAAAAGGGGCACGTTTTCGAGAAAAGTTAAAAATTTTTGAGCGTATTTGTTTCTAAGTTTCCTTAAAGATGAAGATATCTTAGAAACATATCAACGCGGCGTATTTAATGTTACAGCGTATTTGATAAATACGCTGGAAAGCACATATGTATATATATTTCAGTTTCATTTCGTTTGAATAATTTCAACATCCTTTCATCTTCATCTTCTTCATCCGAAACTAAACCAACCACCCTCTTTAACTCTTAAATCTTCTCTTAGTAAATCTGAAAGAAATCGATATCGGTATGGTTTCAATACTCAAATGTGATTTGTTCTATGTTTGATAGTGTTCAAATCATTGATTTTGGTCACTGATGTGCGTATAAAGTTCCATTTGAATCTGTTTCTCGGGTTTAATGGGTTTATCAAGAAAAACTTGAAGCTTGCGTATTTAGTTTGAATATGGCGTAAATATTTTGAATATGGCGTAATTAGCTCAAACCCTCGAGTCAGCGGATTTAAGTCTTGAACGCGAGTTCAAGCAACCGGCATAATTGACAATTACGCCGGTAAACCAGCGTACATACTTATCTTCACTGGATACATTTTCAGGTCAAAGTTTAAATCCGCTACTCTTGTGCAGCGTAAATAACCCTTAATCAACGTGGTTATGTCTGAATCTCGTGCACAGTCATGTGTCTGGCGAACTTAGCTGTTTTATCCGGCGTAAATATTAGTGAATTTATGAGTTTATTTTGTATATATATATATATATATATATATATATCTTTAGTATTATTATTATATACTTATATATACTTATATTTAAATATATATATATTTATATATATAATTATGTACATAAATCTAACTTAGCTCGTTTTCGATTTCAGAAATAGTAAAGGAGATCATTTGGGATAAAACTCGAAAGCACAATCAGCCATGCAAGTTGATCCCACCTCCAATCGATTTTGAAGATGTAGCAGAGTGGATAAATTCAAGTAGGATCAGCTACGCTGTACAAGCGATCCAATCATCTACAGCATCCACATCGAAGAGTTTTGGAAGACAGCCAAAATGTCGACCGTAAACGAAATTAAAGAATCATAGCTACAGTCAGAAATAAGAAGATCGTAGTTACAGAGGAGAACGTATGCAGAGTCCTCAGTCTTGGAGACTAGAACAGTGATTTGCTCATAATGAAGAAGGACGACATCCTAGATGGATTTAAGGGGATGAGGTATATTGGAGACCTCAGAGAGAAAAATGAGATCAAAAGAAAGGGGCTTACATAGGACTGGAGATTCATACTTCATGTATTCGCTATGAGCTTGGCACATAGGAAAGGAGGATATGACGGTTTGAACTTGGAATGGTCGGCTGCTATGCTTAGCCTCTGCACAAAGCAGTCATTCAATATCTCTTGCCTCATTTTTTACTGCATGGTTGATAATGCAAATTCCTCCACATGGGCCATGTACCCTCGTTTTGTTCAGCTCCTCATCAATGACCAACATCCAAATCTTCCTCATGATGGCGACCTATACAAGTTCCAGCTGCCAACAGGGCGTCAGATTACCGAGCTAAAGACTGAGGAATGGGTACTGTTGCATCAGTGGGTGTATAGGGAGGAAAGATACCCTGTCGTAAAAGCAGCCTATGAGAAATACAGAGAACCGGTAATGAAAAAGAGACAAGGAGATGGTGATGAGGAAGTGGAGGAGGAAGAAGAGGAAACCGAGCAGCTGGTTAGAAAGAATAAAGGAAAGAAAATCATGAAGGAAGGGGACTCCTCGAAGAAACGAAAATATAGTGCTCCTCAAGAACGATTGATGGAAAGAGGTTTCAGGGCTGGAGGCACAAGAGAACATTGCGAGCATATAGAGAATCTCCGTACGATTCATGAGGCCGAAGAAGAGAGAAGAGAGAAACTAGAAGAAAGAGACGTCATATGACAGAATCCGAAAGACCGGTGACGGTCACCACCGAGCAAGAGTAGTTAGACGAGTTTGTAGATCAGTTGATTGTCGATCCGGAAGCCCCAAGTCTATCTCCCCCGCAGAAGCGTAAGAAAACTGGGGAAGGAGTTGTACGATAAGCTAGCAATAGATATTGGGAAAGGCCCAGCTCAGGAAATCTGTCTGTTGAAGAATCAAGTAAGCAACACAAATGTTATTCACGAGAAGCTGAGGGAACAAAGAAAGAAAAACAAAGAGCTTCATACATACGTCAAAGAACAGACAAGATTTGTGAGATTTCAGCAAGATGGGATGTAAAAGATGTATCGTATGATCAGAGAACTTTGCACCATAGTGGACATACCATCGATGTTTTGATCTACTGATATTTTTTATTATGAGAAGTTCAAGACTGGAGAGGAAAGATAAAAAGCTAAGGCTGCAGAAAAGAAGAAAAAGCGCTTAGAATCGGCCGTGAACGTCACTGAGGATGACGAAAGTGAAGAGGAGCAGGTAGACAGAGATGAAATACCAGCGAGATTTGTTGAGTGGGGTTTGGAAGATGATACTATTTATGAAACTGAGGATGGTGACGCAGTAACACCAATGCATCCTGAATGGTTCAGAAAAGAAAGGGAAAAGCTTCTAGATTTCTATCAGGTGGTCACGTTGAAAAATCTGAAGTCACTGATAGAATAATAAGCTGGAAGTACTGAAATCTCAAAGGGATGTTCATCGTAAAGAGACGAGGTGGTGTTATTTAGCATTTTAAGACCGGAGCTGACATGAAAAGCCTTCCAAGATGGGACATTCGAGAACTGGGGAGGCTAGACCTGATAAACCCGACCAATAGCAGCATCGGAGCTGACTTAGAAAGACTCATTTTAAGAGAATGCAAACGGGGCTTCACAGTTTTCAAGCCGCAACGACCTCGAAGAAGAGTGTCAAAGACGACAAAAGATCCCATCACAGGAAAAGGGATGGTTACATGGGTAATAGATCCTGCTAAGGTCGAAACAAAAGCCAAAATTCCACCTGAACAGCCTGTCATGCTTACACACTTCAAGAAATGGTTTTACGATGGGAAGACATGAGAAGCAGTGATCCGATTAGTGTCTAACGAAGATATTCGAATTCTAGACCCGATGGATGTTTTCATGTTCTGCCTCTCCGATCTCAACATTCTCTTTGGTCGCAAAATCCACGTTGGAGCCGGAAATGAGTACAGAGAATACGGAATGCTATTCCAAAGGGCTGTGGAACAAGCTCTAGAGAGCCAGATAGAGATGATGGAAATTGTTCTCAAGATTCAGAAGCAGACAGAAAAGGAGGAGGCAGGAAAAAGAAAGAGAAAGCATAAGTCATCATCACAACAGAAAGCCTCCTCACCATCTCAAGCTGCATCTCACCCTCAAACTCCGGTTTCATCCACATATGAAGCCACTACGGAGTTACAACAACCCTCAAGTGAAGCTATTGTTAATCTAAGCTCTGAAGAAACAATCGAAGCAACCACAGATCAACCTACCGTTCAAGCTGCATAAGACAAGGATGAAGGACCCGCCGCAGACCCAGAAGCTCGCAAGCAAGATTGAAGAAACCCAAGCACGCAACGGTCTAGGGGGGATATTTTTAGAACCATTGAGACCGTTGGTGCTTGTTATCCATAGTTTGAGCTAGTTTGTAATGGTTAGACAAAGTTAAAGGGTCAAAAGTGCAATATGGTGAAACTTGTATGTACGCGGCATATTTAGCAACCCAGCGTATTTAATAAATACGCTGGGTAGTCATTTTGTATAACAATGCATGTATGTCCAAGTTTCTTGGACATATTTTGGTGATCTTCTTGTGTTGTGATTTTTGCTATTGTGCTTTCATCCGAATATCCAGGTGCTGTTATTGATTACATGTTATTGGAATTTCATATACAACACTAGTTGTTTGATCCAAAGAAGATTCTTCATCTTCTTTGCTTGGGTTTCCTTAAATTTGCACATTCAACAACTAATCCACAGTTGTTTGGGTGAAAACAATCAACCACTATGATCCGAATCTGTTTTGGGACTCACACGGTTGATTTTTTAAAAGGAAAAAGATGAAGTTATTTAGTGTAATAATATAACTAAAAGTGGGTTTTTAATCGGGTTAGACACACAGTCCAGTAGTGGACTGTGTGCAATTTCAAAGCGTATGACATGAGTTTGAGTCTAGCACATGTCCGTATCGTTGGAATAAAAACAGTTTTTATTTTAAACAGATCATATCATCCATCAGTAAGATGTTAAGTATAATTTAAATCCTATGTTAATCGGGTTAGACCCCCAGCCCAACTGGTTGGACTGGGTGCAAAACAACACTAAGGTCGCGGGTTCGAGATGTGTCATTCCAACCGGTTCGATTGATTGTAAAATCTTTTTAAATTAAGTGGTTTCTGTAATACTTTAATATGAATATATGTATAACTAAAAGCAGAATCCTTTCGGATTAGACACGTACCTCAGTTGGTAGAGCTGCGTGTCACACCCCGACCCGCAGCGGAATAAGAGTCGGGGCATAATTGGGTTATCACCAAAGCTCATGACATTTACTAATATGTTTCATATTTAATAAAGTCAAAGTTACATTTCCAAAACTCCAAACATGTTCATTCAATACAAAGAAAATAAACCAAACATAACAATCCCAACTCTAAATCGTTTTATTCTTCTAGTCCAAGTCCTATGTGTTCCTAGCTGCTGCTGGTTCACCTGTATCATGTGTAAAAATGGGGGTTTTTGGGTCAACATAAGTTGGCGAGTGAACCTTATTAGATAAACATTTATTAAAGAATTACTTGTTAGTTTATCAATGAAAAATTGTGCAAAGTCATAGATGAGCAAATGTAAATAATCAAGCAATGGCAAATAGCAGTCACAACTATAACATACAATAACACATGTCACCATACATGAACATACCAACATCATACTGTAAATAACGTAAATGAAACTGTGCGATCAAGGCTCAATCAAACGGAGCCGATCGTATTGCATGTACTGAAAATGAAAATGTCTGTGCGATCAAGGCTCAATCAAATGGAGCCGATCGTATGTGGGCACGCCAGGTTCAACCTCATAATGAAATGGGGAACATGCTCAACACTCATAATGTAATGGGGAGCGGCGGCCTATGAAATTGCATGTACTGAATAATAAATTGCATCCAATAATAACTACTTAACAGCAACAAACTGAATACACATGTTCATGATATGATGTATGCACAATGGTTTAGTTATAATATATATACAAAGACACATGATACACCCCAAAACGTGATTAAAACGGGGAATTTGTAAGATTCACTCACATTGGGTGCGTTGGATTGGAGATGGTGAGATGCGCACGAATTAGATGAGCGGATCAACGAGGAATACTAACCTAAATAATAACGGAAAAATATATTAAATGAGTGGATTTTATTAAGGACTTTAATGAAATTTTTAAATATATTTTTGTGAGTTTAAGGCTATTTTCTATCTTTAAAAATGTTATTTTTAAGTATTTTTAATTGATTTTTAAATTAAATAAATATATAAAAAATATAAAAAAATTGTTTATTTTGCGTTGACCGTTGACCTGTTGACTTGTTGACCGGTTCGGTCAATGACATGGTTTGCGCTGGGTGAGGCTCGAACCCGAGACCTCCTGTACACGTGCACGCAACTCTACTAACTGAGCTACGTGTCTAACCCGAAATAATCTTGTTTTTAATTATATTTATACACTTATTCAATTTAACCGAATTTCCTTTATTTGCAAAAACATTTTAATTCAATCGGACCGGTGCTAGTGACGGGTTTCGAACGCGCGACGTATGGTTTATGTTGCACACAGTCCACCGCTGGACTGTGTGTCTAACCTGGTTATTATCTCAGTTTTTATTATACTTAACAACTAACTGAGTTATCCCGATTTAGTTTTTAAACAAAAAGGCATTTTATTATACAAGGAGTGCGTATAGCAGGAATCAAACTCGGGACGTGCGTTTGTATTTTGCACACAGTCCACCGCTGGACTGTGTGTCTAACCCGTTCATTTTACTAGTTTTAAATATACTTATAACTTAGTTAGCATCGTCTTCTTCATTCAAATTACCGTCAACTGATTTACTAACTCCTTCCTTGTGTTTACGATTTACAGACATTATTGAAGCTTAAATGAAAAGGCAGAGACGGTAATTAGAGGTGAACATACCGATGAACGGTTTATTTCAGATTTCCGGCGATGTGTCGGTTCCTGTTTTTATGCTCTTCAACTGAACAAGATAATTAACTATTTTGATTAGTCGAATGTGGAATTGAAGTGATAAACAAACGTTAACGATGTGTTTGAAGACCCTTACCGTTTCACAGACGGAATTAGAAATTTTCAGGGGAGTTCCGGCGAACTGGAATTCGTTGAATACAGCGCCTGAATTCGATTTCAATTGAGAGGTTTAGGTTAGAAATAGTCTAATAATTGTTGAACTACAACGAATATTGAAAGATTTACCGTTTGAGGATGAATACGGTTTTCCGGCGACTTTTGCAGAAAATTCCGGCGAGCTATTTTAAGCGTTCTGATGGTCTGAAAATGTGACGAAAGTGAAATGGAGTATTGGTATGATATTTCTGAGTCGCTAGAGTGGTCTTGAATTGAAGTAATCTGGACTTGATTACTTTTCGGTTATAAAAACCGATAATGATGAGACTTGATGCTCAATCAATTCCGACTTGATTAAAAATCGTCGGTGCATCGGTTATAAACTGAATGTGCGAGTGAAAAAGCGATTTGACGATTGATTTGCCGATTTCCGTTTCTCAGTTGAGCGCAACCGGTTTAACCGAGTTTGTATATAAATCTCATTTGTTTCCTAGAGATAGCAGAAAACACAAAGTGGCGGAGTGGTGATGTAAGTGTATGTTAAGTCGTTGAAGTGTGTCTTGGCTGACCCGGGTTCGAGTCCCGGCAGTAACAAAATTTTTTATTTATTTTGTTTTAACTTTTTATCAAATATAATTTTTATAGTTTAGTTTATTTATTAATTATGTATCGTTTTAAATCAAAATAATCATAAATATTCAACGTAGCTTTTATAACTTGATATTCGATTACAAAACGGAGCGGGTTTTTGAAAACCCAATTTTTACAAATGTTACAGTATCCCCTACTTTTAGGAATTTCGTCCCGAAATTTAAGTAGTTGAAGTAGTAGGAAAAAGATGCGGGTATTTTTCACGCATTGAGTCTTCACGTTCCCAAGTAAACTCAGGTCCCCGTTTCGACTCCCAACGTACCCTAACAATTGGAATGCGACTTCGTCGAAGACGTTTCTCCCCGTAGTCCATGATCTCCACTGGTCATTCAATAAAATGCATAGATTCATCAATCTGAATATCTTCCAGCGGAATATGGAGATTCTCATCAGCGAGGCACTTCTTCAAGTTCGACACGTGGAATGTGGGATGAATCCTGTTGAGGTCTTCTGGTAGATCAAGCTTGTATGCTACAGGACCTACTCTTTCGAGTATTTTGAATGGTCCTATGTAACGAGGTGCTAGCTTCCCCTTTTGACCAAAACGAACTACTCCCTTCCACGGTGATACTTTTAAAAGCACAAGATCACCAATGCTAAACTCTAAGGGCTTCCGTCGTTTATCTGCATAACTCTTTTGACGACTTTGAGCCGCTAGAAGATTGTTTCGAATTTGATGGATCTTGTCTGTGGTTTCTTGGATCAATTCTGGACCTGTAATTTGTGCTTCCCCAATTTTGTGCCAACATACAGGAGATCGGCATTTACGACCATATAAGGCTTCAAAAGGTGCCATGCCGATGCTCGAATGATAGCTGTTGTTGTACGAAAATTCTACTAATGGTAGGTGGGAGTCCCAATTTCCCTTGAAGTATATGACACATGCTCTAAGCATATCTTCAAGAGTTTGAATGGTGCGCTCAGACTGTCCATCAGTTTGAGGATGATAGGCGGTACTGAGATCTAATCGTGTGCCCATAGCGGATTGTACTGCTTGCCATGTTCGTGAGGTGAAACGACCATCACGATCAGAAATAATACTTAACGGAACCCCATGACGGCTTACGATTTCGTTGATATAAATACGTGCAAGCTTTTCGTTCTTGAAATCTTCACGGATAGGAATAAAGTGAGCTGATTTTGTAAGTCGGTCTATGATTACCCATATTATGTCATACCCACCAGAAGTGCGAGGTAACCCGGTAATGAAATCCATGGTTATATTTTCCCACTTCCATACAGGTATTTCCGGTTGGACTAGAAGTCCCGAGGGTCTTTGGTGTTCAGCCTTCACCTTGGAACATGTGAGGCACTTGGAAACAAAAACGGCAATATCCTTCTTCATTCCAGGCCACCAATAGGTGTATCGAAGGTCTTGATACATCTTATCGGCTCCTGGGTGTATAGGATATCGCGTTTTGTGAGCTTCATTCATAAGGGTTTCACGAAGATTGTTGTGGTTAGGAATCCAGATACGATCTAGGTAATACAGCATACCGTCTGATTTAGTTTCAAGTTTTAGCTCGGCTCCACAGGACATCTCCTTTCGTACATCTTCTTCTGTTATTGAAACGTGTTGGGCTTCTTGAATTTGATCTTTAATGTCGGTTATAATTTGCAAACATAGAAGATGAATAGAGTTCGCATAACCCTTTCGACTAAGTGCATCAGCCACCATATTTGCTTTACCAGGGTGGTATCTAATTTCACAGTCGTAATCATTCAGAAGTTCGACCCATCTTCGTTGCCTCATGTTTAACTCTTTTTGATTGAAGATATGTTGAAGACTCTTGTGGTCAGTGTATATTTCACACTTAGTACCATAGAGATAATGTCTCCATATCTTAAGAGCGAACACAACGGCTCCAAGTTCTAGGTCATGAGTGGTGTAGTTCTTTTCATGTGTCTTGAGTTGTCTCGAAGCATAAGCTATGACTTTTCCTCTTTGCATTAGAACGCAGCCTAATCCTTGCCCTGACGCGTCGCAATAGACTACAAAATCATCACAACCTTCAGGAAGAGTGAGGATTGGTGCATCACAAAGTTTCTGTTTAAGAGTTTGAAAGGCTTCTTCTTGCTTGGGTCCCCATATGAAAGGTTGTCCCTTATGAGTTAAAGCCGTGAGTGGTACAGCAATGCGAGAGAAATTTGAAATGAACCGACGATAATAGCCAGCTAGTCCAAGAAAAGATCTTACTTCAGTTGGTGTACGTGGAGCTTGCCATTCTTGAACCGCTTTGATCTTTGAAGGGTCAACATGTATTCCCTTGTCATTGACTACATGCCCGAGGAATTGCACCTCTTTTAACCAGAATTCACATTTGGAGAATTTGGCATAAAGCTTTTCCTTTTCTAAAAGTGCAAGAACGAGTCGAAGATGACGCTCATGATCAGATTTAGATTTTGAATAAAAAAGTATGTCGTCGATGAAGACTATAACAAATCGATCAAGATAAGGTTTGCAGACTCTGTTCATTAGGTCCATGAAGACAGCTGGTGCGTTGGTTAATCCAAATGGCATAACCATGAATTCATAGTGACCATAACGAGTTCGAAAAGCAGTCTTAGGGACGTCTTCTTCATGCACTTAAGTTGATGATAGCCAGATCGAAGATCAATTTTTGAAAAGCAGCTGGCACCTTGTAGTTGGTCAAGAAGATCATCGATGCGAGGTAAAGGATAGCGATTCTTGATTGTTAACTTGTTGAGCTCTCTGTAGTCGATGCACATACGAAAAGATCCATCTTTCTTCTTTACAAAAAGGACAGGTGCACCCCAAGGCGACGAGCTAGGACGTATGAATCCCTTGTCAGTCAACTCTTGCAATTGACTGGCTAGCTCTTGCATTTCAGAGGGGGCTAATCTATATGGAGACTTTGCAACTGGTGTAGCACCCGGTATAAGATCAATACGGAATTCGACGTCTCTAACTGGAGGAAGTCCTGAAATGTCGTCAGGAAAAACTTGCGGGAAATCTTTTACTACAGGAATGTCCTCAAGTTTCTTCTCCATGGTCCCCTTTTTGATGATATGAGCTAAAAACGCGACGTAATTCTTGCGAAGATATTTTTGAGCTTGAAGACAAGACATTAAGCTGAGCCCTTTCGACGAGGTTTCTCCAATGATTCGAAGAGTCTGGCCGTTTGAAAGAGGCATACGAATATATTTTTCACGACATACAACTTCTGCCTGATGTTGACTGAGCCAATCCATACCGATTATGATATCAAAACTTCCCAGCTTCATAGGAATAAGGTCGACTGAGAAATCGTGGTCGTTTAAGGTGAGTGTACAGTTGCGTATAATAGAGTTTAATGAAACTGGTTTCCCGTCCGCAACTTCTACCGTTATGGATTCCGTGAGCTTATCCCGATTTTTGTTTAAGATAGGTTCAAATTCTAAAGATACAAAACTTCTATCCGCACCAGTATCAAATAATATGGATGCATATCTACCATTTATAAGGAACGTACCGTTGACCACATTGCCGTCAGCTCTGGCATGGTTCACGTTAATATTGAAAGCTCTTCCTCTTGCAGGTGGAGGAGCTTGGTTCGCTTAATTCACTGGGTTGGCTTGGGCCTGAGCATGAATAATGTTTACCAACCTTGGACAAGTGTTTCTGAAGTGGCCGGGGTCTCCGCAATTGAAGCAAGCCCGCATAGGTTGGCCCATAGGATAATTGGGTTGGTAGTATGTTTGGGCTAAATGTTGGGTGGGTGGAAATGGTAGGGGTTGTTGGGCTTGACCCATTAACTGTTGGTGGGTTTGGGTTAAAGGTTGGTGGCGGTTTGTTCGTTGAGGCATGCGGCAGGTTTGAACAGTATGTCCTGTGCGACTGCAGCCGGTGCAGTATTGGCAAGGATGATCAGGGGAATGGTGATATTGGCAACGGTTACATTTTGGTAACGGGCCAGTGTAGGGTCTTCTGTATGGTGCGGGTGAAGGAGTGACTTGAGTAATGGGTGCAGCAGGAATAGGGGTGTTGGTTTGGGTAACTGCAAAATTTCTGGTGTTACGCTTCCTCTTGATAGCAAACTTAGAGGAAGGAATGGGGTGGTTTGAAGTTTGTCCCTCAACAGGGGCTTTCTTCTTCTCTTCTTTGAACTTCCCGTTGCGAATTCGGTTTTCAGTCAGTTCAGTTGCTAACTCCATAGCAGCTTCAAGTGTTACAGGTGAAACGCTGAAAACTGAATCTTGGATTTTCGAGGGAAGTCCTCGAATATAATGTTCAATCAGACGATAGGTTGGTGTGAACAGATTTGGAACCATTTGGTTCAACTCCAAAAATCTCTTGTTATAGGTGGTGTGATCACCTTCCTTCTGCTTTAGAGCATGAAATTCATCCTCCAACTTTTTAATTTCACTCCTAGGACAGAAACGCCTAGTCATGATCTCCCTTAACTCCTCCCAAGTTAAGGCCATTGCATCTTCAGTTCCCCTCTTCCCTTTCTCAGTATTCCACCAAGTGAGTGCTACCCCAAGTAGTCTCCCGGTGGTGTATCGAACCTTGCGATCCTCAGGACAATCGCAATTTAGAAAGGTGTTTTCCATCTCCTCGAACCAATGTAGGAGAGCAGTGACACCCTCGGTCCCTTCAAATTTAGGGGGACCACAAGACTTAAAATGTTTGTAAGAGCACTTGCTGGTAGGAGGGTTGTCGATGTTCTGGTCCTGTTGTTGGGGAGGGTTAGTAGGATTTGTAGTAAGGGCTTGTTGTACTTGGACCACAATGTCAGGCAATATCGTGGCCATTTGTTTCGCGATCTGAGTGGCCAAACGTTCCGGAGACCTTCCCGATCTTTTACCCCTTCGTTGCTGTCTAGACGACATCTACAGGATCATACAATGAGAAGATTGTGAGTTTATGATGTCTTTTTAGGTGTCATGTGTCTTTAAGAAAATAAAAATAACATAAATATCAATAATGCAACTACATCCATAGGATGTCTTGGGTTCGCTCATGTTGGGCCTCAAATGTCCCCCATACCTTCATCTACACAGTCATGTGGCCCCCCATGGCTATTGGCTTGGTAGGATTCACATTAGTATTGGCAATTTAACACTCGCATCCCCCGAATGCAAACCACAAAATATGTTCATGAGATGTTTGGTCGGAACGTGTCCAGGTGTAGACACAATGACAACTCAAAGTGGGGTTAGCTCACACGACGTTTGGTATAGCATGCTTTGGCCTAATAGGTACTTCGTACTCTCATCGTTAGTCCCCAGGTAGGCAAACTGGTCCTTTATTTTGGATTTATACGAATGCCAGCCTAGACAGGACGTTCCGACTACCGGTACTGGTACCCTTCCAGTTACTACATAACACGAAAATCATTGTAAAAGCAATCATGAAGTGGTGTGTGCTTTCATGGATGTGATATGTTATGAGTATACGATTCATGATAGGCATTATATGATAATACATACTTATGAACATGCTAGCACAATATTAAATGTAACATTTAACATAAAACATATAACATCATGAAATTTGGCATGTAACACACAAAAATCTTATAAGTTTCTAATCGACTATAGTATAGGCTCTAAGGGTCTAATAACCTATCCTATATCCCTCTAGTCATGGCTCTGATACCAATCTGTCACACCCCGACCCGCAGCGGAATAAGAGTCGGGGCATAATTGGGTTATCACCAAAGCTCATGACATTTACTAATATGTTTCATATTTAATAAAGTCAAAGTTACATTTCCAAAACTCCAAACATGTTCATTCAATACAAAGAAAATAAACCAAACATAACAATCCCAACTCTAAATCGTTTTATTCTTCTAGTCCAAGTCCTATGTGTTCCTAGCTGCTGCTGGTTCACCTGTATCATGTGTAAAAATGGGGGTTTTTGGGTCAACATAAGTTGGCGAGTGAACCTTATTAGATAAACATTTATTAAAGAATTACTTGTTAGTTTATCAATGAAAAATTGTGCAAAGTCATAGATGAGCAAATGTAAATAATCAAGCAATGGCAAATAGCAGTCACAACTATAACATACAATAACACATGTCACCATACATGAACATACCAACATCATACTGTAAATAACGTAAATGAAACTGTGCGATCAAGGCTCAATCAAACGGAGCCGATCGTATTGCATGTACTGAAAATGAAAATGTCTGTGCGATCAAGGCTCAATCAAACGGAGCCGATCGTATGTGGGCACGCCAGGTTCAACCTCATAATGAAATGGGGAACATGCTCAACGCTCATAATGTAATGGGGAGCGGCGGCCTATGAAATTGCATGTACTGAATAATAAATTGCATCCAATAATAACTACTTAACAGCAACAAACTGAATACACATGTTCATGATATGATGTATGCACAATGGTTTAGTTATAATATATATACAAAGACACATGATACACCCCAAAACGTGATTAAAACGGGGAATTTGTAAGATTCACTCACATTGGGTGCGTTGGATTGGAGATGGTGAGATGCGCACGAATTAGATGAGCGGATCAACGAGGAATACTAACCTAAATAATAACGGAAAAATATATTAAATGAGTGGATTTTATTAAGGACTTTAATGAAATTTTTAGATATATTTTTGTGAGTTTAAGGCTATTTTCTATCTTTAAAAATGTTATTTTTAAGTATTTTTAATTGATTTTTAAATTAAATTAAATAAATAAAAAAATATAAAAAAATTGTTTATTTTGCGTTGACCGTTGACCGTTGACCTGTTGACTTGTTGACCGGTTCGGTGTGGTGATGTGAGTGTATGTTAAGTCGTTGAAGTGTGTCTTGGCTGACCCGGGTTCGAGTCCCGGCAGCAACAAAATTTTTTTATTTATTTTGTTTTAACTTTTTATCAAATATAATTTTTATAGTTTAGTTTATTTATTAATTATGTATCGTTTTAAATCAAAATAATCATAAATATTCAACGTAGGTTTTATAACTTGATATTCGATTACAAAACGGAGCGGGTTTTTGAAAACCCAATTTTTACAAATGTTACACTGCGTGCACGCAAACGAGATGTCACGAGTTCGAATCCCATCACACGCTACCAATAACACAATGAACCGGTCAGACCCCTTTTTAGGTTTGACAAGGTTTTTTTATATTTTATTATTTTATTTTATTTTAATAATATTTTTGTCTATATATATTTACTTAAAAATTGATTAAAAACACTTAAAAATGCAATTTCAAGGTTTTAAAATCCCAACAAAATACCACAAAAGTAACCTAAAAACCTAACAAAAATATTAAATCGAAATATTAAATCATTTATATTCATCGAATTATCGCGTTATTATTTTAGGTTAGTATTCGTTCATTGATCAAATTCTCAAATTCGTGCGCATTTATTTATCAAGCAAGAAACGCACCCATTGTGAGTGAATTCTTACAAATTCCCTTTTTTATTCATGCTTTGGGGTGTATCATGTGTCGTTTACATATTTCGTTTATTCAAACACTTGTACTATTACTATTATATGATCTAACGTGTGATGTAAATGTTGATTGTTGTATTGTGTGTTTTACATTTTTGTCAGTTGCGTGCAATTCATTCATTAGGCCTATCAGTTCCTCGTTGTAGACGAGCTGAGCATCAGGTGCCTCATTAGATCGACTCTGTTTGATTGAGCCTTGATCTCATTGTTCATCATTTGTCATGCTTATGTGTGCATTGATTGTTATTATGTGGTGTGGTTAGATTTACATATGCGTATACTCATATTTGGTTTATGCACAATTTTATTTAAATAACCAATATAACTAATTCTTTCAAATGTTTAAATAAGATTCACTCGCCAACTTTTGTTGACCCAAAACCCTATTTTTTTACACATGATACAGGTGGACAGGCTGAAGCAAGGAACACATAGGAATTTTCCTTAGAAGAAAAATAAAGAGTTCATGAATGTTGTGTTTAGAACATGTTGTGCTTGTATGTTTGTTGTAATTTCTCTTTTAAATTGGAAATGATAAATATGAAACTTTATAGTAAATATCATGAGCTTTGATGAAAACCCAATCATGCCCCGATTACCATTTCCGCTGCGGGTCAGGGTGTGACAGATTGGTATCAGAGCTTTTGACTATAGGGATATAAGATAGGTTATTAGACCCTTAGATCCTATACTATAGTCGAGTAGATTTTTAATTGCTTATGTTGTTACATGCAAACTTATGATGTTTATTTGTTTCATATTTGCTACACACACAAATGCATGCAAGCACTTCCACTATCATTTTGTGTGATACTTAATGAATTATACATATTGTGAAACATAACATGCTTACATATACATTCATCACGCACGTTTCAATTCTCACATATTTAAAGCATTCTCATATTTTCTTTATTCAAGATTTTGTGGTGTTTTGGTTTTTCAATCTCATCAAAGTAAGTTCTACGACGGACATGTAGTAACTGGAAGGGTACGAGTACCGGTAGTCGAAACGTCCTGTCTAGGTTGGCATTCGTATAAATCTCATATAACGGACTAGTTTGCCTACCTGGGGACTAACGATGAGAGTACGAATGACCTATTAGACCAAAGCATTCCACATCAAACGCCGTGTGAACTAACCCCACTTTGAGCTGTCATTGTGTCTACACCTGGACACCCTCTGACCTTATACTTTGCGATCATGTTTTACGATTTTCATTCGGGTGGCATGAATGTTAACAAGCCAACACCAATGTGAACCCTACCAGAGCCCGGTAGTCATAGGGGGCCACATGGCTACCAAGGCGAAGTATGGGGACATATGGGGGCCCAAACATAAGCAAAGCCCAAGACATCCTATGGATGTAGCAAATTTATTATTTCATTTGTTTTGTGGATGTTCATTTTATACGACACATGACACCTGTATGTCAAACTCATACTCTCGATACGTATTCCTTGTAGATGTCTTCTAGTCACTCTCATAGAGGTAGGAGATCAGGAAAATCCCGCAAGCGCATGGCTGCCCAAATTGCTCAACAAATGGCCGCCGTAATTCCCAACATCGTAGTTCAAGTTCAACAAGCCCTTGCCGCTAATCCCATCAACCCAATCAACCAAGAAGATCAAAACGTTGTCAATCCTCCCCCAGATACCACCAAGTGCACATATAAGCACTTCAACTCATGTGATCCTCCAAAGTACGAAGGTACTGAGGGAGTCACTGTTCTTCTTTGATGGTTCAAGGAGATGGAAAGTACATTCTCAACTATGATTATCCCAACGATCGCAAAGTGCACTATGTTACTGGACGCTTGTATGTAGTAGCCCTCACATGGTGGAATGCTGAAAAGTGCAGACGAGACGCCGAAGCCATTGTAGCTCTAACTTGGGAATAATTGAGAGAGCTTATGACTAGACGTTTCTGTCCAAGAAGCGAAATTAAGAAACTAGAGGACGAGTTCTATTCCTTGAAGCAAAAAAAGGGAGATCACATAACCTATAACAATAGATTCCTTGAGTTGAATCAAATGGTTCCAAATTGTTTCACCCCTCTTTACCGTTTGATCGAGCACTACGTTCGGGGTCTTCCTTCAAATATTCAGGACCCTGTAATAAGTACCACACCTGCAACTTTGGAAGCAGCAATGGAGCTAGCTACTGAGCTCACCAAAAACCACATTAGGAATGGAGACTTCAAGGATGAGAAGAAGAAAGATAAAACACCAACCGAAACCTCAAACTCAACCCAAACTGAATCCTCTCCCCAACCCACTACCAAGAGAAAGCGAGACGGGCAAAATTTCGCTGTCACCCAAGGCAATCAACCAGCTCCACAAGTCGTACCCCTTCAAGCTATCCCAATCACTGAAGTAGCACCTAACCCTGCTTACCCAAATAAGAAACCTTACATTGGACCTCACCTTCAATGCAACACCTGCTTTTATCACCATCAACCTACCATACCCTGTCGATTGTGTGCTAATTGTGGGCGTTATGGTCATCTAAGTAAGACTTGTCTCGTGCCCCAAAACTAAGCTCCACCCCCTGCTCAAAACATGATCCAACCCTATCAACAACCTCAATACCCCATAGTTCCATATGTTTAAGCTTGCTTTAATTGTGGCGACCCTACCCATTTTAGAAACACGTGCCCTAGATTGGTTAACATCATAAACGCCCAAGCTCAAGCAAACCCAGCTAACCAAGCAAATCAAGCAAACCCATCGCCACCACCAGCGAGAGGAAGGCCTTACAACATCAACGCCAATCCAGTTGAAGATAATAACGGCGCAAACGAACAACCCAACTAGCCTTCCATCACCAGGAGTCAAGACACAAATCCAACCGTCTAGTTTTTAATGTTTTCAATAAATTTCAATCTTTGTATATCCTTGTTTTCCGTTTGGGAATTTATGTATCCAAGAATTTTAATGCAAATTGATATCAGTGTTTTATTTCATGTCTTTACTCATCGAGTTAATTTTTCATATCATCAAACATCACGACGTACCTCACCTCATCATTTAAGGAAGTTGAGTCGTGTCTCATTTTTTCATAGACTGACCCCTTCATCATAACAAACGAGAGAGGTACCGTCGTCATTTAGTCATGTATTCTTTTAGATTTGAGACTCAAGCTTTGGCTGTTGTGTTTGTTTATGTTTTGTAGATTTTAGAGTCACAAAGAATTAATCATAACTTACTGACAAAGACAATGAAAATTTGACAAGAATATGGTGGATACGCCGCTGGTACTTCCTATATAAAGTATTCTTGTTAAAGGATCAAAAGCATTGTCAGGCGGTTATGAGAAGTTCTGTGTAGGTTTTAATATTGCCATGGTTGAAGTTTTTGTCTTGTTATATAACTTTATCTTTTCAACGCATCAATTCTCTCAAAACTCTTATGCATGGGATCAAATCCAGTCAATCAACTCTGTGTATCAACGCTTCTCATCTTAGGTATCAAAAAGCGATTCTTGTAGCAGGGTATTCAACTCTTACTAGGAACGTTACCGTCTCAATCAAAATCCAAACATCACACCTCCCTTTTTCTATTAAAAGATAATCAGGTTTTAGTCAGAGTACGTTGGGAGTCAAAACGAAACCTGAGTTTACTTGGGAACGCGAAGACCCATGCGCGAAAAATGCCCGCATCTTTTCCCTATTACAACTTCTACTTATAGTTTGGGACGAAATTTCTAAAAGTAGGGGATACTGTAACATTTGTGTAAAGCGGGTTCCAAAACCTGCTCCGTTGAAACTCAAGCATTTATTCAATAGTTCGTTACGTATTTATTAGTATTAATTAAATTATTTTATTACTCATGATTAATAATTAAGTCACCTAATTAAAATAACAATCAATAAAGGAAAATAAATAAACCTTTTTATAACAAAAAGAAATAAAATAATAAAAATAAAGAAGTAGCCGGGGTTTGAAGCCGGATACCCCCACAAACCGCACGCACCAAAACACCGCTGTGATACACACACTGTATGTTTACAAACCTGAAACAAATATCTCTTATAACAAAACAATCCCTTAAATCAGTTCCAAAGTTTAACCGCCCAAACATCAACGTTTGTAGCAGTCAAAACCTTCATCAATTTACGTTTTCTTTTGAATCAAACCAGAGAAACGGTCTTCCAGTCATGCCAATTAACTCATTCTTCACTCAAATCAGTTACGAATCATCAAAGGCAATCAAACTCATCATTAAAATCGGTTGTAACCGAATTCTGAATTTAATCCATCCTCACCTATAAATACCGATTCTTGTATCCCAATTTAACTCGCTCACACCCACATCTTCACTCAAAACTCTCTGAGAGAAACTCTCTGTTTCAACCAACTAGTCGCCGGAGTTTTTTTGTTTCATCGCCGGAATTCAACCGGAAAAGTTATAATATTTCTCCAATTCGGTACAAACATCTACATCTCCTTATTATCTTTTGTTTAATGTTTTGTTGTTATAAATTGGTTAATCAAATATGTATAAACGAATTAACAGTCGGGTAGACTTCCGATTGATTTTTTAAAAGGAAAAATATGAAGTTATTTAGTGTAATAATATAATTAAAAGTGGGTTTTTATTCGGGTTAGACACACAGTCCAGTGGTGGACTGTGTGCAATTTCAAAGCATATGACATGAGTTTGAGTCTGGCACATGTCCGTATCGTTGGAATAAAAACAATTTTTATTTTAAACAGATCATATCATCCATCAATAAGATGTTAAGTATAATTTAAATCCTAGTTAATCGGGTTAGACACCCAGCCCAACTGGTTGGGCTGGGTGCAAAACAACACTAAGGTCGCGGGTTCGAGACGTGTCCTTCCCACCTGTTTGATTGATTTTAAAATCTTTTTAAATTAAGTGATTTCTGTAATACTTTAATATGAATATTTGTATAATTAAATCAGAATCCTTTCGGGTTAGACACGTAGCTCAGTTGGTAGAGCTGCGTGCACGCAAACGAGAGGCCACGAGTTCGAATCCCATCACACGCTGCCAATAACACAATGAACCGGTCAGACCCCTTTTCAGGTCTGACAAGGTTTTTTTTATTATTTTATTATTTTATTTTTTTTAATAATATTTTTGTGTATATATATTTACTTAAAAATTAATTAAAAACACTTAAAAATGCAATTTCAAAGGTTTTAAAATCCCAACAAAATACCACAAAAGTAACCTAAAAACCTAACAAAAATATTAAATCAAAATATTAAATCATTTATACTCATTGAATTATCGCGTTATTATTTTAGGTTAGTATTCGTTCGTTAATCAAATTCTCAAATTCGTGCTCATTTATTTATCAAGCAAGAAACACACCAATTGTGAGTGAATTCTTACAAATTCCCCTTTTTATTCATGTTTTGGGGTGTATCATGTGTCATTTACATATTTCTTTTATTCAAACACTTGTGCTATTACCATTATATTATCTAACGTGTGATGTAAATGTTGATTGTTGTATTGTGTGTTTTACATTTTTGTCAGTTGCGAGCAATTCATTCATTAGGCCTATCAGTTACCCGTTGGAGACGAGTTGAGCATCAGGTGCCTCATTAGATCGGCTCCGTTTGATTGAGCCTTGATCTCATTGTTCATCATTTGTCATGCTCGTGTGTGCATTGATTGTTATTATGTGGTTTGGTTAGATTTACATATGCGTATACTCATATTTGGTTTATGCACATTTTTATTTAAATAACCAATATAACTAATTCTTTCAAATATTTAAATAAGATTCACTCGCCAACTTTTGTTGACCCAAAACCCTATCTTTTTTACACATGATACAGGTGGACAGGCTGAAGCAAGGAACACAGAGAAATTTGCCTTAGAAGAAAAATAAAGAGTTCATGAATGTTGTGTTTAGAATATGTTATGCTTGTATGTTTGTTGTAATTTCTCTTTTAAATTGGAAACGATAAATATGAAACTTTATAGTAAATGTCATGAGCTTTGATGAAAACCCAATCATGCCCCGATTACCATTTCCACTGCGGGTCAGGGTGTGACAGCCCCCACCCTACTTTTTTCCTCTTCCTTCTCCTCCTCTATCTCTAACTTTCCAACAATTCATTTACTGTGCAATCAATTCATGACACAATAAAGACATCAAATTGTGTCGAAAGATCATTTTTTTCAAAAATTAATCAACAATGCCAACCACAGCCTACCAAGATAAAATGAAACACCACCATTATCAACCAACGCTTCCTTTTCTAAATTATAAATTGCAGGATTCAAAGGTTCAACATTTTCCTGCCCCTAAGCCTAGTTCTTGAACCTTAAGGTGCCATGGTGGTGGTGGTGGTAGGTTTGGTTGTGGTGGTGGTGGTGAGGTGGTGGGGGATGGTGAAGGAGCGATGGTGGTGACGGGGTGGTGGTATTATGGTGATTGTGTGTGCATTAACAGCTTGTACTAAGCTTTAATATGTTATACCTTAGCTAAAAAGACAAAAATCCCTCACCTTAACAAAAAAAAATAAACAGTGTTAACAAATCAGATGGAAATGGAAATAAAAAAACAAACATGAATGACTCAAAGGCATAAAAAAGTCATTTTGAATGGAACAAGCAAATATTACCAAACCTGAGAGACATTTTGTCATTTTACTCCATGTCATGTTTAATATCCTAGTTCTTACTTTGTTGTAGAATTTCCCTATAAAAGAAATCAAGATGTATTAATGTAAGTGCAGTACTTATGACTGATGATTATCAGTACTGACCATAATTGATAGCAACGATTAAGGGGGAGTATGTAAGTGTAGTATCCAATTTAGTAATTACGGCTATGCAATTTTGTGTCCGAAGATGTGACAAAGATAAGTGTTTGCGGGCTTATAAATGCCTAAACAAGCTATCAACTAGCGGGTTTAGAGCATTTGCGGTTTTAACATGCGTTTGGAAGGTTTATGGAAATAATGGGGATGGCTAATCTAAACATGCTAATTATAGCAGCTTTATGGGAATTAACGGGCTTTGTATGGATTAGCAAGTTTAGCATTTTTAGTATAAATACATGTTTTGTGTTTCATTTGCAACTAAGCTTTCAGATCTATCCATGTGTGTTAGTGAAAGTTTGTGAGAGCTCCGTGTGAGTTGGTGGACTTAGTGTCTAGGTCTTAGTGACCAGATTAACTAGGAGTAGGATACGTACTCTTTTGGTAATGTAATATGTGTCAATTATATCAACAAAGAGTTTTTTTTTTACTTTGTCTATTTCTCGTGTTTATAGCTTTATTTCTGTCAAGAATGATGTTTGATATATATTATCGATCCAAGGGGGTCTCGGGGGCTTTTAGGTGGTATTAGAGCTTCGATGCTCGATTAGGAATGGTCTAATTGCCTTCTAGATCACCGTTGCTCTTGATTTGATGCTTGTTTCCGCCAAACATTATTGAGACGTAAAATTGGATGTGTTCTTCTTAATTTGAGGTGTATTTGATGATAATAGATCAAATTGGAGTTGTTTAGAGTTGTGCGTTCCTTGTTAGAAGTTTGATTTTGAGTTCAAATTTGTATACAAGAGATTTAGTGAGTTTAATTGACTAGTAGCCATCATTTAGTGGAGTTTATCTGCTTAGCAGGTTTAGGTTCTTTATGTGAGAGTATTAGCAAGCTTACAAGTTATAAGCGACTTTATCCCGTTTACCCTGTTTACCTGGGTTTACTTGTTTGCCTTAGAGTGCCTATTAGCAAGTTTACCCTAATAGTGGGTTAACACTAGTAAGCGGGTTTACCTGAATAGCGTACTTGACCTTCATCTTAGGTTCAGTGTTAGTGGGTTTACCTCTATAACCCCCACTAACTTAGTTTGCCAAAGTAATAATGTTGGACTTGGCTACAAATGGCTAAAACCCTTCAAACTCTAGGAATGATTCTCAACTATAACACCTTTGTGATTCGTGGCTGAAATTGAAGCGGTGGTATTTATGTAGATACTGGGGACCTTGAAACTACTAGGATGGGTAGAATGGGAAGATTAAAACAAGGGTGCACATGCTAATCACATGCCATTCCCGCATCATATCTAAACATCTATAACTTTTTATATGCGATTATTAAAAAATATTACACCATAAAATCCAGGGTTTTTATCTTTCCAACAAATATACTATTAATATACTTTTGAACAACAAAAATGGAAAGGGTTTTTTTTTTGGCGTTTTCAATTGTATTTTTATGGCGTTTTTAACTGGGGTTTTTATGTAGTTTTTATGAACTTGTGTTTTTATAACGTTCTGAACTGGATTTTTTATGGCGTTTTTCAACTAGACATTTTATGATATTTTTCTGAACTAGGTTTTATGTTGGCGCTTTTAAATTGGGGACATTATTTGTGTGTTTTTCTGAACTCAATCTTTATGACATTTTATTTGAACCTTTTACATAGCACTTTCTGAAAACTCCATAAAAACACCCACTTTATGTCAATTTGTTTTTAAAAGTATAGCAATAGTATACTCGGTAGAAAGATAACAAAATACTCGATTTTATTGTCTAATTTTAAGAAAAATTAAGTACATAAAAGTTACAAGCGTTTAGAAAAGATGGTGGAAGATGCACGTGATTTACAAGTGCATGGTCTTTGACATGCAAGGGTCATATATATGGAATTTTTGACAATATTGCCATTAGTATAAGTTAGCACCAGTCCCATATATATATATGGGGAGGATAAAATGAGAAGAAAATTATTGAAAGAAGAAAGGATATATTGGTAAAATACTAATTCATTTATAACTCATCTTGTTAATATTTCTCTCTTTAATTAATTAGTAAACTAATCATTAATTATCCTATATATAATCTACAAAACCTTTCTAGATCAAAATTTTTCTACATATACCCTACTCATTGTAGAAATTTATCCAACACACGTCAAAGTTTATCCCACACACCTCGTAATTTATCTTACACACGTTGTAATTTATTCTACAGTTTAAATTAAGTTGTTTTTTTAATTTAAAAAAGTATATATTTTTAAAAGGAGTTATAAATTTAATTTACTTAGTTATTAAAGAGGAAAATTATAAATTAATGATCTATGTAAGTTTACAAGTATACCCTTATAATAAAATTAAATACAAATATTAAATGAAGTAAAATGTAACATTTTTATTGGTTGAAACTTATTCTTTTTTTCTTAGAAATAATTTCTTCTCATTTGAAGCGAGATTCATTTGAAATATAAAATTAAATTAAAAAGAAAAAAAAACCAAATGGTACAATTTTGAAAAATTAAATACTTTTTCTCTTATCTCATTTATTATTATCTTTGACTATCTAACTATTCATAAAGACTATCAGTCTCTATACTTATTTTTTTTTCTTACACACATCAAAATTTATCCTAAACAGCTCGTAATTTATCCTACACACACCTTGTAAATTATTCTAAACTTTAAATTATTATTGTTCTTCTTTGAAAAAATATAATTTTTTTAAAATAAGTTACAAACTTAATATAGTTAGCTATTAAAAAGGAAGACTATCTATTAATAATCTATTTAAGTTTACCAATATACCTTTACAGTAATATTAAATACAAAAATTAAATGAAGTAAAATAAAGCATTCTTATTAGTTAAAATTTCTTATTTTCTATTTTAAAAAAAATTCTTCTGATTTGAACCCTCCACTATGCATATGTAGTGTAAGATTCAAATGAGAAAAATTCTTTATAAAAATAAAAAAAGAAATTTCAACCAATACGAATGTTTCATTTTACTTAATTTAATATTTAGATTTAATTTATTTTAGTGTATATTAATAAACTTAAATGGATCATTAATTTTTATTCCTCCTCTTTAATAACTAAGTAAATAATTTTGTAACTACTTTTTAAAATATATACTTTTTTCAAATTAAAAAATAACTTAATTTAAAGTGTAGAATAAATTAAAATGTATGTAATCTAAATTACGAGGTGTGTATGATATATTTCGAGGTGTGTGGGATAAATTTCGACGTACATAATAAATTTTATAATGTGTAGGGTATATATAGGAAAATTTTGATATGTGTAGTTTTGTAGATTATATGTAACATAATTAATAATTATTTGACTAATTAATTAATGAGATGAGTTATAAATAAATTAATATTTTACAAATATATCCTTTCTTTTTTTTCTTTCAATAATATTCTTCTCATCTGATCCTTCTCTCTATATATAAACACACTAATACACACAAACCCATTTGCATGAATAACAACACCACAAGTTAGCATATGTCACGTGTCCTATCTAGTTTAAAATTTTTAAGTTCCATTTTCTCCATATACTATAAATAACATACACCTTTAATCTATTTAATTTTATTGATAACTTTGTTTTTTTTATAAATTGTGTTTGTTAATTAAAAAAAAATCTTAAATACATAGTTGTGTTTAAAATTTTTCTCTCAATATTTCGTTAGAGATTTGATTTAAAACGGGTGTATATTCAAAATCAAGTATTGGTATCATAACAAACGGATCTAATACCGATCGATCAAAATCGGTACCGGTATCGGTGTTTATTTTTATGATTTTAGATTGATACAAAACATGTGTCGGTATCTTTTCGGACATATCACGACTTTATGTTTTGAGGTTTATGTTTTAGTTAGACGGGACACCATATGTATAATTTAATAACTAGACATTTTCCTGAGAGATCGTGTGGGTACAACTTGCTAGTTTAGATACATTAATTATTTCAATATTTTTTTTCATTAACATATATCATTAGGTTTATCTTACTACATGTATTTGTAATTTAATCAGTCACATATATGTAAGTGGCTGTGTACGTAATCTACAAATTTACATGTATGCATATTATCGTGTACGTGATTACACATATGCAAGACACTAATTTATGCATGTTAACGTGTGCGTGATTACACAAATATAATACACTAATTTACATATATGTAATTTACATGGACAAACAATTTTGTTGTTCTTCTTCCTCCTCCTTACTTGAGTTCATTAGTATCTACTAACAATATATGTAATATGTTGTTTTTTGACTGAAATTTATTAGTTGTGTAAATCGGTCACACATATATACTATACTAATTTACATATATGTAAACGGTTCCGTACATGATTGCATCTTTGTATTCTACTAATTTACACATATGCAAATCACATTTATTATCAGTTTTGCTATTCTTCTCAATTCCTTTTTCTTCGATTTCTTTGGGATTCTAGTAAAAAAATTCCAATCGGTGGTTTTTATTTTCTAAAACCTAATGGTATTGTTACTTGTGTAAATTAGGGATCTTTATGAGTCGAGCTAGGGTAAGCTCGGTCTTAGCTTGATTATGAAACGAACTGGCTAGGCTCAAATTTGAAACCAAGCTGGAAATCTAAGCTTGAGCTCGGCTTGGTTTAAACCGAGCTGGCTCGGCTTGGCTTGGTTTGACTCGATTGTAAAAAGAAAAGTCAATACATAGCTCTCAAAATTCAGTGTTCTAAAATATTATTCAATACTTTAAAAGAACATATTCAAAAAAACGTTTAACCTAATAGATTATAAGTCAAAATTACGTTCAACAACGTAAAATAAGTTTTATATTTCAGGTAAATGCACTATTAATTCATTAGCATGGTAATAAACCTCTAAATATGCCATAGATATCAAATTACAATCGTAAATACATGTAAATAATAATCATTTTTTTGTAATATATTATATGTTTATAAAAATATAATATATTATAAGTAAAATAATTCGAGCAAAGCCGAGCGGAGCCACCAAGCGAGCCCATTTGGCTCGTTACGAGCCGAGCTGAGCTAGGCTAACTTTCTAACCCAGCCATATTAGGTGAGCTTTTTTTGAGCTAAATCTTAACGAGTTCCGAGCCGTGAGTTTCTGAACAACCCTAATGTAAATGATTACATAATCGACTTAATAACATATATGTATATTACAATGATCGACAAGTTTGCTATTGTTTTTTGTTACCTCTGTAATTACTTTGACGTTTACCGGTAAAGATTTAATTTTTATTTATTTATTATTTTATTTTGAAACTTCTTGAAAATGGAAAACCTTGTGATAATTTTTAATTTCCCATTTATCATTAAGTAAATCCATTCATAAACCCACACGTCCTTTTTATATTAAAAAATGTCATTAAATGAGTCTAGATAAATAGCACACGAGGTTTGAAGTTCGACGAATGTATCTTAAAAAGATAGCCTTCATGATTTTTGTTTCTATTTAGATACAGCTAGACCTCACCATTGGGCATTTGGGGTTACTTACTTAGGATTTTGTATAAAAATTTTATGATTTTGAATGATAAAGTAAGTTAGCATATGTCACGTGTCCTATCTAGTTTAAAATTTTTAAGTTCCATTTTCTTCATATACTATAAATAACATACACTTTTAATCTATTTAATTTTATTGATAACTTTATTTTTTTAATAAATTGTGTTTGTTAATTAAAAAAAAAATCTTAAATACGTAGTTGTGTTTAAAATTTTTCTCTCAGTATTTCGTTAGAGATTTGATTTAAAACGGGTGTATATTCAAAATCAAGTATTGGTATCATAACAAACGGATCTAATACCGATCGATCAAAATCGGTACCGGTATCGGTGTTTATTTTTATGATTTTAGATTGATATAAAATACGTGTCGGTATCTTTTCGGATATATCACGACTTTATGTTTTGAGGTTTATGTTTTAGTTAGACGGGACACCATATGTATAATTTAATAACTAGACATTTTCCTGAGAGATCGTGTGGGTACAACTTGCTAGTTTAGATACATTAATTATTTCAATATTTTTTTCATTAATATATCATTAGGTTTATCTTACTACATGTATTTGTAATTTAATCAGTCACATATATGTAAGTGGCTGTGCACGTAATCTACAAATTTACATGTATGCATATTATCGTGTACGTGATTACAGATATGCAATACACTAATTTATGCATGTTATCGTGTACATGATTACACAAATATAATACACTAATTTACATATATGTAATTTACATGGACAGACAATTTTGTTGTTCTTCTTCCTCCTCCTTACTTGAGTTCATTAGTATCTACTAAGAATATATCTAATGTTATGAATGTATCTATTATGTAGTGACTTTTCACATGTATAACCCTTATCTATGAATGCATCCATTATGTAGTGACCTTCCACATGTATAACTAGAGATGGGCATAATCGGGTTTTATTATTACCCGGAACCGGTTCCAACCCGGAACCGGTTCTGCTTGGATGTCATTGGAACCGGGTATGGTGTGGAACCGGGTCCAGTTCCTACCCGGGTTCACACCCAAGAATATGGAACCGTGTAGAACCGGTACGGGTATTATGGAACCGGGTATGGTGTGGAACCGGTTCCTGACAGTCGAAAATCTGACTTTTACTGTTTAGAACCGGTTCTTGACAGTCGAAAAATCTGACTTTTACTGTTCAGAACCGGTTCCTGATAAAAAATGTTACCGTTAGAACCGGTTGCTGATAAAAATGTTACCGTAGAACCGGTTCCTGATAAAAAATGTTACCGTTGGGAACCGGTTCCTGGCAGTCGAAATCGGTTTTTTTTATATAAACCCCTCCCTACTTACCATTTCAAAACTTAACACTCACCATCATCAACTTACAAACTCACCATCATCAACTTACAAACTCAATCATCTTCTCAAAAATCTTGCAAAATACCTATGGCATGCAACGAACAAGTTGTTACTGTCTTAGAGACGAAAAGAAACCCAGCTATATGGAAGAATTTTGATCTTTGTTTAATGTCCGACAGCCACGAGATGGCTAGATGCAAAGCTTGCAAAAAATTTATGAAGGCCGCAGCCAACTCAACCCTTAAGAAACACACTGAGCGGCATTGCCAGTGACGAAGGCAAAGAAAATGAGACGGGAGAAGGTTCCGGCACCGGTTCTTCAAATGTTTGATGTAACCCGTTTGGTTTGGTGTTTTAATAAAGTTTGTGTAATGTTTCTTTCTATTGTGTTTGTTATTTTTGTGTTTCTTTCTATCGTTAGTCTCCACTTTTTCGGCTATAACCGGTTCCAAAGGTAACATTTTAATGGTATAACCGGTTCCTTCTAGAACTGCATTTCCGGGTACTGATGGAACCGGGTACTAGTGAAACCGGGTACGGGTAGGAACCGGGTACGGGTAGGAACCGGTTACTACCCGATTCAAATGGTAAAATTGTGGAACCGGGTTGGAACCAACGGGTATTTTGAACCCGGAACCGGTTCTACTTAATGTCGGGTAGGAACTGGAACCGGTTCCAGTTCGGTTCTACCGGTTCGGGTTCGGAACCGGTTTTTATGCCCATCTCTATGTATAACCACTTTCTCTTACTTACTATTGTACTAATGTGAGTGGCTATATATAATGGCATTTGTATATGATGTTAGATAAATGAATAAGAATTCTCCATGTTCTATTCTCTACATGATTTCATAGTCTAGCTCTCATGTTTATATACATATATTTTAGTTGCTAATAGACTGCTGTTTCACAACATGTTATCAGCACGAATGTGCTCTATGTGTTTTGCCACCCTTGGTATCCCTTTTTCCTTGCCTTTGATGTGTATTATTTTCCAGCCTAACTCAATCTCGCATTTTGAGAAAGCAACCCAATAATTATGCAATTATCTCTACTAATAAAGGTATGATTCTTCGTATGATTATTTCATATTATAATGATGATACATCGATCTTACTGTTGACACTTATTAATATACATATATAAACTTAAACTGATTATTACTATAAATTTTAGGATGTAGTCTCATGATTGAACTCTTATTTATATTTTTTTTCATTTGCTTTTAGAAGTTATTATATATATTAGCATGTTGGTATTCAGCAGGATTTAGATGTTACATCATAAATTATGACGTTACAGTTAACTAATTCATGTTTTTCTAGTACTCATTATTAATTGAATAATTTTAGTTTTCGTTGACGACGACGATATTACGTATATTTATTTGATTTTTCTCTTTTACAAATGATCCCTTCTATTATTCTAAATTGGTTGGATTATCATTTAATTAGTTACTTTAATTTAATATATGTTGTTTAGGACTCTTACAATCTAGTGATGCCCATCTACATATTCTTTGAGCCACCATAATCATATATTTATGTTTCTTTATTAACCTTGTTAAGTTGTAAATAAAATTGTTGAACTATTTTGATATGAGAAAGTTAATTTGCAATCTAGAGAATATTATATGTGCTTTTAGAATCCATGAAAAACAATGAAATTCAATATTCAATATTACAAAGTATGGAACTCAATATTTATGGACTAAACAATGCAATTGTATTAGATATATATATGCTTGTATTGGTGGTAATATATACATAATGTATGTACTAGATTTTTATTTTGTATAGTTTATAATTTAAATGGATATGAATTTTGTAATTAATTGTTTTCATTAGTCATTGTTAATACATAGCATGTCAAAAGACTTTTACATAATTAGATATAAATGAGTTGTGTGAGTAAACATCAATTGATTTAGTTTTAAATAAACTATACAACTTATAATGCAATATATTATTATTATTATTATTATTATTATTATTATTATTATTATTATTATTATTATTATTATTCTTGTTATAACATGATTATGCAAATATCATTTGGTACTTATATTGAGGTTAATACTATAACAAATTTTGCATATAAGAAATTCATATAATAGATTAATATTGCTATATATCATTAGTTGTTTTTAGAGAAACATTTTCTAGCGATGTCGGTACCTCTCATGCATTGATTATGCCATGTCATAATGTTTAACAATTTATTTGCAATTAACTATTACTATTGCTAGTATAAAATAGTGACCATTGCTATTGCTTCATATGTACAATGTATAGATTGTTTATATGATGTCATCAGTTGTTTAATTATCAATATTTGAGAAGAAAAAAAATGAGTATGTTATGTAATTTATTAAATACAAGTAATAAATGATCTGAGAACTTGAAAAGGGTATATGTTTAAGTTTTAAAGTAAGTCTTCAAAATATATAAGATATTACGTTTGGTTCTACCATAATAAGTTATTACATAAATTATATACGTTTGGTTGTTAGTGATAAAAAGGTTTCTTATTTTATAAAGACCCGTTATAAGTTGTTTTTATATGATGACATGCTATTGGTCATGTATTGTATAATTTGTTGCTATCTATACCTTGTATTCTATATGCTATCACTTCTTTGCATCGATAATACCGAATAGAACGATTAAACCAAAGTTGTGGTTTATTGTCATTCTCATGAAAAAGTAAAAATATGCTTCGATTTAACACCAAAAGTGTCATACTCCTTGTATCTCATTATCAAGTATAAAAGAAATATTATATGACTCAGACATATAATTACTTCTCAATTGACGTTATATGAAGAGAAGTTTATTTATAAGAGAAATCGGATAAACAAATTTTGTTTGTCAAACCTCAAATATACTCCTGAAGTAGCAATATCATTTAAAGGGTATAAACGGTTTGAAACGACTGTATATCTATATGTTCGAGAAAATAACGGAAAACCGTAAAAATTGTATGGTTTTACTCTGATGCATGAAGTGAATATATATTGATTATTGGTATCATTGAGAAAGTTGTAATCATGATCATATTAATAATGAGATTGATTATTAGAAGTGCAACAATCATCATGTTAATAAGAGATCAAACTATCAGAAATTATAAGATAGTCAAGCTAATAATGAGATCGAATATCAGTATTATAATGATAGTCATGATGAGATCGACCACCAAAAGTGGGAAACTAGTGATTATATAACACGATAGTTTGATATGTTATGTTTTGTATTACATACGTGCAAGTAATACATATACAATATCATAAACCATAAGTTTATGGATCATGATTATTTACTTTATTAGTATGACCGGTTAGACCACACCGAGTCAATGATGATGTGAAATATAATAAAGAACTTGAAGATTCTTCTAGTTGATAGCATATTATTTTTGCTCTTAAAGGAAATTATTTATTTGCCAATTAATGGTATAAATCCCTAAAATATTATGGAATGAATGAAGGATGTATATATATCCAAACATGATATCGTTTAGTGTTTTTAAATCGATGCATCGTCTAAATGGTCATCAAATTTGCAACTTGAATATGTGTGTAGCTTAGCTAATGAGATAGCAAGCATATTATTCCATATTATCATATTTATGGTGGTTATAACATGGAATTTAGTATCCATGTTACTAATGATTATTGGAATAAGTATTGAACTTTCTAAATGCTTAAGACACAAATTGCTTTTGTTGAAGACGATGATCAAACGTCTACAAATTGATTGCAAAGCCAATAATCAAGAGAGCAAAAGTTCATATTTGAGCACATGTGATTTTACATGCGGTAACATTATTTCACATCAAGCTAACATGTTGTAATAGTTTCTCCCCATTATAGTTGGTTTTGGTCAGGAACCAAATATTTCCCATCAAACTTTTTATTGTGCGGTATACATTGGAATTGATCCACCGCAACGCACAAAGATTGAAACTCAGATAATGTTGGGAATATATGTTGGGTGAAAATACTATTTATAATTACATACTTAGAGCAATTAACGAGAAATTTATTTATGGCTCGTTAGATCTTAATTTAAGTAAATTAACATTCTCAACATTAGGGGGCGATTAATGGCAGTTGAAAAAGGAATGTGTATGCATGAATTATCATTGATCCTCAAACTAAATTGTGTGAACAAGAAGTTCAAAAGATAATTCGTTACCTAGATTAAAGAATTTATCACCAGTCATGTTCACTGACCTAAATACAGTGACTAAGTAAGTCACGTAGTCACCTGCTAATGCTCCAATTATGTTAACTGTCCCAGTAGGGCAAACCATATATTAATGAGTCTATTGAACGCCTGAAGCGTGGTAGACTAGTCGATTCTAAGAAAATAAAAATTCCTCGAAAAAATTGGAGCAAGTAATGAAGAAGATGGTCAAGTCGAGGTTATAGTATAAAAAAGGTCTCTTGAAGAGACATTAGACATCATGGCTCTGAAAGAACCTCAGGTACCTGAAAATAAATAGCTCTTAGTAAATTATATCATGTCTAGGAGTGTATGGAATTGAAAAAAAATCGACGTCATTATACTTTTGTATATATAGCGCTTGAAAAGATGAAATGATGAGGATCAAGATTTAAAATCTACCTATGAATAAATACAAAGAAATGAGTGGCCAAAATGGAACGACGCAAATGAGACGGAGTTGAATTCTCTATTGAAACGGAAAGCTTACGGGCCAGTAGTCCATAAAAAAAGTTGTAAAATATATTTAATATAATTAGGTCTTTATGTGGATCAACAATTGATGGCACAAGGATTTCGCAAAGACCTATGGTTAATTATGAGGAGATGTATTCTCCAGTGGTGGATGCAATAGCTTTCCAGTACTTAATTAGTCTGGCAATATAAAGAGAGAATTGATATGCGTCTTATAAATGTTATGTATCATTTAGATACTAAAGTTTACATGCAAGTCCTTGAAGGATTTAAATTATGTAATTCATATAAAGTAAGTTCTCGAGAACAATATGATCGTTGTATACAGATTCATTTTTGAATACGATTGAACTCCTGATGAGTTTCTTAAAGCAATTGAGTTCTTTAAAGGTGAATCAAAACATCTTAACGATGTAATTCTTGTGCACCAATAAACACACATTGAAAACTTGTACCCAGTGATTGTGATATCTCAATAAATAGTGTACACGCATGGTACAATATCGATTTTGGAGATAAAGCAAGTGTTCATGACACTTTTACATGATATAGATATCTATGTGTTAAATGGGCAAATTTATATAGCAAAACTCTTAAAGAGTGAAAGCACATGCATATATGGATAAGATGGAACGAATTCCCTCATGGATTGATAATGCTAGAAGCATTGATGTCAAAACCTCAAGAACATACTATATGAAGTTGACAAAATATGTGTGGACTAAAATAGTCGAGTCAAATATGATATAGTTGACTCACCAGTGAGCTCGAAAACGAGAAATACATATGGTGAAGTTGGTCCATTTGTTTTCATTAAAAGGACGATATGAGGTTTACAAGTATTGCAATATATGTTGATGATGTCATTGAATCTCCCGAAAAGAAAAAAAAGCTCAAACATTTAAGCAAGTATTTGCAAATGAAATACAATATTGCAAATTTATGGCTCGATACGTAGGACATAATTTTATATTATAATCCATCAATCATAATACATTTAGAAAAATGTTGGACATTTTCATATGGACAAAGCTTTTGGTGTAAGTACATTTAATGATGTTCAAATATTTGATATAGATAAAAATGACTTTTATCATCTTCTATCAAAGAAGCAAAGATCATTCGTCATGAAGTACCATAATTCAATACAAATTGTATTAATATATCTTGCTAGCTATACACGAACATATACCACTAAATTCATTGGCAAGATTTAACTCGTGTACGACGAGGAGATAGTGAAATGAGTAAAACATTTATTTTCTATACCCTTAAGGTACGAAAGGTATGGGTTCATATTTTACCAACCCATTAACAAGTTTGGTTAGTTTTGTAAATGCAGGGATTATAACAAAACACATTCATGGATCTTATGGTATCTACTTACAAGAGGAGGTAATTAAAGTTTTACATGAAGATCATACATCAAGTTCATTAATAGATTGCAAATCAAGCGACAAATCACTCACTACAAAAGTTTTTCAACAACTTTCATGAAAGATTGACACTTGTTACTTGAAATGATACATATTATATTGAGGGGGAGTTTTACATAAATTGCACTCTTTACCCTTCACTAAATTTTATCCAATTAGATTTTCTTAGTAAGGTGTTCTTTGAGACAACGTACCTGATCCGGAAGTATCAGGGGGAGACAATAAGCGTTGCACTCTTTTTCCCTTAGTTGAGGTTTTGTCCCATTGGGTTATCCTAGCAAGGTTTTTAATGAGGCAACATCATTAAGCGTATTAAAGAATAGTATTCTATCACGTGGATAGTCAAGGGGGAGTGTTATGAATGTATCCATTATGTAGTGACTTTCCACATGTATAACCCCTATCTATGAATACATCCATTATGTAGTGACCTTCCACATGTATAACCTCTTTCTCTTATTTACTATTGTACTAATGTGAGTGCCTATATATAATGACATTTGTATATGATGTTAGATAAATGAATAAGAATCCTCCGTGTTCTATTCTCTACATGATTTCATAGTCTAGCTCTCATATTTATATACATATATATTAGTTGCTAATAGACCGTTGTTTGACAATGTAATTAATATGTTGTTTTTTGACTTAAATTTATTAGTTGTGTAAATTGGTCACACATATATAGTATACTAATTTACATATATGTAAAAGGTTACGTACATGATTGCATCTTTGTATTCTACTAATTAACACATGCAAATCGCATTTATTATCAGTTTTGCTATTCCTCTCAATTCCTTTTTCTTCAATTTCTTTGGGATTGTTATTTGTGTAAATTAGGGATGTTTATAAGTCGAGCTAGGGTAAGCTCCGGCTCAACTTGATTATGAAACGAGTTGGTTAGGCTCAAATTTGAAACCAAGTTGGAAATATGAGTTTGAGCTCGGCTTGGTTTAAACCGAGCTGGCTCGGCTTGGCTTGGGTTAACTCGATTGTAAAAAGAAAAATCAATACACAGCTCTTCAGTGTTCTAAAATATTATTCAATACTTTAAAAGAACATATTCAAAATAAGTTCAACGTAATACATTATAAGCCAAAATTACGTTCAACAACGTAAAATAAGTTTTATATTTCAAGTAAATACACTATTAATTCATTAGCATGGTAATCAACCTCTAAATATGCCATAGATATCAAATTACAATCCTAAATACATGTAAATAATAATCACTTTTTTGTAATATATTATATTTTTATAAAAATATAATATATTATAAGTAAAATAATTCGAGCTAAGCTGAGCCGAGCCACCAATCGAGCCAATTTGGCTCGTTACGAGCCGAGCCGAGCCGAGCTAGGCTCACTTATTAATCGAACCATATCAAGTGAGCTTTTTCCGAGCTAAATCCGAACAAGTTCCGAGCCATGAGTTTTTGAACAACCCTAGTGTAAATGATTACATAATCGACTTAATAAGATATATGTATATTACAAAGATCGACAATTTTGTTGTTTTTTGTTACCTCTGTAATTACTTTGACATTTACCGGTAAAGATTCAATCTTTATTTATTTATTTTATTATTATTATTATTGTTATTATTATTATTATTTGAAACTTCTTGAAAATTGTAACCCATTGTGATAATTTTTAATTTCCCATTTTTCATTAAGTAAATCCATTCATAAACTCACACGTCCTTTTTATTATTAAAAAATGTCATTAAATGAGTCTAGATAAATAGCACACGAGGTTTGAAGTTTGACGAATGTATCTTAAAAAGATAGTCTTCATGGTTTGATTTTTGTTTTTCTTTAGATACTACTAGACCTCACCATTGGGCATTTGGGGTTACTTACTTAGGATTTGGTATAAAAAATTTATGATTTTGAATGATAAAGTAGATTTATGTATATATTTTTTTTGTTAGTTATATCTAAAGGTTGTTGGTTTGGTTATATTTGTTACTTTATGATATAATATGTTTGGATTGTATAAAGGGTGTTTATATACATGTAATAAAGTGAAATATTTGTAATGGTATTGTATTATGGATGGTAGGAGGTAATGGTAGTGTATTATGGATGGTATGATATACGAAAAAGAAAGTGTATTCAAAGTAGTGTACTAAAACACGTTATATCATGTTCATACATATAGATGCACATATGCATTTCTAATATTGTTAATGTAAAAAGTAGTGTATCATGGATGGTAATGCAAATGAAAGTGTAATTGTCTAATATTGGTAATGTATTACGGAATTGGTCAAAAAATTATACATATCCACATGTGTATGAATAATTTTTACTCGAATTATTTTATTTTATCTTTTGGTATTTTATTAATGAAAAATAGATATTTTTTCAAAAAAAAAGTTAAAAAAGAATTTGTGTATTTTTTTTTCTATTTTTAGGTATTTTTTGTTGTGTTCACATTGGTTCTCGTGGTCTCGCAATAAAGAGTTCCTCGCGAATCCTTCTCCTATATATATATACATATACATATGTATATGTATATATACATATACATATGTATATGTATATATACACACACACACACACATATATATATATATATATATATATATATATATATATATATATATAATTGTGTATGTATATATGTATATAAGGCTAGGTTCATTTGTGAACAACCCTCTTGATACTGAACTAATCCTAACCCTTGAATATCAATACACAAGTGTAAATCAATGGGCAGGCTTTGATCAGGATTTGATGATGAAAATACACTAGCGTATTTTACGATTTGATGATGTAAATCAATGGTAATGATATGTTCACTTAGTTCATAAATACACTAGTGTTCACTCTAGAACCCCACCTATATAGGGTTAGGTTCATTTGTGAACTAACAATTCACAAATACACTTGTGTTCACTCTAAAACCCCTCATGTGTATATATAATTATATGATTAGCAACTTGGTTGGTTTTAACCCTTTTATAAACGTGGTTTCAAATATTCCGCTTCCGGCCAACTATCGTGTCCCTTCGTCGACAGAAAAGTGGACGATTCACTCAATAACCACCATACTCAAACATCACCAAATAACAACACTTAACATCCGAGTACGGTTGGGGCGTTGGCTCGGTAGTACCAATGCTTGATGTTTCTGCAAGTCACTCGGAGTGAGACTAGTGACACCGTCATCGATTCCAATGATTTGATGTAGATTGAACTGAGGAAATGAAGTAGTAACTGGTGGTGAGTCGTTCTTGACTAGAAGTCCGTCGATTTGAAGGTCAACGGACTTGCATCATCAAAAACTCCTCATTCCAAACTTGAAGGTTGGCCGAAAGTCCGCCGAGTTGGATGGTCGGATCTTCCCGCAATCTTTAATCTCACCCTCTCTGTATTTCTATCAATCCAATATGATTTTCAGAGTAAAATGTCTGGATGATCCGTGGGGTTTTTTGAAGTAACACCTATAGTTCTCAACGTTTGAAAATTACACCGGCGGTCCCTATGGTTAAATTTTGGAAAATTAAATTTAAAGTAATATGCTTTTCGGGTAAATGTGCCGGGTATCAAGCGGATATTAATCCCATACCCGTACCCGAATATTTTTATATTTTCTAATCTCATGCCCGACCCATACCCGTCGGGCTTCAAGTATACCCGGGCCGTATGTTTCGGATTTTAGGTATGTCCGTTCGGCTCAGAATTTTATGTCATCCCTAGTGAAAGGTATAGTAGTAGATCCAAGAGTGACAACATTCCACATGATAGAATGTGATTGGATTATCACTTCCCTACAAGTTCTCATTTTTTTTCTGTAGTTAACCCATTTTCAAAATATATAATATATATAATAATAACTGGAACTATAAAAAGAGTGAATAAAAAGACAAGTTCTACTCTTTAGATTTAAATTTGAATATGAATTCAAAGATTTTCTAGACTTTTTCATAAATTAAAAACTACAAGTTTTGACCAACTCATACAATCAATTTGTTAGTTTACGATTAGTTTTCTTAATTGTAATATTTAATTTTTTTTAGTTGTTACATTGTTAACAAATTGCTAGATATTTCATTTTTGAAAAATACTTATCTCTAGTTTTCAATTTTTGCTTCTGCTTCACGTAATAAACGTTAGTTTGCAATTTGGTCCTGAGAAGGTATCTGAAAATGATAGTTGTACAAGGTATCGAAAGTCAACAAGTTAAAGCTTCTAAGGGTGTCGCACCAAAAAAAAATTATTAAATTGGTTGGAGCAAGGAACCTACCATCAATTCGTATTTATATTGGGACAACCTATTCCGTAGAGCCGGCGGTTTCTCTAGCAGTAGTCTCTCTATTCCTAGAGATAGGGGTATGGTTTGCTTACATTCCATTCTACCTAGGCCCTATTATTGGATATGGTGGTTGTTGTGATTGGAAGGGAAATATAAAGCTATCATGCCAATCGAAACAAAACAATCAATGTGGTAATCAAGCGTAGAGATAGTCAAGTGTAGAGGGAAATAAATGTCAACATATGTCATCTTTTCCAAAGAATCCTTTTTTTCTCAGGGAGCCTTCTTCCCTATCGTCCCAAAATAATGTGACGACAAAGAGGTGGCTTAAATCATGCGCTCATAGTACATGGTGTCAATAATTCAAAGAAAACTATTATGATGTATGAATAAGTGAAGTATGACATGATGGAAAGATTTCTTAATGAGGTGAAGTTAAAAAAACCATCACCTAGAAACTATTAATCCACTAACTCGAGAATGATTTCTTTTAAATGAGGGAGAATGATGAGAGACCGATTACTCAAACTATGAACTCGTATATACATCAATGGGACTACAGAAGAACAATGAAGAAATTTTCACTATTTGAATTTGAGGATTTTCTTGACTTCATAATAAGGATATTACAAGTATATGTCACATGGTGAAATGCCAAAATCATCACAAGGTTTGGTCATATTTGCTTGTTCCATCCAAAATGATGTTTTTTGTACGTTTGAGTCTTTCCTATTTGCGTTTTATTGCTATTTTCATCTAATTCGCTAACGTTGTTTATTTTCTGCTAATTTAGAGGTAATTTGGACATTTTACCCCTTTTATGTTTTTTTATTTATTTTTAACCTTTAAATAAAAACAAAAAATAAAAATTATAAACCTACCCCGCCCCCACCCTACTTTTTTCCTCTTCCTTCTCCTTCTCTATCTCTAACTTTCCAACAATTCATTTATTATCCAATCAATTCATGACACAATAAAGACATCAGATTGTGTCCAAAGATCATTTTTTTTCAAAAATTAATCAACAATGCCAACCACAGCCTACCAAGATAAAATGAAACACCACCATTATCAACCAACGCTTCCTTTTCTAAATTATAAATTGCAGGATTCAAAGGTTCAACATTTTCCTGCCCCTAAGCCTAGTTCTTGAACCTTAAGGTGCCATGGTGGTGGTGGTGGTAGGGTTGGTTGTGGTGGTGGTGAGGTGGTGGGGATAGTGAAGGAGCGATGGTGGTGACGGGGTGGTGGTATTATGGTGATTGTGTGTGCATTAACAGCTTGTACTAAGCTTTAATATGTTCTACCTTAGCTAAAAAGACAAAAATCCCTCACCTTAACAAAAAAAATAAACAATATTAACAAATCAGATGGAAATGGAAATAAAAAAACAAACCTGAATGACTCAAAGGCATAAAAAAATGAACAAGCAAATATTAACAAACCTGAGAGACATTTTGTCATTTTACTCCATGTCATGTTTAATATCCTAGTTCTTACTTTGTTGTAGAATTTCCCTATAAAAGAAATTAAGATGTATTAATGTAAGTGCAGTACTTATGATTTATGATTATCAGTACTGGCCATAATTGATAGCAACGATTAAGGAGGAGTATGTAAGTGTAGTATCCAATTTAGTAATTACGGCTATGCAATTTTGTGTCTGAAGATGTGACAAAGATAAGTGTTTGCGGGCTTATAAATGCCTAAACAAGCTATCAATTAGCGGGTTTAGAGCATTAGCGGTTTTAACATGCGTTTGGAAGGTTTATGGAAATAAAGGGGATGGCTAATCTAAACATGCTAATTATAGCAGCTTTATGGGAATTAAAGGGCTTTGTATGGATTAGCAAGTTTAGCATTTTTAGTATAAATACATGTTTTGTGTTTCATTTGTAAATAAGCTTTCAGATCTATCCATGTGTGTTAGTGAAAGTATGCGAGAGCTCCGTGTGAGTAGGTGGACTTAGGGTCTAGGTCTTAGTGACCAGATTAACTAGGAGTAGGATACGTACTCTTTTGGTTATGTAATATGTGTCAATTATATCAACAAAGATTAACTAGGAGTAGGATAGCTTTATTTCAATCAAGAATGATGTTTGATATATATTATCGATCCAAGGGGGTCTCGGGGACTTTTAGGTGGTATTAGAGCTTCGATGCTCGATTAGGAATGGTCTAATCGCCTTCTAGATCACTGTTGCTCTTGATTTGATGCTTGTTTCTGCCAAACATTATTGAGACGTAAAATTGGATGTGTTCTTCTTAATTTGAGGTGTATTTGATGATTATAGATCAAATTGGAGTTGTTTAGAGTTGTGCGTTCCTTGTTAGAAGTTTGATTTTGAGTTCAAATTTGTATACAAGATATTTAGTGAGTTTAATTGACTAGTAGCCATCATTTAGTGGAGTTTATCTGCTTAGCAGGTTTAGGTTCTTTGTGTGAGAGTATTAGCAAGCTTACAAGTTATAAGCGACTTTATCCTGTTTACCCTGTTTACCTAGGTTTACTTGTTTGCCTTAGAGTGCCTATTAGCAAGTTTACCCTAATAGTGGGTTAACACTAGTAAGCGGGTTTACCTGAATAGCGTACTTGACCTTCATCTTAGGTTCAGTGTTAGTGGGTTTACCTCTATAACCCCCACTAATTTAGTTTGCCAAATGGCTAAAACCCTTCAAACTCTAGGAATGATTCTCAACTATAACACCTTTGTGATTTGTGGCTGAAATTGAAGCGGTGGTATTTATGTAGATACTGGGGACCTTGAAACTACTAGGATGGGTAGAATGGGAAGATTAAAACAAGGGTGCACAAGCTAATCACATGCCATTCCCGCATCATATCTAAACATCTATAACTTTTTATATGCGTTTACACCATAAAATCCAGGGTTTTTATCTTTCCAACAAATATACTATTAATATACTTTTGAACAACAAAAATGGACAGGGTTTTTTTGGGCGTTTTCAATTGTATTTTTATGGCGTTTTTAACTGGGGTTTTTATGTAGTTTTTATGAACTTGTGTTTTTATAACGTTCTGAACTGGATTTTATGGCGTTTTTCAACTAGACATTTTCTGGTATTTTTCTGAACTAGGTTTTATGTTGGTGCTTTTAATTGGGGACATTATTGTGTGTTTTTCTGAACTCAATCTTTATGACATTTTATTTGAAGCTTTTACATAGCACTTTCTGAAAACTCCATAAAAACACCCAATTTATGTCAATTTGTTTTTCAAAAGTATAGCAATAGTATACTCGGTAGAAAGATAATAAAATACTCGATTTTATTGTCTAATTTTTAGAAAAATCAAGTATATAAAAGTTACAAGCATTTAGAAAAGATGGTGGAAGTTGCACGTGACTTACAAGTGCAAGGTCTTTGGCATGCAAGGGTCATATATATGGAATTTTTGACAATATTGCCATTAGTATAAGTTAGCACCAGTCCCATATATATATATATATATATATATATATATATAGGGAGGATAAAATGAGAAGAAAATTATTGAAAGAAGAAAGGATATATTGGTAAAATACTAATTCATTTATAACTCATCTTGTTAATATTTCTCTCTTTAATTAATTAGTAAACTAATCATTAATTATCCTATATATAATCTATAAAACCTATCCAGATCAAAATTTTCCTACATATACCCTACTCATTGTAGAAATTTATCCAACACACGTCAAAGTTTATCCTACACACATCGTAATTTATCTTACACACGTTTTAATTTATTCTACACTTTAAATTAAGTTGTTGTTTTTTAATTTAAAAAAGTATATATTTTTAAAAGGAGTTATAAATTTAATTTACTTAGTTATTAAAGAGGAAAAATATAAATTAATGATCTATGTAAGTTTACAAGTATACCCTTATAATAAAATTAAATACAAATATTAAATGAAGTAAAATGTAACATTCTTATTTGTTGAAACTTATTCTTTTTTTCGTAGAAAAAATTTCTTCTCATTTGAAGCGAGGTTCATTTGAAATATAAAATTAAATTAAAAAGAAAAAACCAAATGATACAATTTTGAAAAATTAAATACTTTTTCTCTTATCTCATTTATTATTATCTTTGACTAATTAATTAGTCATAAATGTAACACCTCAAAATCGGGTTTGGTAATCAAACCACATTAATATTAAGGAGTGGATAAAAGTCCATTAGTAGTAAAAGTGAACCCGTAAACAAAATAACTAGGAAAAATTAACCTAGTTGATTATTTGTATCGTTAGTGATAAATATTGGGTGATATCCATTATTATTTAAAATCTCAAACATGAGGGAACAAAACGGAAAATGGGTGAAACTTGGAAATAAAAAATAAAGACGAAACACACACTAAGAGTAAGGAGAGAACAAGGGGGAGCCAAACCCTTGTTCATCAAAGAATTAACAAATTGAAGGTCAATTCTAACCTCAAATCAATGCATGAATACATATAAACGATCACCTAAACGAGTGGATCATAAGGTATGTCTCATAACTTAGATTGGTGAAAGCCATAAATTGAGACAAGTAGAATACTTGCAATTACAGTTGGATTTTGATCCAAAGATGAAATTAAGTGTATGTGTATACTTGATTTCGTTAGACATAAAGAAATTATGCACTATTAAGCTTACTTGTTAGTGATTAACAAGTAGATTATGAAGTGGGTTTTGATTATATGATGAAGTTGATGATAAACCTATGTATAGAATCCTCATACATGGTAGTAATAGGAAGATATTTGAACAATTTGAGTGTTTGAGTACATGATCATACTTGCCATGAAATGAATTTTTATACGATATGAGGAAATTGGTGATATATTCATGTTAAATGATGTTTCAAATCATCATGTATTTATGAATATTTAAAGTATTTGGCTAAGTTTGATGTTTAGGTAAATCCCACATATATGATGCAAAGGGTTGTTTTATAGTGATGAAACAATCCCAGGTTCTTGTATAAGATTGATAAATTAGCACACAATGATTGAAATTATGTTATATTAAAGTAACAATTGTATGAACTTAATAGAGAAATTTAGAAAAAACGATGGCCTAGAAATGACGCCTAACGAGTATTTGACAAAATGCCTAAGAAAGTTCGTTGAACCTATTTGCTCATTTACATATGTTGATAGACAGTTGACTTTTAAAAGTCAAACTTATCTATAATAAGATAAAATGGTTATTTTGATATAAAATGCGTAAGATGGGATAGTCGTAATAGAAGATGACTAATCTAACTATCTTACGAATGATGAATAATAGTTTGACGCTTGACAAGCTAGGTGGAAGCTTGGGAGAAAGCGGGTCAAACGGATCAAGTACGCGGGAAAAAGCATAATCGGATGCAAGGTAAGTAAAGCTTACATCTTTTAAGTAGAACACATACTTGTAGTATTGGTCAAGAAAAAGGTAGACTAGTATTTGAAATATGATGTTCCGATACGAAGTGATTCGGGTCGGAACAAGTGAAAATGGTATGAAACCATGATTTATGGTTAAAAAAGGGTAAAAAGGGTCAAACGGTAAATTATTTATGTGATGGTGAATAAATAAAGAATTTTTAAACATTACCTTATGGTGTAAACCATAAGGGGTAAAATAGTAATCCGGTCATGAGTTGATGGATAAATAAAGAGTTTTGAAAAAGAAACCATATGGAATAAGTCATAATGGGTCAACCGAATTAAGAAACGATTTTTATAGTAATAGGATCACACAGTGTAAAACGAAATAGGCTAAATGGGTGAGATGGCATATAGGTGCCATCTCATAATGATAACTGGTCATTTAGGCCAAACGGGTCAAATGGTGATACTATCACCATTTAACAATAATGACTAATGGTTGCTTGTTGAGTTTTTGTGCTCATAGGAAGAATAGAGTATGACTTGCATCACTATTATATAGCAACTAATAGAGCAATGTATTAAAACGAATCAATGTTATGAGTCGAGCCAGAGACGTGTAATGGGTTAAACTCTCAAAGAGGACTTAAGGTCCGTTGAGGGTTAATTGAGTCATGAATGAACAATTGAATCCTAAGGTAAAGTAGACATTATGATTTTAAATAGATTTTAAATAGATTATGGTTAAATGTTCATATTTGGTCAAATCATGACAGTGACAGTCCTTCGTCGTAAATGAAGGGCCTAAGTTGACCAAAATGCCCTCGTGTGGTAAAATAAGTAAACAACCCTAATGGTTGTTCAAAAATGAGTCTTATAATTTAGTAGACCCTTTCGGTAGTATAAAAGCGAAAAGCATAAGCCTTTTTGGTTTAATGCCTTTTAACGGGTCTTTTCAGTAAATTGCCGAACCGAAGGGTAGAAATTGGATAAAATGAATTTACGATAACAAATCCACCACAAATATAGCTGTGGTGGAAAAATAGATGAATATCTTAGTGTGGAAATGATAAGATAGATAAGGTTTGGTTGAAATAAGCGTTGGATTTCGCTAAAACGACCAAACGGGTCAAAATGATAATATAAATAAAGGTTTGTTGAATAAATTGATGCATTTCGCTAAGCAACCATACGGGTAAAAATGGAGTTCTAATGCATACCGAAATGGATGCGTAAATGCGTAGTTTGGTTAAATGTGGTTAAAAGGTAAAATCGGAAAATATGAGAATAAATCGGGAATGGATGCGTAATTCATAAGAAATAAGAATCTGGATTAAGGATTTCGGGTTAAATATATAAGAAAACATTTTACGGACATTTAGAAACAAGTTTCGTAAGAAATGGACAAAAATGTAACAAGTTACGGAAGTTTTTGTAACAAAAATGGCAACACAGAAAACCTTGCGGCAGCCCACCTTAAGCTACGGTGGCCAACCGTAGCCTACGGTTGGAAACTGTCGAATGAAAACAGGAAATAGTATTTTATGGACGTGTCACCGTAAGTCCTAAGTCGTGTTATAAATGTTCGGGACTTGAAACGGGTCGAACGGACAATTAAACAAATCTGCAGCAAAGTTGTTGCAGAAGGTACCGTCGCTGACGGTACAACCAGCAGTCCCTGATGCGACACTATTGTTCCGACTCGTTAAACTACTGCCTACGGCAGTCTTGACCTGACGCAACTATCTGCTTGTCGTCGCCGACGCGACTATATGCCGTTGTCGACGCCACCTCAGAAATTATTTTTTCCGATTTGATTTTTTTGTCAAGTCGATTATGTTACGCTTTCGGAAATTTGCTCTAATTCTCATAATTGCAAATTTCCATTTTAGGGTAATTTCAAACACCTTTGGATGGCAATCAAGCTCAATAAAGAACCTAACACGATCAAAGCTCAAGCTTCCGCACTTGGTTTTGTTGTTACCCAACCAATGACGATATGCTAAAATGTTTAATGTTGATAAAGTTTTAATATGAAAATATGTAGTGACGTATTTTCGCATTTACTCGTTTACATGCAAAATTTTTAATAGAAATTTAAATAATTTAAAATAGGGTCTAATATAAAGACTGTCATTCTCTACACTTAAATTTTTTTCTTATACACGTCAAAATTTATCCTAAACAGCTTGTAGTTTATCCTATACACCTTGTAAATTATCCTAAACTTTAAATTATTTTTTTCTTCTTTGAAAAAATATTTTTTTTAAATAAGTTACAAATTTAATATAGTTAGCTATTAAAAATGAAGACTATGAGTTAATGATCTATCTAAGTTTAAACCAATATAGCTTTACAGTAATATTAAATACAAAAATTAAACGAAGTAAAATAAAAGATTCTTATTAGTTAAAATTTCTTATTTTCTATTTTTAAAACATTTCTTCTGATTTGAACCCTCCACTATGCATATGTAGTGTAAGATTCAAATGAGAAAAATTCTTTATAAAAAGAAAGAAGAAGAAATTTCAAGCAATAAGAAAGTTTCATTTTACTTTATTTAATATTTAGATATAATTTATATAAGTGTATATTAATAAAATTACATAGATCATTAATTTGTATTCTTCCTTCTTAATAACTAAGTAAATTAAATTTGTAACTACTTTTCAAAATATATACTTTTTTTCAAATTAAAAAACAACTTAATTTAAAGTGTAGAATAAATTAAAATGTGTGTAATCTAAATTACGAGGTGTGTAGGATATATTTCGAGGTGTGTTGGATAAATTTCGACGTACAGAAAAAATTTTATAATGTGTAGGGTATATGTAGAAAAATTTTGATATGTGTAGGTTTTATAGATTATATGTAACATAATTAATAATTAGTTGACTAATTAATTAATGAGATAATTTATAAATGAATTAATATTTTATCAATATGTCATTTCTTTTATTTTCTTTCAATAATATTCTTTTCATCTGATCCTTTTCTCTCTCTCTATATATATATATATAAACACTAATACACACAAACCCATTTGCATGAATAACAACACCACAAGTTAGCATATGTCACGTGTCCTATCTAGTTTAAAAATTTTAAGTTCCATTTTCTCCATATACTATAAATAACATACACCTTTAATCTATTTAATTTTATTGATAACTTTGTTTTTTTTATAACTTGTGTTTGTTAATTAAAAAAAAAACCTAAATACGTAGTTGTGTTTAAAATTTTTTCTCAATGTTTCGTTAGAGATTTGATTTAAAAGGGTGTATATTCAAAATCAAGTATTGGTATCATAACAAACGGATCTAATACTGATCGATCAAAATCGATACCGCTGTTTATTTTTATGATTTTAGAGTGATATAAAACACGTGTCGATATCTTTTTGGGCATATCACGACTTTATGTTTGAGTTTTATGTTTTACTTAGACGGGACACCATATGTATAATTTAATAACTAGACATTTTCCTGGGACATTGCATGGGTAGAACCTGCTAGTTTTGATACATTAATTATTTCAATATTTTTCTCATATATATATATCATTAGGTTTATCTTACTACATGTATTTGTAATTTAATCAGTCATATATATATATATATATATATATATATATATATATATATATCATTAGGTTTATCTTACTACATGTATTTGTAATTTAATCAGTTACATATATGTAAGTGGCTGTGTACGTAATCTACAAATTTACATGTATGCATATTATCGTGTACGTGATTACACATATGCAAGACACTAATTTATGCATGTTATCGTGTGCGTGATTACACAAATATAATACACTAATTTACATATATGTAATTTACATGGACAAACAATTTTGTTGTTCTTCTTCCTCCTCCTTACTTGAGTTCATTAGTATCTACTAACAATATATGTAATATGTTGTTTTTTGACTGAAATTTATTAGTTATGTAAATCTGTCACACATATATACTATACTAATTTACATATATGTAAACGGTTCCGTACATGATTGCATCTTTGTATTCTACTAATTTACACATATGCAAATCACATTTATTATCAGTTTTGCTATTCTTCTCAATTCCTTTTTCTTCAATTTCTTTGGGATTCTAGTAAAAAAATTCCAATCGGTGGTTTTTATTTTCTAAAACCTAATGGTATTGTTACTTGTGTAAATTAGGGATGTTTATGAGTCGAGCTAGTGTAAGCTCGGTCTCAGCTTGATTATGAAACGAGCTGGCTAGGCTCAAATTTGAAACCAAGCTGCAAATCTAAGCTTGAGCTCAGTTTGGTTTAAACCGAGCTGCTCGGCTTGTTTTAAACCGAGCTGGCTCGGCTTGGCTTGGTTTGACTCGATTGTAAAAAGAAAAGTCAATACACAGCTCTCAAAATTCAGTGTTCTAAAATATTATTCAATACTTTAAAAGAACATATTCAAAAAACGTTTAACCTAATAGATTATAAGCCAAAATTACGTTCAACAACGTAAAATAAGTTTTGTATTTCAGGTAAATACACTATTAATTCATTAGCATGGTAGTCAACCTCTAAACATGCCATAGATATCAAATTACAATCGCAAATACATGTAAATAATAATCACTTTTTTTGTAATATATTATATGTTTATAAAAATATAATATATTATAAGTAAAATAATTCGAGCTAAGCCGAGCCGAGCCACCAAGCGAGCCCATTTGGCTCGTTACGAGCCGAGCTGAGCTAGGCTGACTTTCTAACCCAGCCATATTAGGTGAGCTTTTTTTGAGCTAAATCTGAATGAGTTCCGAGCCGTGAGTTTCTGAACAACCCTAATGTAAATGATTACATAATCGACTTAATAACATATATGTATATTACAATGATCGACAAGTTTGCTATTGTTTTTTGTTACCTCTGTAATTACTTTGACGTTTACCGGTAAAGATTTAATTTTTATTTATTTATTATTTTTATTTTGAAACTTCTTGAAAATGGAAAACCTTGTGATAATTTTTAATTCCCATTTATCATTAAGTACATCCATTCATAAACCCACACGTCCTTTTTATATTAAAAAATGTCATTAAATGAGTCTAGATAAATAGCACACGAGGTTTGAAGTTCGACGAATGTATCTTAAAAAGATAGCCTTCATGATTTTTGTTTCTATTTAGATACAACTAGACCTCACCATTGGGCATTTGGGGTTACTTACTTAGGATTTGGTATAAAAATTTTATGATTTTGAATGATAAAGTAAATTTATTTATTTATTTTTGTTAGTTATATCTAAAGGTTGTTGGCTTGGTTATATTTACTTTATGATATAATATGTTGTTTGGATTGTATAAAGGGTGTTGATATACATGCAATAAAGTGAAATATTTGTAATGGTATTGTATTATGGATGGTAGGAGGTAATGGTAGTGTATTATGAATGGTATGATAGACGAAAGAGAAAGTGTATTCAAAGTAGTGTACTAAAACACGTTATATCATGTTCATACATATAGATGCACATGTGCATTTCTAATATTGTTAATGTAAAAAGTAGTGTATTATGGTTGGTAACGCAAATGGAAGTGCAATTGTCTAATATTGGTAATGTATTACGAAATTGGTCAAAAAATTATACATATCCACATGTGTATGAATAATTTTACTCGAATTTTTTTATTTTATTTTTGGTATTTTATTAATGAAAAATAGCAATTTTTTCAAAAAAAAAGTTAAAAAAGAATTTGTGTATTTTTTTAAGTGTTTAGATATTTTTATTGTGTTCACATTGGTTCTCGCGGTTCCCGCAATAAAGGGTGGTTCCTAACGAATCATTCTCCTATATGTATGTATGTATGTATGTATATAGGGCTTGTTCATTTTTGAACAACCCCTTGATAGTGAACTGTGTGAACGAATCCTAACCCTTGATTATAAATACACAGTGTAAATCAATGGGCTGGCTTTGATGATAAAAATACTTATGATTTAATAATGTAAATAAATGGTAATGTTATGTTCACTCAGTTCATAAATACACTAGTGTTCACTCTAGAACCCCACCCTATATCTGGTTAGGTTTATTTGTGAACAAACAGTTCACAAATACACTAGTGTTCACTCTAAAACCCTACCGTGTGTGTGAGTGTATATATATATAATTATATGATTAGCAACTTGGTTGCTTGTAACGCTTTTATAAACGTGGTTTCAAATATTCCGCTTTCGGCCATACTTAAACATCACCAAATAACAACACTTAACATCCGAGTACGGTTGGGGCGTTGGCTCGGTAGTAGCGATACTTGATGTTTCTGCATGTCACTTGGAGTGAGACTAGTGACACCGCCATCGATTCCAAAGATTTGATGTAGATTGGACTGAGAAATGAAGTAGTAACCGACTGTGAGTCGTTGTTGACTAGAAGTCCGTTGATTTGAAGGTCAACGGACTTGCATCATCAAAAACTCCTTATTCCGGACTTGAAGGTTGGCCAAAAGCCCGCCAAGTTGGATGGTCGGATCTTCCCATAATCTCTAATCTCACCCTCTCTGTATTTCTATCAATCTAATATGACTTTCAGAGTAAATGCCCGCATGGTCTCTGTGGTTTTGTAAAGGAACACCTATAGTCCTCAACTTTTGGAAATTACACCCGTGGTCTCTATTGGTAACTTTTTGTTACTCGGATGGTCCCTGAAGTGGATGTTCCTTAGTTTTCTCTGTTAAGTCCACCTAAAATTACTTATTTACCCCTCCCTATAAAAAATAAAAAAAAAACAATATGGATTATTAGAAGTGTGGGGCCTACTTATTCACCCACCCCTTATAAACATCCAGCCACCATCACCATAGCCACGCACTTCCACCTCCACCTACACCATGAACCGACCACCGCCGCAACCAGCTCTAACCTGAACCCACCGCTGACGCACCACCTCCAACCTAAACCCACCATCCCCTTCACTCGACCACCAGACCACCTCCTTGTTCTTCTCCTTTATCTCCCTCATCTTCACCTGCAAACACCCTCACCACCACCGCCTTTATTCAACCACCACAACCAACACCTTCACTCGACCGCCACAACAATCGTATCAAACCCCCCAAATTAATCCATATCAAAGTAATTCTGATCAAACCCGTATCAATGTAATTTTGATCGTTTTATTTCCATATCGAAGTATCAAACCACCAAATTTAAACCCAAATTTGAAGCCCTGAAAACCCCCATATTCAAACCTGGTTTCAGATTTCGACAAATTGGTGGTGCGGGGTTGCAAGATTTATGTTGGCAGTGGTGATGACTATGGCGGAAATGGTGATTGCCGGATTTGAAGCTGGTGGTGGTCGTGGTGTGATAGGTGGTGGCAGGTGGTGTTGTGGGGGTGGGTGGTGGTAGGTGGTGTTGTGCGAGGGGGTGGGTGGTGGCAGGTGATTGTGGTAGGTGTTGGATTGTGGTAGGTGTTGGTGGCAGGTGGTGGTGCTGGTGGTGGTGGAAGTTTGCCTAAGAGAGAGAGAGAGAGAGAGTAGAAAGAGTGAGAGTGTGCATTTTAGAGAGTGTGAGTGTGTGTGTATATATATATGGGTGTGTGTGTATTGGTGTGAATTATTTCTTAAATTTTAATAAAAGTAAGGGGTAATTTTGTAATTTCACATGGACTTAACGGAGAAAACTAACATCCATCCACTCCAGGGACTATCCGAATAACAAACTGTCAAACCAAAGAGACCACCACTGTAATTTCCAAAATTTGGGTGCAAAAAGTGTTATTTTACAAAATCATAGGGACCATCCGAGCATTTTACTCATGATTTTCATTTGATTTTATTTAGTAACTGTTTTTATATTATAAAACGAGTTGATGATTGTGGTTTTCTCTTTATGGTTTTTAATAATGCCGGTTGATGGTTTTTAAAATGATAATGATTAAATATAGTTATTAGTTATCTTCGCAACAAAAGTGACGAAACTATTAGGTTTTTTTATTACAAATCTTATGTAATTTTGTAAAAGTTTGACACATTAATAAAAAAATTTTAGCTTGTACAAGAATGGTTAAAATATTTGTGTTTATGGATGTACACACGGATGTGAAAATTTATAAAGTACATTATCATTGTGTTAAGTCTTAACTAGTAAAAATCCTCTGCGCAATGCACCTAGATTTGGTTGATATCAGGTCTATTTCGTTACGACATTGTCGCACTATATAAATCCAAAGACAAGATCCAGTACTTATATGTTGACATGTGTTTTACATCAAATCTATAGAAATGAATATCGAAAACGGTTGCAATAACACTAAGGTAGTAGCTATTCGGTTAGAATCGTGATAGTACCCAAAATATTGTAATAACCCAAAACTTTACACACCTATTAATATAAATATTTTTAGAATTTTATAATGAAATTATTTAGATTATTTAAATGTGAATGTATTCACATTAATTGTACCAAATTAATAAAAAAAAGTATTAAAATGGTGAAGAAACACTGGCTGAACCGAGAGGTATCCGGAGATATCTTAGTTACAGCTCAACGCTTTTGCATAAAAGGTTATCTCTCATTCTCTCTTCTGGGTGATCTCACCTCGAGTTATCTGCAAAACTAGCAACAACGTTAGCTTCGTCAGGAGAGAAAGGGGGAGGGTTTTCTCCGTGACCACACTCCAGCGTGAGAATACGTACTTGGGATTGCAAGGTAATAAGCAAGTAGTAAGTAATTAGTGAGTGAGCTAGAAAAACATGTGTTTTACCTTGTGGTGTGATCCTTATTTTATATCCGAAGTGAAGTGTGTAGGAGATGGGTTAATGCGCCTTGGGCCCGGGCCCGATGACCAGGGATATTCGTTCTGTCTCCTCTGCATCGACCATTAATGATCTTTGGCAGGAGGTACGCTTGGCGCATGGTGATTGGAGCCACGTGTCATGGCAGTTGTCCCTGGTACCGGACCTGTAATCAGCCGAAAGTGGAGATCGTGTGATAGCCGTTGGCATGAGTTTGGTTGGTGCCACATGTACATCCTTGCATATAGTCTGTCCTCTTCAATACTGTTCATCATGCAACGTAGTCTGACACAATCTGCCCAACGGCTATTGGGTCACAGCTCTGCCACTTTGTACCCTTGTATTTGGTCAACGCCTTCTTACGCTTCTCCCATCCGCGTGGCTTTATTAGTGTTTTCTGGCCATCGCGGAGTTGTAGGGATTAAGTCTTTTTGTTCTCAAGACTATGAGTTGCTCTCATGTTGGTCTTGGCCTTATGCAAGGTTTTAAGACTTCGCGGCTAGAGGGTTGTTTGATCCGCGCAGGGTCAAGGGTCCTGCACTTCCAGGTCTAACTTGCCGTTGTGCAGTGTGCGCAAGGTTTGTTGTGTGACCTGCTAGTGTCAAGGTTTCAGTACTGCTGCACATTGTGTGCAAGGTTTGTTGTGCAACCTGCTAGTTTCAAGAATGGCGCACCATTGCGCATTGCGCACAAAGTTATTCTTGTGGTATGTTGTTATTGAGGGTATGGTTCCTTGCGCAGGCGTAGAGTTTTTGGGTCCATACCCCTCCAAGTGCTCGTTTGGAATGGAAGAATGCATTTTTTGGGATTCATCGTCACGCGCGACGGTTTCAAAGTCAATCCTGAGAAAGTGGATGCGATTCAGCGTATGCCTTCCCCCAACCATCAAAGAAATGCAACGGTTTGCGGCGCGATTGGCTGTGCTAAACAGGTTCTTGGCCAACCACGCGATGAAGCCCTTCCTATTTATCAGCACTTTGAGGAATTGTGTAACGCTGAACAAGTTTCAGTGGACTCCGGAAGCGGAGAAAGCCTTCACATAAATGAAGGAGTGCTTGATTCAGCTACCCACGCTCATGGTACCGTAAAAGAACGAGCCACTGATCCTTACCTTTCTGCATCAGATTTTGCTCTAGGCGCAGTCTTGTTAGTAGAGGGCGCAGGAGTCCTAACTCCAATATACTACGTCAGCAAAATGTTAACTGGCCCGGAGACAAGATATCCAATGATGGATAAGCTTGCTCTTGCTTTAGTCCACGCATCCCGCAGGTTGCGTCGTGTAACGCCCCAAAAATCACAATTCTAATTGCCTAGTATGTTTTTGTATGATGGCATGAAATAAAATAACCAAGCTATTTTAACCTAGTTAAATAGTTGGGCAAACAAATGAAAAACAAAAGTTGTGACAATTGTTGACAAGAAACCAAACTAGAAGGGCTGAAATGGGAGATTTGATTAAAGTTTAAGTTAAATGGAATGTTCAGGAGATTAGTGTGTGTGTTTGTGTGTGTGTTGACACACATAGAAGAAAAAGGGGTTCTTCCCAAAACTTCACAAAATCTAGAAATTGATGGTGGAGTTAAGCCAAAAACACTTGCATGGTTGAAGATTTCTAATCATCTAAGGATGTAAAACCTGTGGTAAGTTGTAGATTATGATTTGATGATTTTACAAGAAATGGGTATGTGGTTAATCTTTTAATTTGTATGTAATTAGGCATGAGGGTGTGTTAGAATCAACAAATAAAGCTTGGATAATGAATGATTTTGAGTAATTTGATGTTTGGAGGTGAAACCCACCATTGATGATGAAAATGGCGACATGGATACGTCACATATGTCCAATCTTTGTTTAATTCTTGATGTATTATGTTAGAATATGATGAACTCATGCAAGTTAGGTTGAATATGGTATGCAATTAGTTGATGTTTTGTTGTGTTGATGATTGAAGGTAAGAACTTGGAAGATTAGGCATTAATTAGTTGTACGTTGTTCATTAAATGGTGTACGCACACCAAGTGTTTGATGAAATGCCTAGTATAGATTAGAATGTGAAGTTATATGCTAAACAATGAACGAATATTAGTAGGATGTGGTGATGACATGATTAATGTTAAGTAAACATGAAAAAAAATGCAACGTAGAAGGATTTCATAAAAAGGTGTTAGTTGTAGAATTATAAAAGGAATCACTAGTATGGAGGAAATTGATAATGATGGTAGGTGCATATAATTAGGTGATATCATAGTTGAATACATATTACTTAATGAGTATGAAATGTACATAGTGTCTTTCGTATAGCCGAATAAGATGACACGGATATATGAGAGACTAAGTTGAAGGTTCATATGATAAACGTTGACTTCTGAAAGTCAACTGCGCATAAGAAGCATGGTTAGACTTGTTGTCACAATTGTAAGATTATAGAAAGTCATACGGTATGTGATATATCAATATGTGTTATATGTGATGACATAATGAATAATGCGAGTTTGAAAAGATGTGATTTTGAGTATATGCCTTATGCTTGTTAGGATTGACTTATGAAAGTCAAATGTGAGTTATGCATTTGATACGATCGTTGATATGTGCAATCGTGTATGCTAACAAGAATGTGGTTGCGATGAAATGAAAGTATAGGGATCATGTCAAGATGGATGGAAGCATGGAAGGCTAACGGGTCAAAAAGAGGCAAGGTAACAAATGCTAAATCGAACACTAAGGTAAGTGATTTCCGGAATCACTCTTTCGATAGTTTAATGGAAATGTTTTATTTTAATTGTTGAAGAAGCTTGTGGGAATGTAAGAACAATGGAGGTACTAAGATGAGTTAGATGATATTGAGTTGATAATAGTAAACTAAATTGGAAGTTGTATGATATAAACCGAATGGAGTAAATCCAAGTGGTAAGCTATCGTTATACGACATAATTAAAGCACAAATGGGCTTGTGCACATGTAGAATTTATTGTTAAAGTGAGACTACGGTAGTATTAAGAGGAACGAGACCTCGTTTAGATATTACATGTTTAATTTGAACTGAATCGGAACATGCATGAACGAACGGGACTCGAAACGGGTCAAATAAGCTGCAGCCCCAAATCTGCAGCAGCTGACCGTAAGCTACGGTAGCTAACCGTAGCTTAAGGTAGAGGATTTTATTTTTGGCAGAACATGGTTACCGTAAGCTACGGTAGCTAGCCGTAGCTTACGGTAGAAGATTTAATTGTTGGCAGAACATGCCTACCGTAAGCTACGGTAGGCAGGCCGTAGCTTACGGTGGGATTAGTCAACTTTCTAATTATTTTTGTGTTCTTGTATTGACTAATTCCGGCTCCAACCCGGTATCTTGTAAGATGTTTTTAAGGAGATTAAGTGATGCTAGGCTTGTAAAAATAAAGTAAGAGCGAAAGCACGAGTCTTGATATACGTATAGTGAATGTGGTTTCATGTGTGGCTGCCAACACCAAGTTATGTAGTTGTATGATTAAAACTCGGATTGAGTAGAAGTGTTATAGGCATGAAAGAATCAACTTATTTACATGTACAAAGATTGATGAATAGAGAGTATACGATTTAAGTACGGTGACTGCATGTAAACACGCAAAACGTAACTTGCATGTATGTATGTATATTGATGTGTGCGAGTGTAAACAGGAAGTGTAACTTATTGAATGTAGATCAGTGGTATGTGCTTACGTGAATTTGGAGGTTTGTAATACGTTGATATTATGTCTTACTAACTGTACTGCTAATGAGAATGAAACAGGAATGTAGGTATGTAAGTGTTGGGCTTTCGAAAGTGCGAAGTCCGGTATACAGAACAAATCTAGAAGGATATAATTATGGAGAAGTATACATAGAAAGAATACTATGTGGTTATTGATTTATTATATATCCGTTTAATTATGTAAGATGTCACCCTCTAGTAATGTGTTGGTTGTGTATGTGGTGACCGCCGATTAGTCAGATTACCATTATCATCAAGGGAGATGTGTGGACAAAGATCGAGACAAAGAGCAAGGATTGTATGGGAAGAGCGGTTTCATAGCTTGCATTATGTATTACATTTGGCAAGTTAAGCAAAATGAATGTAGTAAATCTATTAAGAAAGCGTCCAAATATTTATAAATGACCCTTAAGTATGTTATATAGTCAATGAAGAAAGAATTTTTATGTCGGTACTTCCGCTGCGTCGTTTTGGGTCAAAACGTAAATAGGGTCTTACACGTCGGTATTTTTCCCGGCCATGTGATAACAGTTCTCACGAACTATCACTTGGGCTAAATTTTGTCCAAACCGGACATATCTGGTCGCCTGGCAAAGTGGGCGATTGAGCTTGGTGGACCCAATATCGTGTACAAACCACGCCCAACAATAAAGGCCATATATTATCCGATTTGTTACAGAAGTACCAAACAATAAAGCCAAGAATGTGAAGCTGTACAGAACTCAGCGCCAGTCATAGACGACCGCGAATGGATACTTCACAGAGACGGTGCATCCAATGATGATGGCGCAGGGGCAGGTCTCCGTCTAATATGCCTCGATAACCAAGAGTTCCCCTACTCCACCAGGTTGGATTTCAAAAGCACGAATAATGAAGCTGAGTACGAAGCGTTTTTGGCAGGCCTTCGGTTAGCCATCAAAATGGGGGCCAAGAATTTGGAAGCACACGTCGATTCCCTTTTGGTCGCAGGACAGATCAATGGCCTGTATGACGCAAAGGGTGAAACGATGGTCCTGTATCTTGAACAGGCGCAAGCCTTAATAACCAAATTCCAAAGTTTCAAAATAACCCACATTAATCGAAGCGAGAATAAACATGCCGACGCGCTCAGCAAACTGGTTGCTACAAGCTTCAAAGTACCTCCCCCTATCGAGGTGCTCAAGAACCCTTCCATTCCTTTGCATCAAGTAAACGTTATCGAAATGGGGAATCCTTCCTGGATGTCTCCCATCATCATGTTCTTGCAATCTGGGATCCTCCTAGAAAACAAGGCGGAAACAAGGAAAGTCTAGAACAAGGCACTCAACTGTGAAATGGCTGACGGTATTCGTTCACGGAAGACATACCTTGGACCACTCCTCTGCTACATTGACCCGCAAGACGCGCAATACTTGATCCGCGAAATACACGAGGAGTTATGCGGAATTCACGTCGGTCCGCGCATGGTCGTCGCAAAGATCATGAACGCCGGCTACTGTTGGCCTGGCATGCACTTAGATGCAGTCAAAACACTGTGGAAATGTGCCTCATGCCAGTGACATGCGCCGAAGACATTGCGCCCCAAGAATCCCCTGATCCTAGTGACAACAGCATAGCCCTTCCAACAATGGGCAATTGATATGGTGGGACCCTTCCCTGATGCCCCAGGCGTTGTGAAGTTCATAATCGCATCCATCGATTACTTCACCAAGTGGGTAGAAGCAAAGCCCCTTGCATCCACCACAAAAACTATAGTATGCAAATTCATTTGGGAGCATATCATATGCCGTTTCAGGCTACCCCTGCGCATTGTCAGTGATAACGGCCCCAATTTTGCCGCTGAAGAATTACAACGGCGGATGGAGGAAATGCATATCGAACATGTGTTCACTTCGGTCACGCATCCCCAAGGGAACGACCAAGTGGAAAGCATAAACATGAATATCGTTGAAGGGATCAAGACGAGATTGGGGACGGCGCGGAGAGGCTGGGTAGATGAGCGCCGGCGAAACACCATTCAACCTGGTGTATGGGACGGAGGTAGTGATTCCCGCGGAAATAGGCCTCCCATCACCGCACATGCTGGCTGTGCAAAACCAGAATAATGAAGACGAGCGCAGACTTGACTTGGACCTCCTAGAAGAAAGGCGTGAAAACGCCGCAATCAACAAAGAAAAGTACAAGTCCAAGCTCGAGAGATACTACAATGCGCGAGTCCGCATATGTACCTTCCCACCTGGCGATTTCATTTTGAGAGACAACGAAGCGTCCAACACTGAAAGTCTAGGAAAACTCACGCCCAAGTGGGAAGGCCCTTGCATAATCCATGAAGTCCTAGCAAAGGGTGCGTACACCCTCAAATGTTTGGACGACACAAACATTCCTAGGACCTGGAATGCGCAACAGCTAAGGCGGTGCTACATGTAAACTAGCAAAAAATTATGTTCTAATTGTCTATCCTGTACATGGCTTTTACGCCTTATTGTTAATAAAGATAATGGATAAATGATTCTTTATCTAGATGTTTTGTTACAAATGCGCGAAACCACTTTGGGTATATGCGAAAACACCATGGTGCAACATGACTCATGAACAAAATTCATTGCCTACTGTATGCGCATGGGATGTGATGTTCATACACGAGTTCATTACCAGTTTTATTAGCTCTACCTACACAAAGTTGTTATCTTCACACAAATATTTTAACTTCAAATAAAAACTTCAAATAAAAACATATATTCCATAAAAAGATATGTACATACATCAAGTGTAGTGCGCAATTACATTCAAGATATTACATTCAAGATCCTACAAACAACACTCATTGTAAGTCCCGTAAAACGGATCAAACAGGTATCTCTATGCTAATCAATTGCGGAAATTATGATCAGGATGAAGAACAACTTGAATATAATAACTTGCATACACCAGAGGGTGTCAGATACAAGTTTTTGTGATCAACTCTCTAACCCCTATCAAGTGACCTAACACCTCTATTTATAGACATGACAAAGCCCAAAACTACAACCCTAGGCCCACTTAGCACTAGGAAGCCCAAACTAACCCAAAAGCCCAAAATACAATATAAATGAATAAACCTTTAAGCTCCAAGTCCAACAATCTCCCCCTAGGTTTCTTCATTTGTCCTTTGGTGTCGCATCCACACCCAAACGACCAGCAATAATCCCAGCAACTGCAGCCATCCAATCTTTGGCACACGCCTCATATAGCTCAGCAGTACGTATTGATGAGAAGCCAAAACTTGTAAATCTTCATCATGGAAACTAACTAGATCCACCACATCATTCACCCTGAAAGCCTTCTCTTTCGTCACAATAGCAACACTCCCGACCTTTGGATTGTATAACCAGAAGTTAAAGTTCTTCAAAATTCCCTTTGGAAAGGTAGGAGCAACTGGAATCACCAACTCTTTATCCGTAGGAGGCCACATCACAGATTTGAACCGTTTACCTGTGTGTGCATCACAAACTCCTTTGGCTACTCTCAGATATGGCTCAGCAGTCTTCATACTCTTAAAACCAGTCTAACCTCCCGTTCAAGTTTCTTAAAGAACCTCCAACCTGGTCCACGCTCTGTCGTATCGTCGTCAGTGTACGGAGCTCTTAACAAATCTGTTAGTGCGACCTTAGTCCAAGTCTCAAACTGTGACTCTTTCGAATAATATTCTCTCATTCCATCTTGGCGTACAATGATCCACATGTTCTTGATATGGTCATACATCCAACTCAGCACTTTAGACTTATTGCCCACCTTACTGTAATAGCTCGACCCCAACTCCATTACGTATCTATCCGATTGATTTGTAGGATCTTTCAGCTGGAAGTTTTCGTCCAGAGGATTTACGTTCACATTCTTCATCAACACCATCTGCTTCTTCTTCATCGGATCTGTAGCACGTTTCTGACTAGCAGTGAACTTCTTGCGTGGATCATTCAAGTAATCATCGATACCAGCTTGACGTTCGGATGCTAATTGCTCGGCCGCCAACCTCTGCTCTTCGGTTTCTTCAGCCATACGTTGCTGTGCTGCATGATGACGGGTTTCAACATTCATGGGATCATCTGTCGGATCGCTAAACTCTCTGCCAAACTTGTTCCCTAACTTGCCCCTCAAATAAAAAACCATAGTCATCAGCATCATCACATCCCCCATCCAGCTGTTCAATAGTTTGATCACGAACAACCAAGCGATTCTGCAGGGAGGCAATCTGCGCATCCTTTAACATGGCCTCTGTTCCAGTACAACAACCCGTTTCTTTAACTCAACGACATCTACCTCAGTATCATCATCATCATTGTCTAAACCCCCAAACTCAAATGCTCGCTTCTCAGATCTGCGCATATAATCGTCAGCAATATCATCAGAATGGCCAGCACCACTACCACCCGCTTCTGAACCTCCTGCACCCGATTAACTGCCTCCAAATTCCATCATTTGTAATGCTGTGGCAGCATGAATCGATACAACTGTAGACTGCGTAATGACAAGAACTGTGGGCTATGTAGAAACAATAGGCGTGTCAACCATCAAGGTACAAGCAACCGATTCTGTAACAATAACCTCAGCAGCAGTGCTCTCGACAACAGTAGATGTAATCAACTCAGAAGTAGCAACTGTAACAGCAACTGGAGCCTCAGATGTACTCGCTGAAATGCTCGGCTCAGTTCTGCGTCTCTTGATCAACGGAACTTCATCTTCTTCGTCTTTGTCATCTTCATCAGGCTGAACAGTAGTAGCAACAACAGACGGAATGTCAAGTGGGGGATCACCTTGTTTCTCTTGAATGTCCTTCAGTTGAGTAATCAGAGCAACTTCTCAGATGATAACTCTGGTAGAACAGGAGTTAATGTAGCATTGAATGCATCAAGATCATCCAGAAAGGCTTGTCCAACATCGTCTTCATCATCTGTAACCAAATCCTCGACTTCTATCTCTTTTTCCTTTGCCTGTATATCATGCTCCTCAGCTACAATCGCATTACTGGAGGAGGAGGAGGTGGTTGAGCATGCAGACCTATAACTTCAGAAAACCGGCCAAACTTCTTCAGAGGGAACCTACCTACAAATATCCTCTTTGAGGTAGAACGGTTCTTCTTCATAGTTTCAAAAATGGTAGGCCCCATTGGCTTCATGTTCAGTAAATTCGCTTCTGTAGCATCCTTTGCTAAATCGGGGTAACGAGCATCGAGAATCAGCTGGATAAACCGTGGATATAACAAAAACATCCGTTTCTTAGAATGCTCTAATATTTTCCTCATATTTTCAAAGATATAACCAGAGTAGTTATACTTCCAGTCCATAACTAATGAAACGATCGCAGAAGTCTGTGCCTGATTAGGCTGATCCAGTCCACCTTTGTTCTCCGACACACATTGCATAAACATGTGTATAAGTAGTCTCCAGTATGCCAGAAACATCTTCTGTAGCCATGGTGGGTAAGAACCTTCATAGCCCATCTCCATGAGTACCGGCAGTACCTTCTCCTTGACATATGTGGTTGGATCACTGTAGGTATCTGTCAACTGCAGCACCTCCCTCACACAAGCCTCGTTAACTACAATCTCCTTCCCCTGAATATGTGATCGTATGAAAGGTCTACCATCTGCACCTCTCGGCTGTATCCGCGCCCTTTTCCAAAATGAGTGAACCAAATCTCTGTATGTCACGGGATTTGCACGAAGGGTGTAGGTAATCCGACAACTGTTAAGCCCCACAATCATTGCCTGAAACTCCTGAAAAGATATCCAGCCTGATTGTGAAACTGTTCTTCAACCAGCATCACGGCATCGAAAGCTTCTTCCACCATGTCTGTTAAAAATTAACCGAGTTAAAAATCAACTAACAGAAGCAAACTGGTAACCTGACGTAACTGAGTTAACCAAGTTACCTGACTTAACAGAGTTAACACTAACTGGACAGGTCAACAGAAGTCAAGGTTCAAATTAAAGCCAGTTCAAATTAGTTAAGGGGTTCAACAATTTAAAAGGTCCAAACTTAGGATGAATCCGAAACACTCTTATCAATCCGGATTATGTATCTCGGATAAACATGCATCCCGGATGAAGATTAATCCGAAATGATATCCGATTTCATCATTTCGGATGAATATCCATCCGAAATGAACACTATTATCAATCCGAAATGCTAATTCTTTGAAGATCAATCAGGAATGCACATGTACCTGATCCGGAATGGGCAGTCCGAAATATTCAGTTCGGGAGAGAATCAGAGAGGACAAATAGTAACTCGGATTTTGAATAATCCGAAATGAGAACAGAAATGTCAATATAGATTTTCCGAAATGGGCTTGGGCCTGATATTTCCGGAATGGGCTTTTGACAGGCCCAATCTGGAACAGTAATATTGGGCTTGTTCAAAATGATTTAAATGGGCCATTCCGGACAAGTCCAATTCGGAACAGTAATCCTTAGCCCAATTGAGCCAATTCGGAACAGTAACCTTAATTTTAATTTTTTTAGACTTAAAAAAACCAATTTCATCAGGCTGGCTCAAATCCTAAAGTACACTGAGCCAGTCCAATATCTCTTGACAGAAAACCATCCCACCAAAATTCATCAAGTAAACTAACCAAGCATCCAATCATCACAAGGAGAACTTATTAAAACAGACATAAACATTTAGCACAACATTACTAAGGGATCAAATTGTTTCAAACGCTGACCAAGGAAAATTTTTCGATATGAGCAGATTCAGTTGGTCTAGGCGATTGTCAATATACTTGTCCACTTAAATCCAAAACTCAACCCGCGTAGATCAGGCTTAATGATATGCTTAAGGTAATTTTATACTAAGATACTCGTGTGTCCCATACCATGACATACCCTCGCGATCAAGGTAAGCATAATTTTTCATCGTAGCAGGTGAGTATATCGTGATCATCCTTTATTGTACAACGTCAGGCTATTTGTGAACAGGTCAGTACTTCCGTATAGCAGAGAGACCAATACTAACTGACGAGGGTTAGGCAATACCTTAAGAGGTACGTAAGAACTTAGAAAGAAACTTTTGTTCTTTTAGGTTTTGGCCTTTCCATTTTGGCTCTTTTGTAAAGATATCCTGACTGTGCCTAGGTCTGCATATAATCTGGATGCAACATAAGGGCAGTCAAGATATCCCCAGATGACTCAGCAGCATAAAGACCCGAAACCTCAGATGTTGGCTATAGTACATGACCCACTGAGTACAAAGTTCGTTATGTTTATATCATTTGACTTTTCCCATCCGGTTGAGTTTTAGACTTACCGACACATCACTTTCGATCCAAATCTTTTCCGCTTCTATACCTTACATGTGTTAGTCAAACATTTTATCACGAATATTCATTTCATTTCCCTATCATTGCAAAAAAAATTTATTATATATATATATCTATATCTATATATATATATATATATATATATATATATATATATATATATTTTTTTTTCTCCCCCTAAATTTGTGCATAGAGATATGAACAAATTTATGACGCAACGAAAAGAAATGAAAAATAGTAAATAAATACGAAGATAGTAGATTCCTAGGAAGAAAACCGAATCATTTTGAGAAGATCCACAAGCACTTGAAAACGTGCGTTGCTAACGGGTTTCGTAAACAAATCCGCCACATTTGCATCAGTGTGGATTTGCTCAAGCTTTACGAGACCCTTTTCATAGCAATCGCGTATAAAACGAACTTTAATGTTAATGTGCTTGGTTTTGGAGTGGAAAATAGGGTTTTTAACTATTTGGATTGTGGCATCATTATCACAATAAATCATGGTGTTTAGATAAGTTAAATCGTAATCCGCAAGTTGATGTTGCATCCATAAAACCTGGGAGCAGCAAGCAGATGCTGCAACATATTCTACCTCTGCAGTGGAAAGCGAAACCGTCTGCTGCTTCTTGCATTGCCACGAAATTAGGCAATCTCCCAGAAATTGGCAACCAGCCGACGTTGAGCGTATGTCCCTATCTGTACCTCCTAGATTACTGTCAGAGAAAGCAAACAGTTCAAATTTAGAATTTTTAGGATACCAGAGGCCCAAAGATGGAGCCCCTTTGAGGTACCTAAAAATTCGTTTAATAGCATGTAAATGAGAAAGTTTAGGAGTAGCCTGATAACGAGAACACTGGCAGACGACAAACATGATATCTGGCCGACTAGCAGTGATATACATGAGTGATCCAATCATAGAGCGATACATGGTAGGATTAACAGGCGTTCCTTCAGCATCTTCATTTAAAAGAGGCCATTCCGCTATAGGTGAAGCCATTGGCTTGGAATCTGTAAGCTTGATATTGGCAAGAAAGTCGTGTACGTATTTTCCTTGATGAATGAGTATACCCTGAGGGCTCTGACGAACTTGAAGTCCTAAAAACATGGTCATCTCTCCCAATGAGCTCATCTCAAATTTCTTCTTCATGATTTCTTCGAACTCGCGGCACAAACCATCATTGGTGGAACCAAAAATAATATCATCAACATAGATTTGGACGGGAATAATGTCCTTATCAACGCGTTTGATAAACAGAGTTTGGTCAATAGTTCCACGTGTGTAGTCATGAGCAAGCAGATGCTCCGTAAGAGTAGCATACCATGCGCGAGGTGCTTGATGCAACCCGTAGAACGCTTTGTCTAATTTAGAAGCATAATCTGGCTTGTCAGGATCAGTAAAGCACGATGGTTGTGCCACGTATATTTCCTCTTTCACCTTGCCATGTAGAAACACAGTCTTGACATCCATTTGATAGACAGTAAAGTCCATATAAGATGCGTATGCCAAGAAGATACGTATAGCTTCCAAACGTGCGACAGGTGCATAAACCTCATCATAATCCAGTCCTTCAATCTGTCGAAACCCTTGGACCACCAGTCTAGCTTTATTTCGAACAATAACTCCAGTGTCATCCTTCTTGTTGCGAAAAACCCAGCGAGTTCCAAGAGCGCGCTTTCCCTGAGGTAGTTTCACCAGTTGCCAAACGCCAAGTTTTTCAAATTAATTGAGTTCTTCGTGCATGGCATCCACCCAGCCTGATTCCTGCAAGGAAACATCAATACTTTTAGGTTCAATTTGGGAAATAAAGCAAGAATAGAGAAATGTATTGATATCCCCAAATTGACTGCGTGTGCGAGCAGCAGCGTTTACAGGACCAATGATATTCTCAATAGGGTGATCACGCTGTAAACTTTGTGGTATTGGTGTAGCAGGAACCAAAACATCAGTTGACAAGTTGGTAACACTAGCTGAAGCAACTCTAGATGCCTCCCCCTCAACCGAGGCACCCGTAGAGGTATGTGGTGAAGAATCCACCACACAATCGAGGGGAGTAGGCTCGGGAAACAAGGAGGAGCCTAAAACATCAGGAGGGAGTCCTTTATTTGCCGTAGGTGGCTCTGGAGGAGAAACCACATCCTCAGTAAGATTAGGCTGAACAGGCGAAGAGATAGATGGGGCATGAGATTGTGAAGCTGTGGAGGATGGCGGGACAGGGTCATCGAATCCAGGAGGATCTACACTTAGCTGCTTTAGTGTCTCATTTAGCGTGGCAGCGTCAGCGTCATCGTCGGAAGGAATGGGCACTGTTGGAGCGAAAGACGTCGAACTATTTCCTATAGACATATTAGAAGACACATCAACATGATTAAATAAGGTAGAGTAGTCATACAACCAATCAGGACCAATGTGTTTGTCCTTGGGATTTTCCTCCAGCCAACCCACATTGTAGGTTTCAACCACCATCTTCTTGATCTTGTTATAGACGCGATATGTCGTATTTTTAGAATAACCAACGAAAATGAAAGGATCACCGTGTGCTTCAAACTTTCCTTTAGCATCCATGAGCAGGAGTACACAAGGACATCCAAATTTGCAGAAATGCTTGACCGAAGGTTTGCGACCTTCAACCAATTTGTATGGAGTCTTCATGTGGTGTTTGTTGATCAGGGCATGATTCTGAATATAGCATGCAGTGTTGATTGCTTCGGCCTAGAAGATGAGAGGTAGCTTGGATTCAACAAGCATAGTTCATGCCGCCTCGATAAGTGTGCGATTTTTACGTTCTGCAACCCCGTTTTGCTGTGGGGTTCGAGTTGCACTGAACTGTCTATCAATTCCCTTGGAGGAGCAGAAAGAGTTTAAGGTAAGATTCTTAAACTCTGTCCCATTATCACACCGAATAGCCTTTACCTTCGAATCTGTCTGGTTTTCCATAAGCGTGACAAATTGTTTCACTATCTCTGCGGTTTCACTTTTATGTGTAAGAAAGAAAACCCAGGTGAATCGAGAGTAGTCATCAATAATAACCAGACAGTAAGCCTTCCCTCTAATGCTGCGAATGTCTGTTGGACCGAAGAGATCCATGTGGAGCAGTTCTAAGACCTGAGAAGTGGAGGGTATGGCTTTGGTTTTATGCGGCTGACGGTGTTGTTTCCCACGAGCACATGATTCACATTTTTCGATCTGCATTAAATCACGAACTGGTAGATCTCTGACCAAACCACCTTTAGCGAGACGATTTAAATTCTTCATGTTGATGTGACCCAGTCTGCAATGCCATAGCAGGGAGTCATGTTCGGCTGTCGAAGAAAAAAGGCATGTAAGTTTGTCAGAAGGAGCCTAATTCATATCAATGACATAGGCGTTTCCTTTTCTTGCAGCTTTTAGAAGAATCCAATCATCTGGAATGATTAAACCTGGTTTTAGTACATAGCATCCTTTCTTTGTGAAGAGAACATCCAGATGATTATTGCAGAGTTGAGACACACTCAACAGACTGTGCTTCAATTCTGGTACATAGTTGACATTTTTAAAACTCAGGGCTCCATTGCAAACAGTTCCTCTCATCGTGATTTTCCCGGTTTCTCCACCTGCGAAGGAAACAAACCCGCCATCGGAAAACTGAATGTCATTCAACTGCGAGATGTCTCCTGTCATGTGCCTAGAACAGCCGCTATCAATATACTATAATCGAACAAGAGCGCGCCAGAGCTGTTCCTGCACATTTCAACAGGTTTTAGTTAGAAACGGGAACCCCGGCCATAGAAGATCTAGGTTTTCTTTTGCATCAACATAAGTAACCTCACGAAAGATCAAATTTGTTGAGGATGAGGTTGATGATGCTTTTGCTTTTGATTTACTAGACAAGGGGTGAGTTGACTGATTCTTGACCACTGACTTAGGCCTCCAGGTCACCGAATCAGACCTCTACACATTCCTAGGAGTGCTAGAGGGATTCTGGGAAACCGAGGGTCTCAAGGGTTTAACATTTTGTTTCTTGGCCAAGTTCCAGTCTTGATCAGAAGACTTAGCCACGAATCGAGCCTTATATTGGCGATTAGGCATAACCTTCTGATGTCTGGAGTACAAAGTATGGAAAGAGGTAAAGGTCATTTGACAGTTTCGAGCAATGTGCCCGGGAGATCCACAGTTGAAACAGGTATGCCTCTTCTGGAAGAAAACAGTCCGTTCAGCTTAGGAAATTCTGGGCAATTTGTCGGTCAGTTTCTTGCTGGCGTTTACTGACGGCTGTTGCACGATCTTTGGCTTGGCAGTGTCATGCGCACAACCATCAGCACACTTGTTAGATTTGTGATTTGAATTGCAGGATTTTGAACAAGAAACAGGCGACTGCTGAGTTTATTCCTCAGTTTGACAAGAGGACTCAGCGGTTGCCGTTGCATTGTTTGAAGACGCTTCTTTGGTTTTCTTCTTTTTAGAGTGGCGTGTTCTTTTCTTTTTAGGCTTACTCTTCAAATCACGCTTTGTGACAGATTCTGTAGAGGACACGAGTGACTCTACAGGAACATCATGTTCAGAAATTTTAGAAGATGGTGATGGAACCTCGCAATTTAGAGAAATTTTAGGTTCCGATTCACTATCAGATGTAGAGGTTTCATTTGAATCAAATTTAGATTTGTGTTCATCTGCTTTCATTTCCGAATCAGTCCCTTGTATTGAGTCGCCCAAATCTTCTAGAATAATGTCACCATCAACATTGTCAGAAACAGTTGGTTGGTCATCGTTAACACTGGCATTCCTATGAGATGCATCAAAAGATGCGGCCTCTAAAGGTGAACGTTCGATATCCTCTGCTGAAGATGAACTTTCGGTATCCTCAGCTGAAGATGAACATTCGGTATCTTCAGCTGAAGCTGATGAGGCCGAGTCATCTGTTGATGTAGATCCTGCAGCTAAGTTCATTTTCTCAACACACAAGTTGTTCCAACTATTATCATCATTCAAAAAATCAGTATCAGAATTTAAACTGTCTAAATGTTCAACATAACCAACACTGTTTGAGCATATAAATTGTTCAACAAGAAAGTGATTTAAAATGTCATAGGCAGGTTTATAAAAAGCATAATCATCAGCTGAATTGTCTGAATGAATATTCAGACATTCTTCCTCATCATCCTATGTGATGTCCTCAACTAAAATTTCTTCTACACATGAATTAGACACATCAGTATCGTTCACAAATTTAGTTTGAGCATCAGAAGATTCCTTTTCATTAAGTTTTGTAGAGGATGTGGGTGGTTTTTCCTCAGGCATTTCTGTCTCCAATTCCACCGTACTCTCAGATGGACGATTACTAGTTTCACTAGGAAGTGATGTAGAAGCCACAAACACATCATCCTTCTTGAGTTCAGTGGGTTTGGAGAACTCAGGGTAATATGGCGTCCATGATTTAGATAAATAATCTGACGGTTTACCATACATCATTTTTTCAGCATTTTCGGTTTCTTCCTCAGTTTCAGGCATTCTAGTGTAGTTATGATTATATGGTGGAGGTGCCCTATTGTACCCAAGACCCTTGGTGAAATTCTTTTGATAATTAAGCTGGAGGTCACATAAGTCCTTGACTAATTTGCTGGAAGTTTCAAATTTCTTAATATTTATTTCATTTTCATGAAGCATCCTTGTCAAGGAATTCAGCTTGGCTAAGGCTGCTTGAAGTTCTACGTCCTTTTCAGCTAATTTTAGCTTGTAGTCGTAGACCCAACATTGTTGTTGGTTCAAGTCTAGATTTAGCTGAGCCACATCTTGTTTCTGCGCTTCGACCTTCTCCACAAGAAGCTTGTTCTTATGTTTAAGTGCGATGTTCTGTGAAGCAGCTTGTTGATATTCAGCCACAAGAGTTGAATTGTGGGCGCACATTTGAGATAATTTAAAACGACAACTATCAGAACAAAGTATTCGATTTACCATTTCTGAAAGATCGGGTGTCTCAGTTTTCTGCGACATCATGCAGTGGTTGCTGTTTTTGGATAGATTCATGGTTTCCATTTGAGTTGTAGCATTTGCTCAGTTGAAGCCCTCATGCTGTTGGGCCACAAGTGCTGTGGACTTCCCGCCTGAGCTGCCAGATGGACTCGTAGTTGACTTGGAAGGAGAGACGGGAACCAACTGTCTGTCACTGCTCTGTATATCGGCGACCCTGGATGATACATACCCTGATGGTGGCTTCTTGCATTCCCCAGCGAAATGGCCTGGTTCATGACATCGGTAGCACCTGATGTTTGTCCTTTGTGATACCAGTCTTCAGGTTGGACAAAGGTTGCCTTCCATACTTTTTCTGAAATTTGTTGACCCGAAAAGCAGCCATTGCTAACTTCCAGGAGACATCGATCTCATCCAGGTCTTCCTCCATGATTTGATCAACTTCTGTTGGCAGAATAGATGGAGGGGTCAGATCGCCTGCCAGGAAGGCGTTCAAGCTCTTGATCATTGATGCAGCATTTGCCAGCTTCTCTTCGTTCTCCTTAGTAAGAAACGCAGAGTTGGGCGCGGGTTGTGCAGAGCCAGGGACAGGTGCGCCTGTTTGAGGAACAACGCCTTGTTGCACGGTTTGAGGAGTTGCAGGACTGAAAACCACGTTAGGATACTGAGCATGGAACTGTGTATGGACTTGAGCTGCGGAGACCGTTGTAGGATTTGGAGATTGAAACCCATACACGTACTGAGTGTTTTGAGGCGTGACAACAGGGTTGTACACCACATTTGATCATCCGGGTGCTTGTGCAGTTCCTTGCAGAGGACTATAGACGAGATTCTGTGACATTAAAGCTGCGTTCTGACCTGTCATCCCTGCGGCCATCAGACTGCTCTGATGGTTGATCTCCCATTGTTTGTTATCAATTTCACATGATTTGATAGTAGTTATCATCTTAGTGAGAGTGACGTCGTTCAGGTTCTTTGTCTTTTTTATCATGCCCACGTCTGCATCCCAACTTTTGGGCAGTGAATTCAACAAGTGTTGGTTGATGGCGCTGTTTGTGAGGGTAATCTCGGCTGAAATCATCTGGGAAACTAGTTTGACATAACGGCGTATCTGATTTTCGATGGTTTCCCCATATATGTGATTGAACGAGCTAAATTGCTGATTCAGCTGGTTCACCGTACTCGCTTTCATGTCAGCGTTTCCCTCGTAGAGATTTTGCAATTCACTCCAAACTTCTTTAGCATTTTTACAGTTCCTGACCACGATAGAGATATTGGGTCCTAAAGCCATGGTTAGTGTTGCAGAGGCCTTCTCATCTTCCTCTATGATTTTGACGTCCTCTGGAGTCCATAAGTGCATAGGCTTGGGAATTTTAGTTTCGGGAGCTTGCTCTGTGCTATACACTATGGTTCTTGGACCATTCATGATGCATCTCCACACGCCAGGTTCCTTTGCCTTGCAATACTGTTCAAAGTGGAACATCCAATCGTAATATTCATCATCGTATAACAACCGCGTCACTTTGGTGGAAGTGCCAATCACCTGATCCAGCTCTTGGTGGAGGGCTAAAGTTTGCGACTGCAGGGCTGCCAGTGTGGTATTGGTCAGGTCCTGTGCTGTCATGAATCCAGCCATTGAGACTAAATTAATTAAAATTTTACCAAATTTGATTTAAAGTTTAATTAATTTAAGTGATTCTAATGAACAGTGCTCAATCCGAAACAGTCAACTATGCAGTCAATATGGTCAATCCGGAAGATTTTTCTCAAATGGCACTCCGGAAGTCAACGATGGTCAAACTGAATGAAATATCCGAAATAAGCGATCCGGAAATAGGCATCCGGAATGAAGAATTCGGATTTAAGAATCCGATTTGAAGACCCGAAAAGAAAAGTCTGAAAAGAAATCCGAAATAAAAGACTGAAATACAGATCCGAAATAAAATCCGAAAAGCAGATCCGGAATGAACACCTCTGAAATGAAATCCAAAATCAAGAATCCGGAACGAAAAATCCGAAATGCCTGACTTATCTTCTAAAAATCTGGAACAGTGACCCAATCCGTAACAGTGTCTCCGCCTTTTATGCAACCGAATTCCGGAATTCAAGGAATTCAAAATCAGCAACAGTAACTCGGATCACAATCGAGAATAAAGCAACAGTCAGGGATCAATCTGGGATAGACGATCTCCTTCGTGTTCTTCGGAATCCGAAACAGCATCAAATCCGAATTATGAAGACCTTCTTCGTGTTCTTCGGATCTGGAATAGTGTCAAATTCGAAATCTGCAGAGCCTCTTCGAGTTCTTCGGAACAGTACCCTTCGTCGATGAACAGCAATCCGGAATGTCAGAAATCGATCCAAACAGCAGCAATAACCTTCAAAAACTTCTTCAAACAACAATACCCGGAGCCTGTATTAGAACAGCAGGCTCTGATACCAATTGTAAGTCCTGTAAAACGGATTAAACAGGTATCGCTATCCTAATCAATTGCAGAAATTATGATCAGGATGAAGAACAACTTGAATATAATAACTTGCATACACCAGAGGATGTCAGATACAAGTTTTTGTGATCAACTCTCTAACCCCTATCAAGTGACCTAACACCTCTATTTATAGACATGACAAAGCCCAAAACTACAACCTAGGCCCACTTGGCACTAGGAAGCCCAAACTAACCCAAAAGCCCAAAATACAATATAAATGAATAAACCTTTAAGCTCCAAGCCCAACACTCATCCCTCACCCTCTTCAACTTCTGCCGCATCTGGGAATATATCTTTTAAGCGATCAACATAGTCGTCGTGTTGGAGCGCCTCGCTCACCAAATCCATCACCGGTAGTTGAAGACGGTCATACTCTCGCTTCGCCTGGGAGAAGGCAACTTCAGTATCGACCCCATGAGTGGATGCGCGGCTTGTATCCCATTGAACGTCCAGCGTATGAGTGACATGGTGTGCACACTCAGCGTAGCTTTGCACATATCCATCATGGCGCGCAGTGACCGTTAGCTTGGCCACTGCATCGTCCAACTCTACCGAGTTCAGGATAGAGTTTACGATCTGCACAATGCAAGGAAAACAAGATGAGAATCAAGACAAAGTGATCAAAATAATAACGGAGAACTTACATTGACAACTCCATGTTGTTGCATCCACAGCATGTTGTTCGTCAGCTACTCCACCAGACTCTCAGAGATGGCACGGGCAGCTTCAGAATCTTCTAATTTTTTCTCGCCCGCGCCCACCTTAGCATCTGCAAGGCGGAGCTTCTCAACATTCTCCAGGTGCCTGTGCTACAGTTCGGCTTTTTCAACCAAGGCCACCTAGAGATCCTTCTTTACACCCTCAAGCGCTACGCAAGCCTCCACCTGGTTACATACAACAAGGTTAATCTGGAAATTTTTGATCCTATAAAATAAAGAGGGGCATAAATTTTTACCTCCTTCTGCTCGTTGCGCTCACAGTGCACCTTGGCATCCTCAGTCGCAGCAGAAGCTGCCTCCTATTCCTTCTTCATGCGCTCTACTTCTCCGCGCATCCTAGCCACCTCATCCCTTAATGATTTTTTTCTCATGATTGTCCCTTTCACAGGTCTCCCTCCACAAATTGCGCTCCTCCGCAAGTGTGGTAGCGGAGCCTTCCGCCTTCTTTTTCCACCCTAGCACGGACCACTCTTCAGTCCGCTGGGCTTCCGCAAACTTCGCATTCTCAACCTCCAGCTCAGATTTTTACGCAGCCACTTGGGCTAGCTTTTGGACTAAGTCCTTCTTAGCAGCTTCAAAATTTTCCAATTCCTCATGCATGCTCCGCCATCCCCTTATGATCTTGTGTGTTAGAGACGGAGCTAATAACTGCTTGGAGGTACGCGCGATAAGATTGCTCGTGGCTTTACTTTGCACGGGCGCGCACTTCCGCTGGGGGAAAGCGCCCTTGAACCACTTACGGCACGCCTGCCAGTGAGTGAACTTGTCACCCTTCTTCAGTTTCCACACAGAGGTGTGGACCTCATCAGCGCGGCCATCAGTGTAAGACCTGTAATAGTAGTCACCCGGGTTTCGTCCGGGCGAACGTGGACCCTTCGGCAGAAGGGCACTCCCCAGATCCCCCGACTTGACCCCCGGGCGTTGGCTTTGTTGCATGAGCCCCATACGGAACATCCTCAAACACCACTTCCCCAATCGGTTGCTCAACCACCACCTTCCCAACTGGTTTCTCAACCACCACATCTTCACCACCTTCAACCTGTTCACCACCAACCACCACCTCTTCTTCAGGCCCAACGGTCTCCCCTTCCATCTGCACCTCCGCTGCCCCAGTACTGGCCTCCCCACCCTATACACTTGACATTTGCGTCGTCTCAACCATGCGTACGGGCATCGGGATATCAATGGGCGTAGCCGGAGTAGTTGGGGCAATAAAAGCTGTCTTATCCCCCACTACAAGATGATAAAAGGTTAGACAGATGCAACAGGAAGAAAAGTGAAGTATAAAACACAAGTCAAAAGATGTTTACCTAGGGAAAGTTTAGCGTCGAGCATGTCTAGATTGCCGCGTTTTACTATGAGTTTCCGCGTGGCCTTTTTTGGAGGCTGCGTGGCTAAATTGCTCTTCGGAGCCCTCTTCCTCGTAAGGGGCTCCAGGCTAGAAACAATCTCCACCAGGTCATCCGGGTTGATAGCTGGAATATCCACCCAAACCTCTGGTAATCTTTTCGCTCAAAATCGCACAAACTCTCGAAGCTTTAGCACTCATCGGAGAAATATTACAGTCGCCGGACTTTCGCCGGAAAACTGAGACTCACTTCAAATCGGTAAAATTCTCGACTCTTTTGTTTTCAATCCATTATTAGACAAGTATTAACTTCAATCCTTCAACCAGAATCTGTCCCAGACTACGCTGCCGGAAAAATCTCACACTCGTCGGAATTCCACTGAAACATCAAAGTCTCACTGTCGAACGGTATAATCATCTAAAAACTCTTGCAATCTCTTACTCAGTAACTTAATTTCATAACACAAGAAACTAAACTGTCAAACATTTCACTCAGCCGAGAGTCACAAATCAGAGCCGACGACTCCTGCCGGTCATCTGAAGTAAACGCACTGTTTGGTACAATTCTGTTATTTAATCTCATTATCTAATACATTCCAACCAATTATAAGTTTCGATAATCGAATTAAACAAAAACAGTCGGGCATCTTTGTTCTGTGTCTTTATAAATGAAGAAGACGAAGTCGAAATGTGTATAAGTTTAATTAAAACTGAATATTATACCGGGTTAGACACACAGTCCAGTGGTGGACTGTGTGCAAATTTAAAATCATGGTCCCGAGTTCGAGTCTTAACACGCTGCCCGATTCTTACAAATTTCCAACCATTTTTTTATACTGATATATATTAAGACGCAGATAGTATATAAATGTAATTAAAATCGCATATCATTCGGGTTAGTCACACAGCCCAGTTGGTCGGGCTGTGTGCAATACAAGGCTATGGGCGCGGGTTCGAGTCCAGGCTCTCACACCGGTTCAATGATTTTAAAAACCTTTTTAAATTAAATAGAATTCTGAATAATCTAAATAGTATATAAATATAATTAAAATCAGAAATATTTCGGGTTAGACACGTAGCTCAGTTGGTAGAGCTGCGTGCACGTATACGAGAGGTCTCGGGTTCGAACCTCACTCAGCGCATGAATAAACTGAATCCGACCGGTCAACGGTCAAAGTCAAAAAGTCAACATTTTTATATTTTTTTATTTATTTATTTAATCAGAAAATTATTTAAAAATACTTAAAAATAATATTTTTAAAGTTAGAAAATGTCCTTAAACTCACAAAAATAAATCTAAAAATCCTATTAAGATTATGAATTAAAAGAATTAACCTCAAATAAAATCCAGTTATTTACCGAACCATTTCGTTATTATGTTAGGTTAGTTTTCCTCGTCGATCAAATCCCAAAACTCGTGCGCATCCAACGTCATCAAAAGAACGCACCCAATGTGAGTGAATCTCTACCAAATTCCCCGTTTTAATCACATTTTGGGGTGTATCATGTGTCGTTTAATTCCTTATTATATTTAAACACTTGTGCATCCATTATATCCGTGATCAAATGTGTATCCAATATGTATCAATTGTTATGTGAATTATGCTTAGATTTAAGTTATCATTTTCAGTACATGCATTTCATTAGGCCCATCAGCTCCCCGTGGGATACGGGTTGAGTACAGATGCTTCATTCGATCGGCTCCGTTTGATTGAGCCTTGATCTCACATACATCATCATCATTCATGTCATTCGATCGGCTCCGTTTGATTGAGCCTTGATCTCAAATACATCATCATTTATGTCATTTACTCATCCAATGTGGTTTGTGTATTGTTTATTTATATATGTTTGCTCACATGTGATTATTGCACAAATTTTCAATATTAAATACAACAAGCAATTAATAACAATGTTTTATCAAGGCTCACTCGCCAACTTTTGTTGACCCAAAATATTCCCCGTTTTACACATGATACAGGTGATCCAGTTGAGGCAAGAAACACATAGGAAGACTTAGACGAATAAATCAGCTTAAGCTTTCGATTGTTTTACTTAGCTTCATTTTCCTTGTAATTGTATGGATTTGATTTGAACATTTGAGTTGTAATTTGAATTTAATAAATATGAAACATTTTAGTAAACATCATGAGCTTTGGTGATAACCCAATTATGCCCCGACTCTTATTCCGCTGCGGGTCGGGGTGTGACAGATTGGTATCAGAGCCATGACTATAGGGATATAGGATAGGTTATTAGACCCTTAGAGCCTATACTATAGTTGATTAGAATTTTTAAATTGTTTATGCGTTACATACAAAATTCATGATGTTTATATGCTTTATGTTTATTGTTACAATCAATGTTATGCAAGCATGTTCATAAGTACATATTATTATACAATGCTCATTATGAATCATATCTTCATAACATATCACATCCATGAGAGCACACACCTTACAATTCCCATGATCTTTGCAATGATTTTTGTATTTTTCAAATCACATCAAAGTGAGTTCTCATGACGGGCATGTAGTAACTGGAAGGGTACGAGTACCGGTAGTCGGAACGTCCTGTCTAGGCTTGGCATTCGTATAAATCCAAAATAAAGGACAAGTTTGCCTACCTGGGGACTAACGATGAGAGTACAAAGGACCTATTAGGCCAAAGCATGCTATACCAAACATCGTGTGAGCTAACCCCACTTTGAGTTGTCATTGTGTCTAAACCTGGACACCCTCCTACCATACATCTCGCAATCATATTTCATGGTTTTCATTCGGGTGATGCGAGTGTTAAACCGCCAACACCAATGTGAATCCTACCAAGCCAATAGTCATGGGGGCCCACATAACTATACAGGCGATGGTATGGGGGACATTGGAGGCCCAAACATGAGCAAACCCAAGACATCTTATAGATGTAGTTGCATTATTGATGATTATGTTATTTTTATTCTTTGAACGACACATGACACCTAAAAAAAACTTCTTAAACTCACAATCTTCCTATGTATGTTCCTGTAGATGTCGGCTAGGCAGTTACGTGGAGGTAGAAAGTCAGGAAGATCAAACGAACGCTTGGCCACCCAAATTGCAAAACAAATAGCCGCAATGCTTCCTGACATCGTAATTCAAGTCCAACAAGCTCTCACCGCGAATCCCATCAACCCTCCCAATCAAGAAGACTAGAACGTCGACAACCCTCCCTCCAAAAAGTGCTCCTATAAACACTTCAAGTCTTGCGATCCCCCAAAATATGAAGGGACCGAAGGTGTCACTGCTCTCCTCCACTGGTTTGAAGAAATGGAGAACACCTTCCTCAATTGCGATTGTCCCGAGGATCGCAAGGTACGTTACGAAACTGGGAGACTGTTTGGGGTAGCCCTTACCTGGTGGAATACAGAAAAGGGTAAGAGAGGAATCGAAGATGCTATGGCCTTAACATGGGAAGAGTTAAGGGAAATCATGACGAGACGCTTCTGTCCAAGAAGCGAAATCAAAAAGTTGGAAGATGAATTCCACTCGCTAAAACAAAAGGAAGGATATCATACTTCCTACAACAAAAGATTTCTTGAGCTGAACCAAATGATCCCCAACTTGTTCACCCCAGTGTACCGCTTAGTTGAAGACTACATTCGAGGCCTCCCCTCAAAAATCCAAGATTCGGTTCTAAGCACTTCGCCTGCAACACTCGAAGCCGCAATGGAATTAGCCACAGAACTCACCGAGAATCGCATCCGAAATGGCAAATTCAAGGATGAGAAAAAGAAAGCCCCCATTGAGGCCCAAACCCCAAACCATTCCGTCTCCTCTTCGAAATTTGCTGGTAAGAGGAAACGAAACAACAGAAATTTTGCTGTCACACAAACAAACCCTCCAATCACTACCGCACCAATTACCCAAATTACTCCCACAGCGGCACCATATAAAAAGCCATACTCCGGCCCATACCCAAAATGCAACCGTTGTCAATACCATCACCTCCCTGAACATCCCTGCCAACATTGCACCAGCTGTGGTCGTGCGGGTCACACCATCCAAACCTGTCGCACACTCCAGCGAATGAACCGCAATCAACCCTCAACCCAAACCCACCATCAGATAGTGGGTCAAGCCCAACAACCCTTACTTCTACCATCTACACAACATATAGCCCAATCCTACTACCAACCCAACTACCCCATGATGCAACCCATGCGAGCATGTTACAACTGTGGAGACCCGAACCACTTCAGGAACACCTGTCCACGCTTGGTGAACATCATCCATGCCCAAGCTCAAGCAAATCCGGTGAACCAAGCTAACCAAGCTCCTCCACCTGCTAGAGGAAGAGCTTTCAACATCAACGCCAACCAAGCTAGGGCTGACAACAACGTGGTTAACGGTACGTTTCTCATCAATGGTAGTTATGCATCCATGTTATTCGATACTGGCGCGGATAAGAGTTTTGTGTCCTTAGAATTTGAACCTATCCTCAACCAAACTCGTGATAATCTCATGGAATCATTAACGGTGGAAGTTGCTGACGGAAAACCAGTCTCACTAAACTCTATTATATGAAATTGTACCCTCACTCTAAACGATCATGATTTTCCAGTTGACCTCATTCCTATGAAGTTGGGAAGTTTCGACATTATAATCAGTATGGACTGGCTCAGCCAACATCATGCTGAAGTAGTATGCCGCGAAAAGTGCATTCGCATTCCTCTTGCAGACGGTCAGACCCTAAGAATCTTTGGAGAAACCCCCTCGAAAGGACTCAAATTGATGTCCTGCCTTCAAGCCCGAAAATATCTCCGCAAGAACTATGTCGCATTCCTAACTCACGTCGTCAAGAAGGGAAACAAGGAGAAGAAACTCGAAGTTATACCTATAGTGAAAGAATTCCCACAAGTTTTTCTCGACGACATCTCAGGACTTCCTCCCGTGAGAGAAGTCGAATTTCGCATTGATCTTATACCTGGCGCTACACCAGTCGCAAAATCTCCTTATAGGTTAGCCCCATCCGAAATGCAAGAGCTGGCTAGTCAACTGCAAGAGCTGACTGACAAAGGATTCATACGTCCTAGCTCATCGCCTTGGGGTGCACCTGTTCTTTTTGTGAAGAAGAAAGATGGAACGTTTCGCATGTGTATCGACTACAGAGAACTCAACAAGTTAACGGTCAAGAACCGCTACCCATTACCTCGCATCGATGACCTTCTAGACCAACTTCAAGGCGCCACCTGTTTTTCAAAAATCAACCTTCGTTCTGGTTATCATCAACTCCGAGTACATGAAGAAGACGTCCCAAAGACCGCCTTCCGAACTCGTTATGGTCATTACGAATTCATGGTCATGCCATTTGGTTTAACCAACCCCCCAGCTGTCTTCATGGATCTAATGAATAGGGTATGCAAACCCTACCTCGACCGCTTTGCCATAGTCTTCATCGACGACATCCTCATCTACTCAAAGTCTAAATCCAATCATGAACGACACCTTAGGCTCATCCTTACACTCTTAAAGACTGAAAAGCTCTACGCTAAGTTCTCCAAATGCGAATTCTGGTTAAGAGAAGTACAATTCCTTGGACACGTCGTCAATGACAAGGGAATACATGTCGACCCTTCAAAGATCAAGGCAGTACAGGAATGGCAAGCGCCACGTACCCCTACCGAAGTAAGATCATTTCTTGGTTTGGCTGGTTACTATCCCCGCTTCATTGCCAATTTCTCCCGTATTGCTGTACCACTCACGGCTTTGACTCATAAAGGAAAACCCTTCATATGGGGACCTAAACAAGAAGAAGCGTTCCAAACCCTTAAGCAAAAGCTTTGTGACGCACCTATCCTCACACTTCCTGAGGGTTGCGATGACTTTGTAGTATATTGCGACACATCAGGGCAAGGACTAGGTTGTGTATTAATGCAAAGGGGAAAAGTGATAGCCTATGCTTCTAGGCAACTCAAGATTCATGAGAAGAACTACACCACCCACGACCTGGAACTTGGAGCCGTTGTGTTCGCTCTCAAGATATGGAGACATTACCTCTACGGTACCAAGTGTGAAATATACACTGACCACAAGAGCCTCCAACATATCTTCAATCAAAAGGAGTTGAATATGAGGCAACGAAGATGGGTCGAACTTCTTAACGACTACGACTGTGAAATTCGGTATCATCCTGGAAAGGCAAATGTGGTGGCTGATGCACTCAGTCAAAAAGGCTATGCGAACTCCATTCGTCTTCTATGTTCGCAAATCATAACCGACATCAAAGATCGAATCCGAGAAGCTCAACATGTTTCTGTAACAGAAAACGACGTACGAGATGAGCTGTCATATGGAGCAGAACTCAAAATCGAAACCAAATCCGACGGTATTCTATACTATCTAAATCGCATATGGATTCCCGATCGCGATAACCTTCGTGATTTCCTTATGAACGAGGCGAACAAAACACGATACTCTGTACACCCAGGAGCCGACAAGATGTATCAAGACCTACGATACACCTACTGGTGGCCGGGCATGAAAAAGGATATCGCTGTTTTTGTTTCCAAGTGCCTTACATGTTCCAAAGTAAAAGCTGAACATCAAAGACCTTCAGGACTTCTAGTCCAACCCGAAATACCTGTGTGGAAGTGGGAAAACATAACCATGGATTTCATTACCAGGTTACCTCGCACCTCCAGTGGGTATGACACTATATGGGTAATCATTGATCGTCTTACAAAATCAGCTCACTTCATTCCGATCCGCGAGGACTTCAAGAACGAGAAGTTAGCTCGTATCTACATCAGCGAGATCGTAAGCCGTCATGGTGTACCTTTAAGCATCATTTCAGACCGTGATGGTCGTTTCACTTCACGAACATGGCGAGCCGTACAAACCGCCTTGGGTACACGATTAGACCTCAGCACCGCTTTTCATCCTCAAACTGATGGACAATCTGAACGCACCATCCAAACTCTTGAAGACATGCTTCGAGCATGTGTCATAGACTTCAAGGGAAATTGGGACTCTCATCTACCATTAGTTGAATTTTCGTACAACAATAGTTATCACTCAAGTATCGGCATGGCTCCTTTCGAAGCTTTATATGGTCGTAAGTGCCGATCTCCAGTATGTTGGCACGAAATTGGGGAAGCACAAATCACCGGTCCAGAATTAATTCAAGAAACAACAGACAAGATCCATCAAATTCGAAACAATCTTCTAGCGGCACAAAGTCGTCAAAAGAGTTATGCAGACAAACGACGAAAGCCCTTGGAGTTTAACATTGGTGATCAAGTACTTTTAAAAGTATCACCGTGGAAGGGAGTAGTTCGTTTTGGCCAGAAGGGCAAGCTAGCACCACGCGACGTAGGACCTTTCAAGATACTCGAAAGAGTAGGACTTGTAGCATACAAGCTTGACCTACCAGAAGAACTCAACAGATTTCATCCCACATTCCACGTATCAAACTTAAAGAAGTGCCTCGCCGATGAAAACCTCCATATTCCCCTAGAAGATATTCAGATCGATGAATCTATGCACTTCATTGAAAGGCCAGTAGAGATCATGGACTTCAGAGAAAAACGTTTAAGACGGAGTCGTATTCCAATTGTCAGGGTACGCTGGGAATCGAAACGAGGACCTGAGTTTACTTGGGAACGTGAAGACTCAATGCGCGAGAAATACCCCGCATCTTTTTCCTGTTACCACTACTACTTAAATTTCGGGACGAAATTTCTAAAAGTAGGGGATACTATAACATCCGTCGAAAAACGGGTTTCCAAAACCCGCTTCGTTTATTAATCGAATAGTCAGTTATAATTTTCGTTGCGTTTATACTGTTCATTTTAATTTTAATCAATACATAATTAATAAACATTGTTAGAATTTTAACCCTAATTAATAAATAATAAAAATAAGACAATAAAAAATGAATGAGGCTACCGGGTTTCGAACCCGGGTCAGCCGTTTCAACAAACACCCAGCTTACAACTCCGCCACTTGACTTCTTTGTTATAATACTAAAAAAATAATATTTAAATTAAAACTCGAAATCAAAATCCGGACTTCAGCGCGGTAGAACTCGCAATCACCGGAAAATCCGGCAATCCGCGAGTTCAGCCATTATTCCTTTTGACTATAACGTTATAACCGACTTCGACATCGGTTATAACCGACGTCTATCAATCAGCTGCGGTCGTAACCGCTGGAGAAACTTTGACCACGAATCAAGACCAAATTCGGACTCAATACATGCTGTTTCTTCCCTATAAATACCCACCCAAACCTCTGGTAATCTTTTCGCTCAAAATCGCACAAACTCTCGAAGCTTTAGCACTCGCCGGAAGAATTTTACAGTCGCCGAACTTTCGCCGGAAAACCGAGACTCACTTCAAATCGGTAAAATTCTCGACTCTTTTGTTTTCAATCCATTATTAAACAAGTATTAACTTCAATCCTTCAACCAGAATCTGTCCCAGACTACGCTGCCGGAAAAATCTCACACTCGCCGGAATTCCACTGAAACATCAAAGTCTCACTGTCGAACGTATAATCATCTAAAAACTCTTGCAATCTCTTACTCAGTAACTTAATTTCATAACACAAGAAACTAAACTGTCAAACATTTCACTCAGCCGGGTGTCAAAAATCAGAGCCGACGACTCCTGCCGGTCATCTGAAGTAAACGCACTGTTTGGTACAATTCAGTTCTTTAATCTCATTATCTAATACATTCCAACCAATTATAAGTTTCGATAATCGAATTAAACAAAAACAGTCGGGCATCTTTGTTCTGTGTCTTTATAAATGAAGAAGACGAAGTCGAAATGTGTATAAGTTTAATTAAAACTGAATATTATACCGGGTTAGACACACAGTCCAGTGGTGGACTGTGTGCAAATTTAAAATCATGGTCCCGAGTACGAGTCTTAACACGGTGCCGGATTCTTACAAATTTCCAACCATTTTTTAATACTGATATATATTAAGACGCAGATAGTATATAAATGTAACTAAAATCGCATATCATTCGGGTTAGTCACACAGCCCAGTTGGTCGGGCTGTGTGCAATACAAGGCTATGGGCGCGGGTTCGAGTCCCGGCTCTCACACCGGTTCAATGATTTTAAAAACCTTTTTAAATTAAATAGAATTCTGAATAATCTAAATAGTATATAAATATAATTAAAATCAGAAATATTTCGGTTTAGACACGTAGCTCAGTTGGTAGAGCTGCGTGCACGTATACGAGAGGTCTCGGGTTCGAACCTCACTCAGCGCATGAATAAACTGATCCGACCGGTCAACGGTCAACGGTCAAAGTCAAAAAGTCAACTTTTTTATATTTTATTTATTTATTTATTTAATCAGAAAATTGTTTAAAAATACTTAAAAATAATATTTTTAAAGTTAGAAATGTCCTTAAACTCACAAAAATAAATCTAAAAATACTATTAAGATTATGAATTAAAAGAATTAACCTCAAATAAAATCCAGTTATTTACCGAACCATTTAGTTATTATGTTAGGTTAGTTCCTCGTCAATCAAATCCCAAAACTCGTGCGCATCCAACGTCATCAAAAGAACGCACCCAATGTGAGTGAATCTCTACCAAATTCCCCGTTTTAATCACATTTTGGGGTGTATCATGTGTCGTTTAATTCCTTATTATATTTAAACACTTGTGCATCCATCATATCCGTGATCAAATGTGTATCCAATATGTATCAATTGTTGTGTGAATTATGCTTAGATTTAAGTTATCATTTTCAGTACATGCATTTCATTAGGCCCATCAGCTCCCCGTGGGATACGGGTTGAGTACAGGTGCCTCATTCGTTCGGCTCCGTTTGATTGAGCCTTGATCTCACATACATCATCATCATTCATGTCATTCGATCGGCTCCGTTTGATTGAGCCTGGATCTCAAATACATCATCATTTATGTCATTTACTCATCCAATGTGGTTTGTGTATTGTTTATTTATATGTGTTTGCTCACATGTGATTATTGCACAAATTTTCAATATTAAATACAACAAGCAATTAATAACAATGTTTTATCAAGGTTCACTCGCCAACTTTTGTTGACCCAAAATATCCCCCGTTTTACACATGATACAGGTGATCCAGTTGAGGCAAGAAACACATAGGAAGACTTAGAAGAATAAATCAGCTTAAGCTTTCGATTGTTTTACTTAGCTTCATTTTCCTTGTAATTGTATGGATTTGATTTGAACATTTGAGTTGTAATTTGAATTTAATAAATATGAAACATTTTAGTAAACATCATGAGCTTTGGTGATAACCCAAATATGCCCCGACTCTTATTCCGCTGCGGGTCGGGGTGTGACAGCCCAAGCTTTTCAGTGCACCTGCACCATAGCGAAACACATTAAGCCATCTGAAAAGATATAAAAACAATCAAAACTATGAAGGGGTACCACTCTCAGGCGCGGGGGCCACCAGATCTGCGCTCCTAGGAAGCTCAAAGATTCCCAGGATCTGCGCATACCACGTGGGCTCCTCTTGGCTGGGGGCGATGTTCTACATCTGCCCATTCTCCCTCTGGAACGCCACTACATACAGCGCCACCCCTGCAAAAGTGTGCATATGGTTAGTCTACGCACAAGAAAAAATAAGGAAATAATGGAAGAATGAAACAAAGGTACTTACTTTTCTCCCCTTCAATATATACCGGCTTCTCCCGGCAGTTGGGCTTCCACACCAGACTCATGCCCACCGCCACAGTGCCCTCTCCGGCAACTGAACTGTCGGGATCTCCTTTATGTTCTTGTACCAGGACTCCACCACTGGTATGGACATCGTCCCCATAACGATGTCCTCCACCCCCGGAAGTGCATCCGGAGGGGAACGCCGGCCTTCACAAAAAAAGAATTTTGCCTTCCAATCATGGTAGGACTTCGGCGGCGTGTGTAAAATTTTCTTCGCTTGGATTCTATGTTAGAAAGAATAGAAACCCAGGGAGCAGTGTAACTGGTAAAAAAACCCTAAACCGATCAACGGTTGGTTGAATACCCATCGACCCGCACAAAAACTCAAAAATTTTGATTCTCACCATCCCCATTGGATTGAGTTGGTGTAACATTTGTAAAAAAAAAACGGGTTCTAAAACCCGCTTCGTTTTGTAATTCAAATATACGTATGATGTTCGTTACGCATTTATGTTGAAAGTTTAAAATTTATTAGATTGTTATTAGTATTTAATAATAAATAAGATAATAAGTTAAAATAATAATGTTAATAAATTAAATATAATTAATAACAAATAAAATACCAAAAAGTGTAAACCACAGGTATTGAACCCGGGTGTCCACCCACTCAACGCACCACTACACCATACACACATACTTGTTATAATTTTAAATCAAATAAATTATATATCAAAACAGCGCATGAATTCAAAATTCAAAACAGAGCTGTAACAGCCGGAGATTTACTGCAGCAATCAAAGAACCGTTTTCGGTTTCAATTAACGAATGAAGCCGTTTTAAATCATGAGAATTAACTGAAATATTGAATCAATTCATCAGGAACAGTTACGCAATCATCAATCTTGATTGAAACCGAAATGATTGAAATCATAATTGCCTCCCTCTCCATAAATAGCAATCCTAAACCCTTTCTGAAACTCGCTCACACTTTCAAAACCTCTTTAAATTCTCAGAAGATCCTCCATGTGTAAAACACACTTCCCCGGAGATTTGTTCGAAAAGAGTATGCTAACTCTGTTCATCTTGGTAAAGCTAATGTTGTGGCTGATGCTCTTAGTCGAAAAGAGTATGCTAACTTTGTTCATCTTTTGTGTCCTCAAATCGTAACTGATCTTCAAAACCGCATTCGCGCAGCTCGACATACTTCTTTCACGGAAAATGATGTACAAGATGATTATCTTGTGTGGTTGAAACCAAGTTAGAGTCCAAGTCCAATGGTATCCTTTACTATCTAAATCGTATTTGGGTACCTGATCGCGACAATCTTCGTACCTTCCTCATGTATGAGGCTCACAAAACACGATACTCTATACATCCAGGTGCTGATAAGATGTATCAAGACCTACGATACTCTTACTGGTGGCTTGGCATGAAGAAGGGTATCGCCATTTTTGTCTCCAAATGCCTCACATGTTCTAAGGTTAAAGCTGAACATTAAAGACCCTCAGGATTACTCGTTCAACCCGAAATACCCGTTTGGAAGTGGGAAAACATAACCATGGATTCTATTACCGGGTTACCTCGCACCTCCAGTGGGCATCACATGATTTGGGTTATTCTCGATCGTCTTTCCAAATCAGCTCATTTCATTGCGTTAGGTACACGCTTAGATCTCAGCACCGTTTTTCACCCTCAAACTGATAGTCAATCTGGGCGCACCATACAGACTCTTGAAGACATGTTGCGAGCCTGTGTCATCGACTTCAAGGGCAATTGGGATACTCATCTACCATTAGTTGAATTTTCATACAACAATAGCTATCATTCGAGCATCGGTATGGCTCCTTTTGAAGCGTTATACGGTCGTAAGTGCCGATCACGGGTATGTTGGCACGAAATTGGTAAAGCACAAATCACTGGACCTGAATTAATCCAAGAAACAATCGATAAGATTCTTCAAATCCGCAATAATCTTCTAGCAGCTCAGAGTCGTCAAAAGAGTTACGCTGATAATCGACGCAAACCACTCGAGTTTTGTGTTGGTGATCAAGTACTTTTGAAAGTATCACCATGGAAGGGATTTGTTTGGTTTGGACAAAAAGGCAAGCTAGCACCTCGCAATGTGGGAGCATTCAAAATACTCGAGAGAGTTGGTCCAGTAGCCTACAAGCTTGACCTACCAGAAGAACTCAGCAGGATTCATCCCACGTTCCATGTATCCAACTTGAAAAAGTGCGTAGCCTACGAAAACCTTCATATACCGTTGGAAGATATTCAGATTGATGAATCGATGCATTTCGTAGAGCAATCTGTAGAAATTATGGACTTCGGTGAAAAACGTTTAAGACAAAGTCGAATTCCGATAGTCAGGGTGCGTTGGGAGTCAAAACAAGGACCTGAGTTTACTTGGGAACGCGAAGACTCAATGCGTGAAAAATACCCTCACCTCTTTCAAGTTAAACCTACCACTACTTAAATTTCGGGACAAAATTTGTAAAAGTATGGGATACTGTAACATTTGTCAAAAAAACGGGTTCTAAAACCGCTCCGTTTTGTAATTCAAATATGCATATGATGTTCGTTACCCATTTATGTTGAAAGTTTAAAATTTATTATATTGTTATTAGTATTTAATAATAAATAAGATAATAAAGTTAAAATAATAATGTTAATAAATAAAATATAAATAATAAAAAATAAAATATGAAAAAGTGTAGACCGCGAGTATGAAACCCGGGTCTCCACCCAAACAACACACTCAACACACCACTACACCACACGCACATAATTGTTATAATTTTAAATCAAATAAATTATATATCAAAATAGCGCATGATTTCAAAATTCAAAACAGAGCTGTAACAGCCGAAGATTTACTCCAGCAATCAAAGAACTGTTTTTGGTTTCAATTAACGAATGAAATCGTTTTAAATCATGAGAATTAACTGAAATATTGAATCAATTTATCAGGAACAGTTACACAATCATCAATCTTGATTGAAACCGAAATGATTGAAATCATAACTGCCTCCCTCTTTATAAATAACAATCCTAAACCCTTTCTGAAACTCGCTCACACTCTCAAAACATCTTTAAGTTCTCAGAAGATCCTTTATGTGTAAAACACACTTCGCCGGAGATTTGTTTGTCGCCGGAACTTCACCGGAGATCACCCTATTTTGGTATATTCGCACTTGAATCCTTCTCGTTTTATTTATTTTATTGTCAGTAAGTAAAACCAATCCAATAAGCATTATCAGATTGACAATCGGGTTTTGTCAAAATAGTTAAAATGAAATGAAGAAGAAGCTGAATATGTGTTTAAGTATAATTAAACCGGAGTTTATACCGGGTTAGACACACAGTCCAGTGGTGGACTATGTGCATTATAACTAAATGGTCGCCGGTTCGATCCTTACCTACGCTGCCGATCTCCTATACATTATCAAACCTTTTTATAACTAATATATAAACTAACTCAGTTAGTGTATAAATGTAATTAAAAACCCATATCATCAGGGTTAGTCACACAGCCCAACTGGTCGGGCTATGTGCAACACGAGACAAAGGGCGCGGGTTCGAGTCCGGTTATACACAGCGTATTGTTAATAAAACAAACCTTATTCATTAATTAGAAATATGATTTAATTCAATTTGTGTATATATGTAATTAAATTCCAATATATTTCTGGTTAGACACGTAGCTCAGTTGGTAGAGTTGTGTGCGCGTAAACGAGAGGTCACACATTCGAGTCCCACACGCTGCGTATAATTCCGATTTCGACCGGTTCAACCCGCTGAAGGGTATATTTTTTTAATTAACCTTTTTCTTTATTTTTCTCCAAAATCTATAAAAATATATAATAAAATAAGTCCTTTTTAAGTATAAAAATTAGTAATAAATACTATAAAATTATCTAAAAAGTCTAATAAAATCCAATAAATAAAAATACTACTTTTAAATAAAAGAAATATATTTACAGAATTATTACGTGAATATCTAGGTTAGTTTTCTCGTCGGTTGGAATCTTTAAATCGTGCGCGCTCGTTATCAAATCAATAACGCACCCACTGAGAGTGAATTCCTACAAGCTTCCCCTTTTATTCATGTTTTGGGGTGTGTCATGTGTCGTTTATTTATATCATTTACTCAAACACTTGTGCTACTACTATTATATGAACTAACGTGCTATGTGATATTTGGTTTATTGTTATTTGTGGTTATACTTTCTCATTTCAGTCAATCTTTCACATTAGGCCCATCAGTTCTCTGTTTCATACGGGTAAAGCATCGCGTTACCTAATTAGATCGGCTCCGTTTGATTGAGCCTTGATCTCACAGCACATCGCTTATCATGTTCACATGTACATTGCTAGATGATTGTGTGGTTTGTGGATAGATTACATATACGTATGCTCATATTTGGTTTATGCACATTTTATTAAATTAGTAAACATATCAATCCTTTTTAATGTTTAAACAGGATTCACTCGCCAACTTTTGTTGACCCAAATCTCTATTTTCCACATGATACAGGTGATCAGGTTAAAGCAAGGAACATCTAGGATTGGGCCTTAGAAGAAGAATAAATCGTTACTTGAATGTCTTGTTTAGAACATTTGGTGTTTGTATGGTTTGTGTGTTGATTGGAATATTTTTTTTTTAATTTGAAATAATAAATATGAAACTTTTATAATGGTAAATGTCATGAGCTTTGATGAAAACCCCAATCATGCCCCGACTACCATATCCGCTGAGGGTCAGGGTGTGACAGTTGGTAGATGTAGAATCAGTAGTATTCAAGAATCTCAAGAAAAAATTTAGTGGCCGGCAACCGGAAGTAGCCATCAGCGAAAAAAATCAAAAAATATAGTAAAATTGCCGGCCGGAGCATCGGCGGCGGTATCACCCTCAGCTGGAAACCGAGCATCCCAGTCCTTAGGGAACCGGAAGCCGGAGACCAAGAGTTGGAAAACTAACAGAAGACCACTTCAACGTCGGTAACGATGTCGACGCCTCCATGGCGGAAGTATTCTCTGGACCCCTGGTCGACATCTGGGATCACCGGAGGAAAGAAAAGAGAGGAAGATTGAAGAGAAGAGAACAAGAACTCAAAGAATTCATAGAGAGCAAGAAAAAGTTTTGAAAGCGATGGGGAAACGTGACGCGCAGACCCAACAGTCAATATGCGCATGACGCGTGTAGGGCAAGTGGCAATTGACGATCGCCATGCGCTCGTGGCTGGTATTTTCGCTGCCAATTCATTAATGAAAGAGAGGCTGCACTGTTGACAGCATGCCATAACTATCAACAGTCACTTCCACTTTATCTCTTTTTCTCACCAACTCGCCTGCAACATCAGCATGACGAAGATTCAAATTTCAAAGACCTCATCATGAGCAAAGGTTTCCCCCACACAAAGGTTTCCTTCACCCCTTGTTGAATTTTTGCCGTTGAAATAAGCGAGCATACATGAATTCTTACAGTCCAGCACTCCCTTACTCGCCAACATGCGCATATGAGCACCACTAGACTGGGGGACTTGTAGGGGTATGGTCTCAAAAACTTTGCGCCTACACAAGGAACCATACCCTCAATAACAACATACCACAAGAATAACCTTGCGCGCGATACGCAACGGTGCGCTATTCTTGAAACTAGCATGTTGCACAACAAACCTTGCGCGCAATGTGCAAAGGTACTGCAACCTTGACACTAGCAGATCACACAAAAAATCTTGCGCACACTGCACGACGGCAAGTTAGACCTGGAAGCGCAGGACCCTTGACCCTTCTCGGATAAAAGAACCCTCTAGCCGCGAAGTCCTAAAACCTTGCACAAGGCCAAGACCAACATGAGAGCAACTCATAGGCTTGAGAACAAAAAAACTTAATCCCTACACCTCCGCGCTGGCCAGAAAACACTGATAAAGCCACGCGGAAGGGAGAAGCACAAGGAGACGTTGACCAAATACAAGGGTACAAAGTGGCAGAGTTGTGACCCAATAGCCACTTGGCAGGTTGTGTCAGACTGCGTCGCATGATGAACAGTATTGCAGAGGACAGACTGTATGTAAGGACGTACACGTGGCACCAACCAAACTCACGCCCGCGACTGTTACACGATCTCCACTTTCGGCTGATGAAAGGTCCGGCACTAGGGACAACTGCCATGACACGTGGCTCCAATCACCATGCACCAAGTGCACCTCTTGTCAAAGATCATTAATGGTCGATGCAGAGGAGACAGAACGGATATCCCTGGTCATCGGGCCCTGGCCCAAGGCTCATCAGCCCATCTCCTACATACTTCACTTCGGCTATAAAATAAGGATCACACCACAAGGTAAAACACATGTTTTCTAGCTCACTCACTAATTACTTGCTACATGCTTATTACCTTGCAATCCCAAATACTTATTCTCACGTCGGAGTCTGGTCACGAAGAAAACCCTCCCCCTTTCTCTCGTGATGAGGCTAACGATGTTGCTAGTTTTGCGGATAACTCGAAGTGAGATCACCCAGAAGAGCGAACGAGAGATAATCTTTCATGCATAAGCGTTGAGCTGTAACTAAGATATCTCTGGTTACGTCTCGGTTTAGCTAGTGTTTAAACATTAAAACATGTGTGTGAAATGAATAATGTAAAATATATGTGTGAGGGTGTGAGTGGCAGACAAAATGGGCCGGGAAAACTTGAAAGCAACATCAGAAAAGAAAAAAAATACCGGAGGTGGGTTTTAGATATAGCATGTGATAAATTGAATGGTGGAAAGAATAAAGGAACAGAAAATTTGGTGGCCAAACTTAGAACCCACACAAGTTCGCTGGGGCAATGAAGTTATGTTTCAGAGCATCTCCAATTATTTGGTCCATATACCATAACACAAACAAACTTATTTGTTGGAGGGAGGTGGTCCGATAGTATGCGGTCTGCTGGAGTGGACGGTTGAGGTTTGGATTGTGGGGATCACCCACTTATAAACCTTTCATTTTTTAGTGTAAAAAGTAAAATGTGATATGAAGATTTTAAACAATTTATTATTGTAGAAAAAGTGACATAGAGTTTAGAGTTTATATTGTTATAGAAAAAAGTGGCATCCTCTTAGTAATACTATCCACATTTACAACCGGTCTAACTTAACACTTAATAAAATATTAATATCTTTTTCTTTCACCTACAGAACCCAATCCACCCAACTTAACCTGACCCAACCTTTTACATTCATTAGCAACGTAACCCAATCCTACTTTTATTAAATAATTATAGCGTTCTACGAAAAGAAAAATAAAAAACTATTAATATTTTTTATTTCATTTTAAATGTTAAAATATTTTTTTTATTTTGAAACAAAACATTTAGTTATTTTAAATACAAAATATAAGAAAAATGAAAAAAAAACATTTATGAAGTAATATATATTAATTTTATATAAAAATATTTTTTTCTCTACTATCTTTTATCTTTAATAAAATTTATACTGAAATGTTCATGAAAGTATAATAAACAAGAATGTTTTGTCTAGATTTTTGAAAAGAAGTATAAAATTTTAAGCTAATAGAAAAAAATCTGATTATACTTGAAACTAATTGTTAACAACAAAAAAGGAAAACCAAGTAATAGTGAAGCCCACTCTTGTTGTGACCATGGGAACCACCAATAATAATAATAATAATAATAATAATGAGAGTTAACTTTTTTTTCCTCCATATAGTTTGATGCTTTTATCGTTTTACACCAATTATTTATATCATTTTTCTTCTTAATCTTTCTAACTTATCATTATTTTACTTAAATGAAAAAAACTTAGATACCTTTACTTTTTCTAGTAAATCACTAAATTACCTACTTGTTAACAACAAAAAAGGAAAACCAAGTAATAGTGAAGCCCGCTTAATAATAATAATAATAATAATAATAATAATAATAATAATAATAATAATAGTAGTAGTAATAATAATAATGAGAGTTAACTTTTTTTTTCCTCCATATAGTTTGATGCTTTTATCGTTTTACAACAATTATTTAAAAAATATCATTTTTCTTCTTAATCTTTCTAACTTATCATTATTTTACTTAAATAAAAAAGACTTAGATGCCTTAACTTTTTCTAGTAAATCACTAATTACGTTTGAAGTTACTAACATTTTGAATGGAGTTACCAATTATATATTTTTAACATAAACGGGAAACTTGTTTATTTTTATACACCCAAATGCTTTATAGTTTTCACTTAAAATCTCTCGATGCCATTGTCTTCCAAGAAAATCACATGCGTTTGCAAATGGAGAATTCTACAAACCGAACGATCTTCCAGAACATTCGTTCCATCAGCTGCTGATTTCTCCGAAATCACCACCGTTAGCTCTTTTGTTTTTGGAGAAATCGATTTTCAGATCTCTCATCATTAACACCCGTTTGCTGCCTCACTCACACCCAACATCATCACCACCATCAGCCGTTTCCGAGAGAAAGCGATTTTTAGATTTGGTTGTTTTGGGGAGAAATCCCCATTCTCTAGTTGTTTAGGGGAGAAATCGATTCAGACCGACTAAGGTGTGGTGGCGGCTGGCGATGTGGAGCAAGTGAGACGATGGTTGATGGTAGTGATGTCAGTGTTAGTGAGGTGGCAGCTGAGGGTGGTGGGTGAGTCGGTGACAGATGGTTGTGATTTTGGTAGATACAAGGCCATCTCTGGTTCTAGTTTCATAGGTGATCGAGTTTTCTATGAGGTTCGTCAGAGGACGCCCCTCCAGGGATGGAAGCAAAGAAATAGATGATGACTCGACCCCACCTAGTTAATTTATTAATTTTTAATTAAACTAATTTTTAACATTTACTTATATAAAATAAAATCATTAGTATTAAAAACCAAACATTACATAACCTAAAAAACGTAAAAAATTAAAAAAATAAACGAAAAAATAAAAAAATAATCTAAAAAATCCTATGAACTCCACTTTTTTTGTGATTTTTTCTTTCATTCTTCGCAAAGTCAGTCGATCTGCTTCCGGATACGAGTTTATGTCGGCTGTCATGATTTCCCACTCTTTATACTCGTTTTCCTCATGCTTCAACTGAACCCATTCACCGACCTCACGTTCTTTCGCCTTCACCTTTTGGGCCGTGACCTCGGTGAACGCTTTGAACTGAGCCATAAGGTCGTCCATTTTGGAACCGCCCCCCGACGCGACTTATTTTTTTGCAGCTGTCGCCCTTTTTTATTTGTCCCTGCCCGGGGGACGTTCCTCCTCTCGAACCAAAAACTCTTCATCGTCAAATTCGGGCTCGTCGTTTATATTTATTTGACATTGTGCGTCCAAGCCCCCGCACTGTAACTACCGGTCTCCGAGGTTTTTGTTCGTTTGGCTGTTGCAACCTCATTTGGAATCGGCGCCCACTTGTTACTGGTTCGCAAAATTTCCCAAGCACGTACGTGGGGGAAAACGGTCCAATGCGTATCTTCGTATCTACGCATCACCTCTTTAAAAACGTCGACATCACTCATCCCACTACGGCGACAGTATACAAGTCATTATAAATCGCCGAAAACCGGTTAACCACCAGATGCATCTTTCTCCACTTGGAAGAGATGGAATCAATATTGCGATAATGACCTTGTTCCATTATCGCAAGAAACTTCGACAAAATTTCTTTCCAAAACCCCTCGCCGGTTTGGTTGTTACATATAATTTTAAATTGTAGCAAAAGTTATATTAAAAAAAAGTATAATATATAATTTTTTGGTATATTTAAAAATGTAGCAAACGTTATATACCGATAATGGGGCTTTTGGAAGTGCTAACCCACGCATTGGCTAACGCCTCCTCCATCTTTGTCCAAAGTTTCGCCTTCCCTTTCGAAGGTTGATATTTCTCAACCATATGTTGCTTCCCTTTTTTTCGTTTAGACGATTGCGGTTGGGTCTCCGGCACAAATTCTTGAACGTCGTCCTCTTCGGGTTGTAGCTGGGGAGACTCTCGTGTTGGGGAATATTGTGGTTGGGTTGGAAATTGTGGATTAAACGGGTTTCGCATCATCATTTGTTGCACCGACTGCATTTGTTGCACTTGGGTCATTTGCGAAAACGCGTTGGGGCTCTGTTGAGAACCCCCAAAAGCGTTGTACGAAAATTGTGAGGATGACCAACTCGGTTCCATGCTAGGATAGTAGCCGAGTACCGAGAAAATGTTTTGGTTTGGGTTTGGGTTTGGGTTCGTGTTGATCGGGTTGTATTGATCCATGGCGAAAGTTGAAGGATTTTATAAAAGGTTGAAAAATTATAAAAAGATGGGAATGATTTTATAAATTGAGAGATGGAGGTGAATAATTGTGTAAAAAAGTAGGATGGTATTGGGGTATTTATAGGTAAAATTATTAATTTATTTATTTTATTAAACTAACCGTTCAAACGACTATAATTTTGAAAGAAGCCAGCCCGTCTCCAACGTCTTCAGGCCGACGCTAAGACGACGACCACCCACCCAGGGCGGTGTTGGGGGGCAACGCCGGTCCAAGCCGATATCGAGTGGTCTTAGCAGATGGTGGCGGCTATGGTTTAGATAAAGAGAATGGTTTCAATGAAGAGAGGTTTTGGTTCATTAATAATAATAATAATAATAATAATAATAATAAATATGTATTTCTAAATTACCAAAACACCGTTCTAACTATATGTAAATAACTAAAATATCCTTCTAGTTAACATACAATTTGGATGAAGTTAGAGTTAGGAAGAAAAAAAAGTAAAAGTATAAACCATTGGAAGAAAAAAAGCCATTTTTAAACTATTGAGACAAAACCGTTAAAATTACCAAAGCAAAGAAAACAAAACATAAGTTTAACTCTAATAATAATAATATAATATAATAATAATAATAATATGTTAGAAAAATATTAATAGCTAAACTGAACATTTTACAAAAATTGTTGTATTAACTTTTTTATTGTATACACGATATATGTAAGTTGAAATCCAAAACAAAAACAAGTTAAAATAGCACAAACTTTTATTAATTTATTAGCTAAAAATATATAATTTTAAAGAGTCTCTTTAGCGTTAGAGATAATCTTATTAGAAATAAGGTTAGCTCATTACCTTTGATAAAACTGGCTTTTGTCACTAAGTTAGGCAATTGTAAGCTTTTTTCTTATTACAGATTACGTAATATGGTTCAAAAGTACTCATAGTCGTATGGTTCTATGAAAAGTTGTGTGAGTCAGTCCATGGCAACTACGTACCAATAGACCATCACGTAGGTTCATTTCAATATGATTCCAAACAACATGATTTTCAAAGAATGGAGTATATACATATATATATATATATATGGGGACATAGAAAGAGAGAGAGTGATCAACGTCTAATTAAAGTTATCTCCATCAAAACACCTCATTGACAAAAATAAATCTGGTCGCTAAACTTGAAACTAAGCAAGTATGGCACACAGAGTCAGCTTTATAGTTTTATGCCGACAAAAAAACATGTCTAGTTCAAAACTATGCCAACAAAGTTTGACCATTCATCTAAACACTTTGTGTTTTTTTCAAGTACAACACGTTCGTTTGGTAACATTTTTGGGGCCGACCAAAAAATGTCTGGTTCAAATTTATGCCGACTAAGTTGGACCATTCAACACTTAGTATTTTTTGAAAGTAAAAACGTTCATTTGGCGTTGTAGGCCAGTGATAACAGAGAATGAGAAGAATGTTCTCCATAAACTTAAATTTTTTGTATCTCATATAGTTATACTAAACACATTGATAATCAGCATCCCGCCACAATACGTGTATTAACATCAATCCATTAAAAATAAAAATCAACCACATCCGATCCCACACTTATGGCCCGCTCCACCTTTCTCTCTGTAGTGACTCTACAGGTAAGGGTGTGCAAAAATATCGGAATATGAAACCGAACCCGAACTATTCAAAATGTCGAACCTAAAAATATCCAGAAATTTGGATATTGTCACAACTCCTGACCCTACCTGGACGGGCTCTAGTGGTACGGGTGTTTATTAAAATTATCGCAGCAGAAATTTCAACAAGACTGGATGTCAGAAAAAATATCAAAGTTTTCAAACACCATAGTTTTCGTTTCATTCCAAAGTTTTCAAATACCTCATTAATAGTGTTTACTATATTGATTTTTTCATAAATACATAATCAAAAGACATTTGAAAAATATTAAGATGATTCTGATCCTAACCGGTTATCTTTCTTATATTTGATTGGGAATATTTCATATAATGGTAATCAACTTTTAGAAGTGTTTCAATCAGGTCACTCATAAAAACTATTGTTCTAATTAAGTCACTAACGTTTATTTATGAGCTAATCCTATAAAGTTTATCTAAGTAGCAGGTAAACTATCCTATATGATATTTATTTATTATTAAACATGATGAATCTAACTAATAATAAAAGACTCCAAATGATGTCATCCTTCACTCCTTCAACTCATAAATTTTATTTATAATTATTTAATATATTCCTTTTAATATTAATAACTAATATATATCACTTATCTTTATCTTTATCTAAGATTAGTAAATAACTTCAATTAATGTCACATGACATTTTCTCCTTCAGTCTTTTAATAATATTATTAATATCTAATAAATTATTAATATCACTTAAACTAACATGAAAACAATTAATTTACAAATATTAAACTAATTAAAGAATAATAAATAAATTGAAACCACATTATGTATAATGCATATAATAAAAAAGTATTTAACCATTAACTAGAGTTTACTCTCTTAATATATAATAGTTTATTCAAGTTTTATAAAAATAATTTTTTAACGTTTTTTTTTGTAATTTACGATGCTAGACCTTATGTATAAGGTTTTTTATATCTTTTTTCATTCCTAACCCAAAAGTTTTCTTCTTTTGAAATTCAGACTCTTTTTTTTTTCCTTTTAACTCGAAACTTTTCATCTTTTACAATTTAACCACAACTCTTTTTTATTTTCAATTTTGGTCCACCATACTTTTCAACTTTCCTAAGTTTTTCGTTTCGTTCTAAATTTTGTGAGTTAACTCACCGCAACGTGCGTCTGGGGCTTAACATATTTTCGTATATTTTTTCTCGTTTGACTGGCTCGTTGCAACACATCTATTTTTCTCCGTTTGACAAATTTGTCGCAACATACGGGTCCTAGATTGATTTAGTTATTTTTTCTATGTTTTGCGTATCGGTTTAATTTCTTTACAACGAACATGCATGATTCAAAGATTTTACGTCTGCTTTTCACTCGGTGTTATTTTTTTCCGCTTTTATTTATTTTATTTTTATGAACTTTTCCGGTGTTGGTGGTCGCTGATAGTGATATAGCATTGGTACTACTTGACACAATTTTTACAACAACTGATTGTTGATCAGTTCTGTATAAACATAATGGAAAACATGAATAAAATAATACCTGATACAACAGGCCAGCAGAGAATCCAGATATGGATGCAGCCATGGAGTTCGACATCTTTGTCAGCTTGATCTGGTTCCCCTTTAGGATGTATTTTCTTGATGGTAGTACCAAGTTCGTTAGGGTTGAAGAACTGGTAGTAATGGAGAGAGAGGAGGGGACGATTTATGGTATAGATGTTGTGAGAGGCTAACCTTAATCCCTCTCTAGTAATCTCCTTATATACATCCAATAGGAAATCCAATTAGTTAATTAGGGCAAATCGGTCCATCAACAATTACCAACTAATTATATTATAGGTTTTAATATATTTTTATCTATATTATACAAATGATAATGATGGCTACTAGATTAAATACATATAAATAAATATTTAATCTTACATTCTCCCACTTAGTCGAATAATCATTTATTATGAGTATTAGATTAGTCTGATTAGAAGTTAATACTCATTTTAGCTTTAAACCAAGAACCATAGCAGAGAAATACAGCCGTTGAATCATCATTCGACTCGGGAATCCCATTAGTCATACTAGAACCTCAATTTAAAACCTAACAATTATGACCAAAATATGCAATAAGCCCTTAAACGTTTGATTTGTATTCATATTTGTCTATATGTCATTATACCGGCAGGACAGATATTAGAGACATACAAAATCAAACTGATGAGGAAAATTAATAACTAATCATTCATTGTACGATATGCAGTTGTACATAGTCATCAATAAACCTGTCATTATTATAAGCGCTTACATAATAGTTATGGATGATAGACTAGGATCCTTAAGCATATCATGTATGCATTGGATACAAAGATTTAGTTTCTTCAGTTTGTTCATAAACGAATAATTAATTTTGTATCGAAATTTAATGCAACACCTCTCGAACTGTTACTGTCGAAGGAGACATGGTAGCTGACTTTATCATAATAAGTCTTTAATATATAATTTATATGGAGTGAATAAACTTATGAGTCCACTGATAAATTTTCAATAACATTTAGTGACTATTGCTTTGTGATCAACAACATATTATGTCATTATACCTTAGGTTGTTGTTATCAGTTCATTATGACTCCTCCATGAGACAGGGTTTGTCCGCTGACATAAGGATATGCCCCGAAATTACATTTTGTCATCTTTGAATATTACAAAGTTAGAGTAATCAACCCGGTTTGAGTTCTCACTTCTTCTTTAAATTATAGTCTCTTGTTTCCTTTATAGATATTTTAATACTCCATAAGATGCTTCACATTAATCTAGATATATCTAGTGTGTTGCAATATGAGTAATATCTAAACGAGTATAGACTTAAACTACATAAGGCTTCTAATTAATGAAGCGCAAGGAAATAATCTCATTTACCCTATTATCCTCTAAAGGAGAGCAGTATTGTTTGTTACATATGTAAAGACCCATTTAAAGTTAAACTTATGGACTGAAAATAGTGTCTCATTGGGTCTATCTTGGTATGTTATGATATCTATTACATAAGAGATATCTCTAAGATCTATTATATCAAAGTTCGCTTTTAACAATGCTTTGACTTGTGTACATATACTTGTCAAAAGAATGTCATCTATATGTAGAAAAAAATATTTTAGTTGCTCCCACTCATCTTGAGATAGGTACATTAATCCACTTGGATCCTTAATGAAAATAATTGTGTTAAGATTTCATCGCATCGTGATGTTTGCATTAATCGATACATGGATTTTATCGGCTTATGTCAGCAAGTTGTTAGGAAAGTTGTTTTAATGTTCAGCTAATGTAGCTCTAAATTGTTATAAGCTACCAGAACTGTAACATCCGTAAAAAACCGGATTATCCAAACCCGTTTCGTTTATTTAACCGAATAATCAGTTATAAATTTTGTCGCGTATTTAATGCTCAAATTAATTTTTATACGATACATAATTAATAAACAATTTAGAATTTAAAAACTATAATTGATAAAAAGTGAAAATAAAATAAATAAAAAAGAAATCAGGCTGCCGGGTTTCGAATTCGGGTCAGCCGGAAGATTTAATCAGCAAACACTTAACCACTCCGCCACTTGAAACAAGGAAACAAATAATACTTAACTCTACATGTGAAATCATCTGTTTGCGCCAAAACTGAAACCGTTCATCGGCTTTCAACGGTCCAGACTGTTGAGTGTTTCGCCATTACTGATTATAACCGATAAACCCACGTTCTTAATCAATTCAGTCTTTATTGAACTTGATTCATATGATTTTCGGGTTTAATAACCGAAATCATTTACTTCCTGATTTTCACCGGTAATATCAGTATCTCACAACTCAGAAACACTCACAGAACCTCCAATTTTACTTTCGCTCTAATTTCTGTTCGTCGGAAACGCTTTCTGAAATCGCCGCTTTCGCCGGAAAACCGAGACTTACATCAAAACGGTAAATACCTCGACTCTTTTGGTTTCAATCCATTGTTAGACTATTACTAACTTCAATCCATCAACCAGAATCAATCCCAGACGACGTAGCTGGAATATTCTGCACTCGCCGGAAAACCTCTTGAATTTCCAAAATCACGCTGTGAATCGGTATAGTCATTTAAACCTTCTGTTAATCCTTGTTTAGTAACCCAATTTCACAACTAATCGATCAAAACTGTTAATTGATTCAATCAGACGGAATATACAAATCAGAGCCGACGACCATTGCCGGAATTCTGAGAAATACAGTCTGATCGGTACATTCGATTCCTTAATTCTTCTTATCCTTTACATTTCAACCAGTTATGTTCGATGAACGATTTAATCAAGAACAGAAGAATATCGGTCGTCTGAGTCTTTGAACGAAGAAGACGAAGTCGACGATGTTTATAAGATTAATTAAAACAAGTTATTAAACCGGGTTAGACACACAGTCCAGCGGTGGACTGTGTGCAAACAATTAGCACACGTCTCGAGTTCGATCCCTGACACAACCTCACTCTCTGAAATAAAAATGTTTTTTTTAAACCGAACCGGATCAACTCGCTGTAAGATGTTAAGTTTAATAAAAATCAGTATATTAACCAGGTTAGACACACAGTCCAGCGGTGGACTGTGTGCAATGCTAAACAACGGGTCCCGGGTTCGAGACCTGTTGTGTGCACCGGTCCGACATAATTAAAACCCTTTTTAAAATAAATGATTTCTGATTAAAATTAAATAGTTTATAAATATAATTAAAAATAGAAATATTTCGGGTTAGACACGTAGCTCAGTTGGTAGAGCTGCGTGCACGCGTACGGGAGGTCACGAGTTCGAGCCTCACCCAGCGCATATATACACAAAGTCCGAACCGGTCAACGGTCAAAGTCAACGGTCAACCCAAAAAGTCAACATTTTTTTATATTTTTTATTTATTTGTTTTATTTAAAAATCAATTAAAAATACTTAAAAATAACATTTTTAAAGTTAGAAAGTGACCTTAAACTCACAAAAATAAATCTTAAAATCCAATTAAAATTGTTAATAAAATCCACTTATTTACCGTACCTTTTCGTTATTATTTAGGTTAGTTATTCCTCGTCGATCAACTCTCTAAACTCGTGCGCATTCAAACATCATCAAACGAACGCACCCAATGTGAGTGAATTCTTACAAATTCCCCTTTTTGTATGTTTTGGGGTGTATCATGTGTCGCTTAAACTAATTCGCTTATTCAAACTCGTGCTACACCATTATATGATCTAAACTTAGAATGTAAATGTTGTTTGTTGTTATGTATTACATATTGTCAAGTTGTACGCAAATTATTTATTAGGCCCATCAGTTCCTCGTGGGAGACGAGTTGAACAACGCGTGCCTCAAAACTCATTCATTAGGCCCATCAGTTCGTTGAACAACGCGTGCCTCAAAACTCATTCATTAGGCCCATCAGTTCCTCGTGGGAGACGAGTTGAACAACGCGTGCCTCAAAACAATCATTTTTTGTATGTGTGTGCAATATTTAATATTATGTGTTTTGTGAATAAATTTACATCTACATTTACTCATATGTGGTTATGCACTTTATTTTATAATCAATACAATAAACACGTTTAAATGTTTTCATAGGATTCACTCGCCAACTTTTTGTTGACCCAAAAACCATTTTTTACACATGATACAGGTGGACAGGATGAAGCAAGGAACACATAGGAAAGTGCCTTAGAAGAAAAATAATGAAGTCTAGAAAGATGTATAGAACATGTTGTACTTGTATGATTTGATTGTATGATCTTCTTTAAAATTGTAATAATAAATATGAAACATTTTAATAAATGTCATGAGCTTTGATGAAAACCCAATCATGCCCCGATCACCTTTTTCCACTGCGAGTCGGGGTGTGACAGATTGGTATCAGAGCTTTTGACCATAGGGATATAGGATAGGTTATTAGACCCTTAGAGCCTATACTATAGTTGATTAGATTTTAATTGTTTATGTGGTTACATGCAAACTCATGATGTTTATTTATTTCATATTTATTACATACACAAATGAATGCAAACACTTCCAATATTATATTTTGTGACACTTAATGAATCATACTTATAGTCGAACATAACATGCTTACATATACATTCATCATACATATTTCAATGTTCACATATTCAAGTCATCTTCATACTTCCGTATTTCAAGATTTTGTCGCATTTTTCATTTTTTTAATCTCATCAAAGTGAGTTCTGCGACAGGCATGTAGTAACTGTAAGGGTACAAGTACCGGTAGTCGGAATGTCCTGTCTAGGTTGGCATTCGTATAAATCCAATATAACGGACCAGTTTGCCTACCTGGGGACTAACGATGAGAGTACGAAGGACCTATTAGGCCAAAGCATGCCACACCAAACGTCGTTCGAACTAACCCCACTTTGAGTTGTCACCGTGTCCACACCTGGATGCACTCCGAATATCATACGTTACATACATGTTTCTCGATTTTCGGGTTTTAGTGTACGTAACCAGGCTAACAAATGCGAACCATATGAAAAACCCGGTAATCATGGGGGCCCACATGATTACGAAGGTGAAGTATGGCGGCATGCAAGGCCCAATTACGAGCAGAGCCCAAGACATCCTATGGATGTAGTAGATTTATTATTCTATATTTATTTTATGAATGTTCATTCCTAAATAGGACACATGACCCCTAAAACGTCCAACTCATACTCTTGATATGTATTCCTTGTAGATGTCTTCTAATCTCGCTCGTAGGAAGATGAGATCAGGAAAAGCCCGCGAGCGCATGGCTGCCCAAATTGCTCAACAAATGGCTGCTGTAATACCCAACATTGTAGTTCAAGTTCAACAAGCCCTTACCGCTAATCCCGTCAACCCAATCAATCAAGAAGATCAAAATGTTGTCAACCCTCCCCCAATTACCACTAAATGCACCTTCAAGCATTTCAAATCCTGCGACCCTCCAAAATACGAAGGGACTGAAGGTGTCACCGCTCTCCTCCATTGGTTTGAGGAAATGGAAAACACTTTTCTAAATTGTGATTGCCCCGATGATCGCAAAGTGCGATATGCTACCGGTCGTTTGCTTGGAATAGTACTTACATGGTGGAATACAGAGAAGGCCAAGCGAGGTGTTGAAGATGCTATGACTTTGACTTGGGAAGAGTTGAACGAAATCATGACAAGACGTTTCTGTCCAAGAAGCGAAATCAAGAAATTAGAGGATGAGTTCTATTCTTTGAAACAAAAGGAAGGCGACCACACTACGTACCAACAAGAGATTCCTGGAGTTAAATCAAATGGTCCCCAACTTGTTCACTCCCCTCTACCGTTTGATCGAGCACTACATTTGAGGTCTTCCTTCAAAAATTCAAGACTCCGTAATAAGTACCACACCTTCAACTTTGGAAGCAGCAATGGAGTTAGCTACAGAGCTCACCGAGAACCGCATACAGAATAAAGACTTCACGGAGGAGAAGAAGAAGGATAAAACATCAACCGAAACCTCAAACTCCACCCGAACCGAATCCTCTTCACAACCCATTTCTAAGAGAAAACGAGATGGGCAAATTTTCGCTATCACCCAACACAATCAACCAACTTCACAAGCCATACCCCTCCAAGCTATCCCAATCACTCAAGTAGCACCCAACTCAACTTACCCAAATAAGAAACCTTACTTTGGACCTCACCCTCAATGCAACACTTGCTTTTATCACCATCCATCTACCTTACCTTGTCGACTATGTGCGAGTTGTGGACGCTATGGTCATTTGAGCAAGGTTTGCCGCACCTCTCAAAACCAAACCTCACCCCCTACTCAAAACATGATCCAAACCTATCAACAACCCCAATACCCCATGTTCCCATATGTTCGAGCTTGTTTTAATTGTGGCGACCCTACCCACTTTAGAAACACGTGCCCTCGATTGGTTAACATCATAAACGCCCAAGCTCAAGCAAACCCAGTTAACCAAGCAAATCAAGAAAACCTAACCACTAGGCCACCAGCAAGAGGAAAAGTTTACAACATCAACGCCAATCCTGTTGAAGATAATGACGGCCCAAACGAACCACCCAACTAGTTTTCTTCACCAAAAATCAAGAATTCAACTCCAACCGCTTAGTTTTTATGTTTTCTTTATGTTTATCTCAATCTTCACGTATCTCAATTATAAATTGGAAATTTTATCCAAGAATCTTATGCGAATTACTATTTCAGTTTTGTTTTATACTCATTGATTTAACATTCATATCATCATACCTCAAGACGTATCTCCGTCTCATCATTTAAAGAAGTTGGGCTGTGTCTCACTTCTACATAGACTAACCTCTTCATCATAACAAACGAGAGAGGTACTGTCATCATTCAAACATGTATACTTTCAGAATTTAGACTCAAGCTTTGGTTGTTGTGTTTGTTTATGTTTTAGAGTCACATAGAACTAATCATAACTTACTGATAAAACCAATGAAAATTTGACAAGAATATGGTGGATACGCCGCTGGTACTTCCTATATATAAATATTCTTGCCAAAGGATCAGAGGCATTGTCAGGCGGTTATGAGAAGTTCCATGTAGGATTTAGTAATGTCATGGTTGAAGTTTGTTTTATACTCACTGATTTAGCATTCATATCGTCATACATCTCAATGTATTCCAAATCTCATCATTCAAAGAAGTTGGGTTGTGTCTCACTTCTACATAGACTAACCTTTTCATCATAACAAACGAGAGAGGTACTGTCATCATTCAAGCATGTATACTTTCAGAATTAAGACTCAAGTTTTGGTTGTTGTGTTTAGAGACACATAGAACTAATCATAAATTACTGATAAAGCCAATGAAAATTTGACAAGAATATTGTGGATACGCCGCTGGTACTTCTTATATATAAGTATTCTTGCCAAAGGATCAGAGGCATTGTCAGGCAGTTATGAGAGGTTCCATGTAGGTTTTAGTAGTAGAAGTTTTGTTATATGGTATAACCTTATCTTTCCAAACGTATCAAAGCTCTTGTGCATGAGATCATACCTAGTCAATCAACTCTGTTTATCAATATTCCTTATCTTAGGCATCAAAAAGCGATTCCTGTAGCAGGGTATTCAACTCTTACTAGGAACGTTACCGCCTCAAATAAAATTTAAACTCTTACCCCCTTCTAAGTATATAATTGTCAAAACCACCCTCCTTTCGAGTCAAACATACCACTACTTAAATTTCGGGACGAAATTTCTAAAAGTAAGGATACTGTAACATCCGTAAAAAACCGGATTATCCAAACCCGTTTCGTTTATTTAACCAAATAACCAGTTATAAATTTGTCGCGTTTTTAATGCTCAAATTAATTTTTATACGATACATAATTAATAAACAATTTAGAATTTAAAAACTATAATTGATAAGAAGTGAAAATAAAATAAATAAAAAAGAAATCAGGCTGCCGGGTTTCGAACCCGGGTCAGCCGGAAGATTTAATCAGCAAACACTTAACCACTCCGCCACTTGATTCGTTTGTGTAAACAAGGAAACAAATAATACTTAACTCTACCTGTGAAATCATCTGTTTGCGCCAAAACTGAAACCGTTCATCGGCTTTCAACGGTCCAGACTGTTGAGTGTTTCGCCATTACTGATTATAACCGATAAACCCACGTTCTTAATCAATTCAGTCTTTATTGAACTTGATTCATATGTTCGGGTTTAATAACCGAAATCATTTACTTCCTGATTTTCACCGGTAATATCAGTATCTCACAACTCAGAAACACTCACAGAACCTCCAATTTCACTTTCGCTCTAATTTCTGTTCGTCGGAAACGCTTTCTGAAATCGCCGGACTTTCGCCGGAAAACCGAGACTTACATCAAAACGGTAAATACTTCGACTCTTTCGGTTTCAATCCATTGTTAGACTATTACTAACTTCAATCCATCAACCAGAATCAATCCCAGACGACGTAGCCGGAATATTCTGCACTCGCCGGAAAACCTCTTGAATTTCCAAAATCACGCTGTGAATCGGTATAGTCATTTAAACCTTCTGTTAATCCTTGTTTAGTAACCCAATTTCACAACTAATCGATCAAAACTGTTAATTGATTCAATCAGACGGAATATACAAATCAGAGCCGACGACCATTGCCGGAATTCTGAGAAATACAGTCTGATCGGTACATTCGATTCCTTAACTCTTCTTATCCTTTACATTTCAACCAGTAATATGTTCGATGAACGATTTAATCAAGAACAGAAGAATATCGGTCGTCTGAGTCTTTGAACGAAGAAGACGAAGTCGACGATGTTTATAAGATTAATTAAAACAAGTTATTAAACCGGGTTAGACACACCGTCCAGCGGTGGACTGTGTGCAAACAATTAGCACACGTCTCGAGTTCGATCCCTGACACAACCTCACTCTCTGAAATAAAAATGTTTTTTTAAACCGAACCGGATCAACTCGCTGTAAGATGTTAAGTTTAATAAAAATCTGTATATTAACCAGGTTAGACACACAGTCCAGCGGTGGACTGTGTGCAACGCTAAACAACGGGTCCCGGGTTCGAGACCTGTTGTGTGCACCGGTCCGACATAATTAAAACCCTTTTTAAAATAAATGATTTCTGAATAAAATTAAATAGTGTATAAATATAATTAAAAATAGAAATATTTCGGGTTAGACACGTAGCTCAGTTGGTAGAGCTGCGTGCACGCGTACGGGAGGTCACGAGTTCGAGCCTCACCCAGCGCATATATACACAAAGTCCGAACCGGTCAACGGTCAAAGTCAACGGTCAACCCAAAAAGTCAACATTTTTTTATATTTTTTATTTATTTGTTTTATTTAAAAATCAATTAAAAATACTTAAAAATAACATTTTTAAAGTTAGAAAGTGACCTTAAACTCACAAAAATAAATCTTAAAATCCAATTAAAATTGTTAATAAAATCCACTTATTTACCGTACCTTTTCGTTATTATTTAGGTTAGTTATTCCTCGTCGATCAACTCTCTAAACTCGTGCGCATTCAAACATCATCAAACGAACGCACCCAATGTGAGTGAATTCTTACAAATTCCCCTTTTTGTATGTTTTGGGGTGTATCATGTGTCGCTTAAACTAATTCGCTTATTCAAACTCGTGCTACACCATTATATGATCTAAACTTAGAATGTAAATGTTGTTTGTTGTTATGTATTACATATTGTCAAGTTGTACGCAAATTATTTATTAGGCCCATCAGTTCCTCGTGGGAGACGAGTTGAACAACGCGTGCCTCAAAACTCATTCATTAGGCCCATCAGTTCGTTGAACAACGCGTGCCTCAAAACTCATTCATTAGGCCCATCAGTTCCTCGTGGGAGACGAGTTGAACAACGCGTGCCTCAAAACAATCATTTTTTGTATGTGTGTGCAATATTTAATATTATGTGTTTTGTGAATAAATTTACATCTACATTTACTCATATGTGGTTATGCACTTTATTTTATAATCAATACAATAAACACGTTTAAATGTTTTCATAGGATTCACTCGCCAACTTTTTGTTGACCCAAAAACCATTTTTTACACATGATACAGGTGGACAGGATGAAGCAAGGAACACATAGGAAAGTGCCTTAGAAGAAAAATAATGAAGTCTAGAAAGATGTATAGAACATGTTGTACTTGTATGATTTGATTGTATGATCTTCTTTAAAATTGTAATAATAAATATGAAACATTTTAATAAATGTCATGAGCTTTGATGAAAACCCAATCATGCCCCGATCACCTTTTTCCACTGCGAGTCGGGGTGTGACAGATTGGTATCAGAGCTTTTGACCATAGGGATATAGGATAGGTTATTAGACCCTTAGAGCCTATACTATAGTTGATTAGATTTTAATTGTTTATGTGGTTACATGCAAACTCATGATGTTTATTTATTTCATATTTATTACATACACAAATGAATGCAAACACTTCCAATATTATATTTTGTGATACTTAATGAATCATACTTATAGTCGAACATAACATGCTTACATATACATTCATCATACATATTTCAATGTTCACATATTCAAGTCATCTTCATACTTCCGTATTTCAAGATTTTGTCGCATTTTTCATTTTTTTAATCTCATCAAAGTGAGTTCTGCGACAGGCATGTAGTAACTGTAAGGGTACAAGTACCGGTAGTCGGAATGTCCTGTCTAGGTTGGCATTCGTATAAATCCAATATAACGGACCAGTTTGCCTACCTGGGGACTAACGATGAGAGTACGAAGGACCTATTAGGCCAAAGCATGCCACACCAAACGTCGTTCGAACTAACCCCACTTTGAGTTGTCACCGTGTCCACACCTGGATGCACTCCGAATATCATACGTTACATACATGTTTCTCGATTTTCGGGTTTTAGTGTACGTAACCAGGCTAACAAATGCGAACCATATGAAAAACCCGGTAATCATGGGGGCCCACATGATTACGAAGGTGAAGTATGGCGGCATGCAAGGCCCAATTACGAGCAGAGCCCAAGACATCCTATGGATGTAGTAGATTTATTATTCTATATTTATTTTATGAATGTTCATTCCTAAATAGGACACATGACCCCTAAAACGTCCAACTCATACTCTTGATATGTATTCCTTGTAGATGTCTTCTAATCTCGCTCGTAGGAAGATGAGATCAGGAAAAGCCCGCGAGCGCATGGCTGCCCAAATTGCTCAACAAATGGCTGCTGTAATACCCAACATTGTAGTTCAAGTTCAACAAGCCCTTACCGCTAATCCCGTCAACCCAATCAATCAAGAAGATCAAAATGTTGTCAACCCTCCCCCAATTACCACTAAATGCACCTTCAAGCATTTCAAATCCTGCGACCCTCCAAAATACGAAGGGACTGAAGGTGTCACCGCTCTCCTCCATTGGTTTGAGGAAATGGAAAACACTTTTCTAAATTGTGATTGCCCCGATGATCGCAAAGTGCGATATGCTACCGGTCGTTTGCTTGGAATAGTACTTACATGGTGGAATACAGAGAAGGCCAAGCGAGGTGTTGAAGATGCTATGACTTTGACTTGGGAAGAGTTGAACGAAATCATGACAAGACGTTTCTGTCCAAGAAGCGAAATCAAGAAATTAGAGGATGAGTTCTATTCTTTGAAACAAAAGGAAGGCGACCACACTACGTACCAACAAGAGATTCCTGGAGTTAAATCAAATGGTCCCCAACTTGTTCACTCCCCTCTACCGTTTGATCGAGCACTACATTTGAGGTCTTCCTTCAAAAATTCAAGACTCCGTAATAAGTACCACACCTTCAACTTTGGAAGCAGCAATGGAGTTAGCTACAGAGCTCACCGAGAACCGCATACGGAATAAAGACTTCACGGAGGAGAAGAAGAAGGATAAAACATCAACCGAAACCTCAAACTCCACCCGAACCGAATCCTCTTCACAACCCATTTCTAAGAGAAAACGAGATGGGCAAATTTTCGCTATCATCCAACACAATCAACCAACTTCACAAGCCATACCCCTCCAAGCTATCCCAATCACTCAAGTAGCACCCAACTCAACTTACCCAAATAAGAAACCTTACTTTGGACCTCACCCTCAATGCAACACTTGCTTTTATCACCATCCATCTACCTTACCTTGTCGACTATGTGCGAGTTGTGGACGCTATGGTCATTTGAGCAAGGTTTGCCGCACCTCTCAAAACCAAACCTCACCCCCTACTCAAAACATGATCCAAACCTATCAACAACCCCAATACCCCATGTTCCCATATGTTCGAGCTTGTTTTAATTGTGGCGACCCTACCCACTTTAGAAACACGTGCCCTCGATTGGTTAACATCATAAACGCCCAAGCTCAAGCAAACCCAGTTAACCAAGCAAATCAAGAAAACCTAACCACTAGGCCACCAGCAAGAGGAAAAGTTTACAACATCAACGCCAATCCTGTTGAAGATAATGACGGCCCAAACGAACCACCCAACTAGTTTTCTTCACCAAAAATCAAGAATTCAACTCCAACCGCTTAGTTTTTATGTTTTCTTTATGTTTATCTCAATCTTCACGTATCTCAATTATAAATTGGAAATTTTATCCAAGAATCTTATGCGAATTACTATTTCAGTTTTGTTTTATACTCATTGATTTAACATTCATATCATCATACCTCAAGACGTATCTCCGTCTCATCATTTAAAGAAGTTGGGCTGTGTCTCACTTCTACATAGACTAACCTCTTCATCATAACAAACGAGAGAGGTACTGTCATCATTCAAACATGTATACTTTCAGAATTTAGACTCAAGCTTTGGTTGTTGTGTTTGTTTATGTTTTAGAGTCACATAGAACTAATCATAACTTACTGATAAAACCAATGAAAATTTGACAAGAATATGGTGGATACGCCGCTGGTACTTCCTATATATAAATATTCTTGCCAAAGGATCAGAGGCATTGTCAGGCGGTTATGAGAAGTTCCATGTAGGATTTAGTAATGTCATGGTTGAAGTTTGTTTTATACTCACTGATTTAGCATTCATATCGTCATACATCTCAATGTATTCCAAATCTCATCATTCAAAGAAGTTGGGTTGTGTCTCACTTCTACATAGACTAACCTTTTCATCATAACAAACGAGAGAGGTACTGTCATCATTCAAGCATGTATACTTTCAGAATTAAGACTCAAGTTTTGGTTGTTGTGTTTAGAGACACATAGAACTAATCATAAATTACTGATAAAGCCAATGAAAATTTGACAAGAATATTGTGGATACGCCGCTGGTACTTCTTATATATAAGTATTCTTGCCAAAGGATCAGAGGCATTGTCAGGCAGTTATGAGAGGTTCCATGTAGGTTTTAGTAGTAGAAGTTTTGTTATATGGTATAACCTTATCTTTCCAAACGTATCAAAGCTCTTGTGCATGAGATCATACCTAGTCAATCAACTCTGTTTATCAATATTCCTTATCTTAGGCATCAAAAAGCGATTCCTGTAGCAGGGTATTCAACTCTTACTAGGAACGTTACCGCCTCAAATAAAATTTAAACTCTTACCCCCTTCTAAGTATATAATTGTCAAAACCACCCTCCTTTCGAGTCAAACATACCACTACTTAAATTTCGGGACGAAATTTCTAAAAGTAAGGGATACTGTAACATCCGTAAAAAACCGGATTATCCAAACCCGTTTCGTTTATTTAACCAAATAACCAGTTATAAATTTTGTCGCGTTTTTAATGCTCAAATTAATTTTTATACGATACATAATTAATAAACAATTTAGAATTTAAAAACTATAATTGATAAGAAGTGAAAATAAAATAAATAAAAAAGAAATCAGGCTGCCGGGTTTCGAACCCGGGTCAGCCGGAAGATTTAATCAGCAAACACTTAACCACTCCGCCACTTGATTCGTTTGTGTAAACAAGGAAACAAATAATACTTAACTCTACCTGTGAAATCATCTGTTTGCGCCAAAACTGAAACCGTTCATCGGCTTTCAACGGTCCAGACTGTTGAGTGTTTCGCCATTACTGATTATAACCGATAAACCCACGTTCTTAATCAATTCAGTCTTTATTGAACTTGATTCATATGTTCGGGTTTAATAACCGAAATCATTTACTTCCTGATTTTCACCGGTAATATCAGTATCTCACAACTCAGAAACACTCACAGAACCTCCAATTTCACTTTCGCTCTAATTTCTGTTCGTCGGAAACGCTTTCTGAAATCGCCGGACTTTCGCCGGAAAACCGAGACTTACATCAAAACGGTAAATACTTCGACTCTTTCGGTTTCAATCCATTGTTAGACTATTACTAACTTCAATCCATCAACCAGAATCAATCCCAGACGACGTAGCCGGAATATTCTGCACTCGCCGGAAAACCTCTTGAATTTCCAAAATCACGCTGTGAATCGGTATAGTCATTTAAACCTTCTGTTAATCCTTGTTTAGTAACCCAATTTCACAACTAATCGATCAAAACTGTTAATTGATTCAATCAGACGGAATATACAAATCAGAGCCGACGACCATTGCCGGAATTCTGAGAAATACAGTCTGATCGGTACATTCGATTCCTTAACTCTTCTTATCCTTTACATTTCAACCAGTAATATGTTCGATGAACGATTTAATCAAGAACAGAAGAATATCGGTCGTCTGAGTCTTTGAACGAAGAAGACGAAGTCGACGATGTTTATAAGATTAATTAAAACAAGTTATTAAACCGGGTTAGACACACCGTCCAGCGGTGGACTGTGTGCAAACAATTAGCACACGTCTCGAGTTCGATCCCTGACACAACCTCACTCTCTGAAATAAAAATGTTTTTTTAAACCGAACCGGATCAACTCGCTGTAAGATGTTAAGTTTAATAAAAATCTGTATATTAACCAGGTTAGACACACAGTCCAGCGGTGGACTGTGTGCAACGCTAAACAACGGGTCCCGGGTTCGAGACCTGTTGTGTGCACCGGTCCGACATAATTAAAACCCTTTTTAAAATAAATGATTTCTGAATAAAATTAAATAGTGTATAAATATAATTAAAAATAGAAATATTTCGGGTTAGACACGTAGCTCAGTTGGTAGAGCTGCGTGCACGCGTACGGGAGGTCACGAGTTCGAGCCTCACCCAACGCATATATACACAAAGTCCGAACCGGTCAACGGTCAAAGTCAGCGGTCAACGGTCAACCCAAAAAGTCAACATTTTTATATTTTTTATTTATTTGTTTATTTAAAAATCAATTAAAAATACTTAAAAATAACATTTTTAAAGTTAGAAAGTGACCTTAAACTGACAAAAATAAATCTAAAAATCCAATTAAAATTGTTAATAAAATCCACTTATTTACCGTACCTTTTCGTTATTATTTAGGTTAGTTATTCCTCGTCGATCAACTCTCTAAACTCGTGCGCATTCAAACATCATCAAACGAACGCACCCAATGTGAGTGAATTCTTACAAATTCCCCTTTTTATTCATGTTTTGGGGTGTATCATGTGTCGCTTAAACTAATTCGCTTATTCAAACTCGTGCTACACCATTATATGATCTAAACTTAGAATGTAAATGTTGTTTGTTGTTATGTATTACATATTGTCAAGTTGTATGCAAATTATTTATTAGGCCCATCAGTTCCTCGTGAGAGACGAGTTGAACAACGCGTGCCTCAAAACTCATTCATTAGGCCCATCAGTTCGTTGAACAACGCGTGCCTCAAACTCATTCATTAGGCCCATCAGTTTCTCGTGGGAGACGAGTTGAACAACGCGTGCCTCAAAACAATCATTTGTTGTATGTGTGTGCAATATTTAATATTATGTGTTTTGTGAATAAATTTACATCTACATTTACTCATATGTGGTTATGCACTTTATTTTATAATTAATACAATAAACACGTTTAAATGTTTTCATAGGATTCACTCGCCAACTTTTTGTTGACCCAAAAACCATTTTTACACATGATACAGGTGGACAGGATGAAGCAAGGAACACATAGGAAAGTGCCTTAGAAGAAAAATAATGAAGTCTAGAAAGATGTATAGAACATGTTGTACTTGTATGATTTGATTGTATGATCTTCTTTAAAATTGTAATAATAAATATGAAACATTATAATAAATGTCATGAGCTTTGATGAAAACCCAATCATGCCCCGATCACCTTTTTTCGCTGCGGGTCGGGGTGTGACAAGAACAGTGATGATCCTCAAAGAAACTTTTGTAATATAGGTCAGAAGATTCTTTGATAATTTATCTCTTCATAAGTATAACCTTTGACAATCAATCATGTATCTTGGTGTCTTAACGTTTATATTAGGATTTGGTTTGATTATGAACACTCTTAGGTAATTCACTTAAATCCCGTACGTTATTCGAACACATAAAAAATAGTTTTACTATAAAACAGTTTTATTTCATTGAGAAGATTGATTGACGCTAATGGTTTAATTAGAAGAGATAGGATCAGTAAACTTTTCCAAAATCCACTTCAACATTAGTTAGGGAGGTTATGTAATCATCAAAGTTAGTAGGTTTTTAAACCTAGATGACTTCCTGAGTTGATTATTGGGTTTATTAGAAGTTTCAATTTTTGTGGATTAGCTCTTGGTTAGGTTGCTATCATTTTTAGGATTCTAAATGTGTAAGAGTTGGTGAAGTATGATGTACAAGAGGTGTAAACGGAGTTAAATTCGGAGTAAAATTTAATTACACTCTTTCCCCGCCTCTTGTATTCCTTGCATGTCATGATAAAGACTTTACTGCTCCCACTGACCTTAGAAGTCTTTAGGAACTCAACATGCTTAGGCTCAATATTTAACGACCAACATATTCTAATAGAGAAACGAATTAATGACGTTAGTCGTCGTAGTTTCTTTTGTTGAGGATTATATTAGTTTAGGTAAGAAATCTAAGTGTGCCCACAATTAAGCAACAATGAAACTTTTGTAAGAGTAGCATTAGATTTTAAGGAGACAAGTTTTGATGAAGCAGTGCTGAAATGGAGCAGTGTCTTTACAAGAGGTGTAATTGAAGTAATGTGAAGTTTTCACTCCCCCACCTCTTGCAACTTTTGCAAGTTAGAATTAAGACACTTAATGCTCCCACTGATCTTTGATATCTCTAAAAATTACTACAAGAGAAATTTCAATGAGGTACGTGACTTGGGAACCTATCATATATATATGTTAGACTTTACTTGATTTCCTTAATGTCCAGATGCCATAAGATGCTTAGGACATATTTAATTGAAATCATGTAAAGTATATATATATATGAATAGATTTCTTTAAGACTATGGGTCATATGAGACAAATTTATATACAAGTGGATAGTCTTTAAATGATAAATGAATTATGTCTGAGTATTCCATTTTGAATAAGCTTCTGTGAGTCCCAAAACAGTTTCGGATCACAGTGGTTGATTGTTATCACCCAAGTAACCATAGATTAGTTGTTTGAATGTGTAAAAGTTAAGAAAAACCAAAGAATGAAGATGAAGATTCTTGTATGGATCAAACAACAAGTGTTGTATATGAAATCCCAAAAGATATAATCACTAAAAGCACCTGGATATTCGGGTTAAGTACAAGAACAATAATCCAACACAAGAGCAATCACCAAATTTGTCCAAGAAAACTTGGACAAGGGTTTTCATTGATGTTCATATATATACACATCTGACTACCCAGCGTATTTAATAAATACGCTGGGAACTTAAATACGCCGCCCTGTTCCAGAATTCCCAAATTACACTATTAGGCCTTCTAGTTTTACTATCTATTACAAAACCAGCTCAAACTATTAAACTCAAGTATCAACGGTCTCAAAATGTCCTAACAATATCCCCCTAGACTGTTGCGTACTTGAGATTCTTCAGTCTTGTTCCGGAGCTTCAGGGCCTGCGACTGATTCTTGATCCTTTCCTTGTGACAAAGGCACAGCTTGATATGTTGGTTGTTCAGTTGTCGCTTCAGTTGTTGCTTCAGAAGATGGATTAATAAAAGCTTAACTTGAGGTTGGTTGGATCTCCGCAGTGTCTTCATATGTGGATGAAACTGGAGTTTGAGATTTTGATGCAACTTGAGATGGTGAGGGAGTTTTCTGTTGAGCCGATGACTTGTGTTTCCTTTTCCTTTTTCTTGCATCCTCTTTTTCTTTTTGCTTCTCGATTCTGATCACAATGTCTATCATTTCTATCTTTCTTTCTCTAGCCCGCTCCACCGCCCTTTGAAATAACATTCCTTCCTCTCTGTATTCATTTCCGGCTGCAACGTGGATCTTGTGGCCATAAAGAATGTTAAGGTCGGATAGACAGAACATGAAGACATCCATCGGGTCTAAAATACGAATATCTTCGTTAGAAACCAATCTGATCACTGCTTCTCTCGTTTTCCCGTCGTAGAACCATTTCTTGAAATTTTTTATCATGACAGGTTATTCGGGTGGGATTTTGACTCTGGTTTCAACCTTAGCAGCATCGATGACCCATGTGACTACTCCTTTTCTGGTGATGGGATCTTTTGTTGTCTTCAATACTCTTCTTCGTGCACGCTGTGGCTTGAATAATGTGAAACCCCGATTGCATTCTCTCAAGATAAGTCTTTCAAAGTCAGCTCCGATACTTCTTTTTGATGGGTTTATCAAATCTAGTCTGCCCAGCTCCCGTATATCCCATCTTGGAAGGCTTTTCAATATCAGCTCCAGTCTTGAAGTACTGAATAACTCCACCTCGTCTCTTCACAATAAACATCCCTTTAAGATTACAATACTTCCAACTTTTTATTTTGTCGATAACTTTGGTCTTTTCGACTGTAACCACCTGATAGAAATCTGGAAGTTTTTCTCTTTCTTTTCTAAACCATTTAGGGTGCGTTGGAGTCATGGAATCACTATCTTAAGTCTCATAAAGGATATCTTCTTCCAATCCCCGTTCGACAAAGCGAGCTGGCATCTCGTCTCTATCCACCTCCTCTTCTTCATTTTCGTCATCTTCAATGACATTTACAGCAGATTCTAAACGCTTTTTCTTCTTCTCCGCATCCTCAGCCTTTTGCCTTTCTTCTTCAATCTTGAACTTCTCATAATCAAAGATATCTGTGGATGAGAACATTGGTTGTATGTCTGCCTTGGTGCATAGCTCTCTGATCATTCGGTACATCTTTTCCATACCATCCCGCTGAAATCGCACAAATCTTGTTTGTTCTTTGACATAAGCGTGGAGCTCCTTGTTTTTCTTTCTTTGCTCCCTTAGCTTTTCACGAATTACGTTCGTGTTGCTCACCTGATGTTTCAAAAGACAAATCTCTTGAGCTGGATCTTTCCCAATATCTTTTGCCGGTTTATCGTACAATTCCTGAAATGGGTGTGGTCTGCGAGGAGCCTGTTGAGGCTTCTCCCTTGGTTGAGCTTCTGTTGACGCTCCTTCCCATGTTTTCTTTCGTTTGTGAGGTGGTGATCTGTTGGGAGCCTCTTGATCGACAATCAGCTGGTCAACAAAATCATCTAACTGTTCCTTTTCGGTTGTGACCATCACTGGCGTTTCGGATTCTGTCATCTGTCGCCTCTTTCTTTTCACTTCTCTTTTCTCTCTTTCTTCTGCCTCGTGAATGGCACATATATTTTCAATGTGTTCTCGGTGTTCTCTTGTGCCTCCAGCCCGAAAGCTGCTCTCCATTAAACGCTCTTGAGAAGAGGTGTCTTTTCTTTTCTTTGACGAGTCCCCTTCTTTTATATGCTGCTTTCCTTTGTTCTTTCGTATCAACTGCTCTGTTTCTTCTTCTTCCTCATCTGCTTCTTCCTTAACATCTCCCTGCCTCTTTCTTTTCACACCTTCTCTGTATTTCTCATAGGCGGCTTTCACAAGAGGAAATCTTTCTTCCTTGTACATCCATTGATGCAGCAACACCCACTCTTCAGTTTTTAGTTCCATAATCTGGCGTCCTGTCGGCAACTGAAACTTGTACAAGTCGTCATCATGTGGGAGATTCGGATGCTGGTCGTTGATGAGGAGCTGAACAAAACGTGGGTACATGGCCCATGTGGAGGAGTTTGCGTTGCCAACCATGCAGTAGAAGATAAGACCCGAGATATTAAATGGTTGCTTGGTGCAGAGGTTGAGCACAGCACCCGACCATTCTAAGTTCAAACCATCGTATCCGCCCTTTCTGTGTGCTAAGCTCACAGCAAATACGTGAAGAATGAATCTCCATTCCTTTGTAAGCCCCTTTCGCTTAATCTCGTTTTTCTCTCTAAAGTCTCCAACATACCTCATTCCTTTAAATCCATCGAGGATGTCATCCTTCTTAACTCTGAGCAGATCACTGTGGTTGTCTCCGAGGCTGATGACTCTACGTACATTGTCCTCTGTTACTATGACCTTCTTGTTCCGTACTGTAGCCGTAATTTTTTTCACTTTGTTGACCATTGACACCTTGACTGTTTTCCAAAACTCTTCAATGTGAATGTTGTATATGATCGGATCGGCTTGAATTTCTGCTTGAGTTTATCCACTCCGCCACATCTTCAAAATCACTTGGAGGTGGGACCAACTTGCATTGCTGATTGTGCTTCCGAGTATTATCCCAGATAATTTCCTTCACCATTTCTGAAATGTGAAAACAAGCCAAGTTAGATTTCAGTTGCAAGGCACGACAGTTAGATAGTAGAGAAATATAAATACATATATATACATAAATAAATTTATATATATATATATATATAAAATTAAAAATAAAAATTAAAAAAATATATATATACATATTAATCTATACATAATATATATTTATATAATAAATAAAAATAGAATAGAAATTAAAATGAAAATTATAAATCCGCCATTATTTACGCTAGACATTGATTTCGTTTACGCCGGACATACACCACTATATACAAAATACTCAATGACAATTACACCGGAATAAGGATTATTTACGCTGCACTAATGTCGCATATTTAGGTTTTGACTCGAGAAATCATCCTACGAAGATGATTATCTACGCTGGTTGACCGACATATTTGTCAAATACGCTGGTTGCTTGAACTCGCGTGCAAGACTTAAATCCGCAGACACTTGGTTTCTGATAATACGCCACATTCAAGTTAATTACGCTGCATTCATAATAATTACGCTGGATTCAAAATTTTCTTGATAAACCCATGAAAACCGGAGTTTGCTCTGATCAAATGTTTATATATAACACAACTGAGATTGACATGGATTTTTATAGACATAACAACAGGCAATGAACATCTGAATACCAAAAACATACCGATATCGATCTTTCAATATTTGTTCAGATTTCTTACTGAAGTTTGAATATGAATGTGTGGGTCTTTGGTTGAAATGAAGAAGATGATGAGAGTTTAAGATTTTGAAAATATTTACACAAAAAGAAAACTGGAATATATATACAAAAATACTTTCCAGCGTATTTAATAAGTACGCTGGATCAATAAATACGCCGTGTTGGGTTATTTATGAGATAACTTCAAAGTTAAGAAATTTTAGAAAAAATACGCTCGAAAATTTTTTATTTTCTCGAAAAAAGTGCCCGCTTTTTAGTTAGAAATAGTGCAAAAATTTTAAATAAGGTTAAGAAAAATGGAAATTTGCAATTTGAATTCTGAAAATTATTTTTAGGGCAAGGAAGCTTCCTGTTTCACATATCACTTGTGTTTACTGATTCGGATCCTGTGACTTTCCTGCAGAAGATCATACTGGTAATACTTTGTTAGATTGAGATAAAATATTAAATATCTTGAATAATCAAGGCACAAGAAAAACTGTCAGTATGTTTGTCCTTTTAAATCCATGCACCTATCTTTCAACATGCGATCAGAGAACGTTTTATCATCTTGTGGTAATATTGACAAGAAATTCGATGTTCCCCCACTCATGCTGGACTGTCAATCACATGGATGAAGCTTTTCAGAATAGAAGTTGTCTCACTCTTCGCTTCGAGGAAATATACCCATGAAAACCATGAGAAATCATATAGGTGTTGTTTTGACGGGGAGCTCTGAGCATGATCATTTTCGCAAGGACGGAGTATTCGGGTTTGAGGGATAATCACTCCATGTCATTGAACAGCACCGAAATTCCTTTGTCACAGACTTGTGATACACTCATGTGATTGTAACACAACT